>OX418222.1:23808354-24345635 GCA_948455865.1 Conomelus anceps
CATTCATGCTGTAATTGAATAACATAATGTTATCATAATATTGAAATTATTTGTTCTGCAGTTGATGTTGTAAGGATTATACTTTATATAACAGTGAAATTGTATTATTCTTTATTGTTTATAATTATATTCTTCTATTTTTTTAAAATTTTGTAGTAGTATACTTTGACAACATTGATGATTATGAATTGTATTAACTGGAAGAATAAATGAATTTGAATTTGAATTTGAATTTGATAATACATGCTTCATCAATATGGTTCATTCTCATTATTATCATATTTTTAAGGTTCAGTTCCAGTTTAAGTTTATTTAAAAAATAAGCGCTAACATTGTTAAATGAAAAATACAAGTACATTCATACACTTAAATAAAAAATAAAGTACATTCGTTGGCTACTGCAGCTAAGAATAGTAGACTAGGATTAGAGAAAAAATAATCAATTTTTTGACATTGAAAACATCCATGGTACTGTTGTACACAAGGTCTAATGGATGCCTCCTATCAAGACCAAGTCCGGCCTTGATGATGGCCTTTTGTGTTACATACAAGCCTCCCAATACTGCCTCACAAGCACCACCCCAAACATTTATGCCATACAAGATGACTGACTGTACATATGCGAAGTACTGTTCTCAGCTGTTTAATGGTGAGAATACCATACAGCCTACTAAAAACATAAGCCATACTCATTAGTCTTCTCTTGAGGTAACTCATATCAGTCAGCCAACTTAAATTACTGTCCAGAATGATACCCAAGTATTTATTCTGTGACAGATTCTATAACTCTGCAATCACATCCTGTATCATATAGATTTCCACAAGTTTGGGGCTAAGTCTACAATTTGCTGGTGGTGCCCAATTTTTTCTAAGATAATAAGGCATGTCATTGGTCTTTTGATGCTCATCCTGAGGATGTTGCTGTCAAACCAATTTTTCAGTAGCAGAACACCTCTGCAAGCCTTCTCATGCACCTCCCGCCAACTATTGCTCTCAAAAAGCACTGCAGTGTCATCAGCAAATCGGAACATCACTTGTTTCTCATCTTTTCGATAGAAGATCTTTCTGTCCCTAGTCCAAACAAAGTTCGTGGGTTTGAGAAACATTCCCATTTATTGAAACACGCCGTGCTGTTGAGTGTTCCCGCATCACCATGCCCGAACACTCCAGAATGTTTTTTTGGTCAAGACAGCCCATTGGTTGCAGTATAACTGACAAATTTTACTATAATTGGCCTAGGCTTATTCTTTGATTCACCTCCAGTTTTTTTACCTAGCCGATGTGATCTATCAATACAGGTATTATTAATATTAAGATGCAGTTCGGGAATACCAGTAATGATGAGATTATTTCATCTCAAATACTGTTGAATGTCATCAAGTTCATTGGAGTAGTATTATATTTAAAAAAAGTCAAGTTCATTTTTCAAAGAGGTGATTTCGTCTTCCATTTCTTTGACCTCATTTTGTAAGGGCACACTAGAGAACTTTCAAAAACAGCGTTCACATTATCCGACTCGCGGTCAGTGTTATACTTTCCATAAATTTGCAAAAACTTTTTATTCATGATCGAAGATACAACTGCAGCAATAAAAATAGTATCGTGCAATAACAAATTGGCTACGGCAGCAGGTGAAGAAGGCCCCGGCACAGGCATAGAACATTTAAGTCGGCTGAAGCTCAACTGGTTTCGCGAAAAGGATGTCATCGCCCTTATCTTTTGACTTGCCGGTGTGCGATCGTAGTAATTTCTTATGGTTTGTTGTTCGTCATTTCAAAAAACTGTTAAATACAGCAATGAAACCTAACTCACATTATCACTGGAACTCTTATTTGAAAGATAATGCACTGAAAACTTGTATGCAAAATTAAAACTTGAAAATCAAAGAAGAACCACTTGAAAGTAGATTGTAAACTGGGAGCCCGAAATGACTTACATTTAATTATATGAGTCCATACAAGATGTTCTATTGAACATGGAAAATTTTCCTGCTGTGTTATAAAAATAAATTTAAACAAATTTCAATAATCTGTTAGATCTATGTGTTTTTATCCTCGCTTGTTCTATTATGCTATGTTTTCTTTCCAAGGGTTCAAACAAATAAATCATCAATTGCATCAGGTGAATTTTGTTAGTTGTTGAAATATTGTAGCTTTGTGCACAAAATATTATTTATCCGCTGTAGTAATATTTTAAGCATTGTATTCTTACAGCTCTCAAGTTTCTAACAAATTTAATATTCTCATTTTGGTTGGAACTGGTTGTCCGGTGCATTATTTCAATAATTTCTGTTTATTCGATTAGATTTGATTAAAATGTGCTTGATTAGGCTATATGGGCTTTTTAAATGAAAATCATTGGTAGGACAGGCATATGTGGAACATGACCTTTGAAGACTTTGATGAACTATTTAGTCGAAATTTCGTGAAATTAATTTCTTTCAAAACGTATGAGTTTTTTGCTAAAAGTATTTGATCCCAATTGCAATGTGGATGAATGGACGAATAAAAAATAATGAATTAATTAAAATGAAAGAGTGGATGGTAGGAATACTCAGCACAGTCTTCGCAGGAAAATTCTTAAAATATATTTTTCTTTGTCACTATATTTTGTGTACAGTTCCGAATTCCCAGGGAAATTTTTTCCACTCCAATCGATCCTCTATTTTTCTTTTCTAATTTTTTTTTCGACGGTAATATGCTAGCAAATTCTGGATCGCTTAATGTTGAAGCCTGCACTGAGGGCCTCTATAAGAAGAGGCAAGATTTAAGGTGTCAGAAATTGGGAGAGGGGAGTGGCTGGTATATGATGGGCAAAACGGGCCAGGGGTGTTGGGAGGGGTAGTTGGGGGTAATGTCTGCAGAAGAAAACATTTGGTCGTGACAGGTCCCCTCCATCTACCCCGCACCGTCAAAACGTCGGCGTATACGGCTTAGCTATTGATTAATGCTTTTGAAATGTGTTTGTTGGCTAAGCAAGAAAGACTTTTGATGGTGAAAGAGAGGGGAGAGTGCATGAAAAAGAAAGAGATCATGAAAGAGAGCGAAAAAGTAAACAGTTTGTTCAAATGAATGAGTGGAAAGGTAACTGGAAGATGGTGTGCAAAAAGGATATCACTATTTTGCAATTTGATGGATGAAAACTTTGTAAAGTATTGGAAAATTAAATTAACTCGTGAAATTCGGATTATTTCAATTTTAATTTCCCCATCCGTACAAAGATATTTAAAAAAATGTAATCAATCGTTTCATGAAATGTAACACTGTCTCTCTTTGTTATATAAATATTACATTGGCCATCTTTGCATATGTCCATGAAGGTATATGCAAGTACAAGTGATATGAACTAACCTCTCAAAGTAGGGAAGATAGCCGCGAGCCGTAGCAGGTATCTGTTCAATCAGATAGATAAGCTGCGTTCTCGTAGGTCCTGTTTGTAATGGTGACCGATTAGATTGGCCAGCAAAAAAGACTCTGTTCTCTGCTGAAAATTACTTCCCGGTGGTTCGGAACCCACCTAAAACTGTAGGTCCAACTCATAAATCCCATCATCCAACTCATTACCCACGCGCAGGTCTCAGACCTATGTGGGCATCATCCTAAAAAAAAAGTACGCAGTTATAATACATGTAACAAACAACAAAGCAGATTATGATTTAGTAATTTAGTGAGTCACGATAGTAGGTTATTCAAACTAAATTGTTAGAAAATTATAACGAGCAGCCGCGGTTTCTGAAAGGGCTTGAAAATATCGAAAAAATAAAATTAAAAAAACCAAGTGAAAAAATATTCAGTTGATAAAGCTTTCAATAAGTTACAAGAGATCCTTTCGGAATCATTCTGTGTTTATTGTAACTAGTGTATGATGTTGGTAGTATGTAACTAATGAACTTACTCAGAACAAAATGAACAAAACTTTACTCGGTATTGTAACGACTCAATTTTTTTCAATATAAAGTACGGCTTAAAATAATGTCTAAGGCATAAACTGTCAATTAGTCATGTTTAGTTTTTATAGTGTTAAGATTATTGTCCATATCTGACATTTTGTTAGCTCCTACCATTGCTATTAGTAGTAGATGTGTTACAAGTTTAATAGATAAATCTATCTATCTGTTAACCTTGGGTTTGTTAGGCATTGGCGTGATTCCGGAGAGGAGCCCAATATCATGTAAATAGAAATGTTTTATTTTGGTTGCTTATAAACTGCAGTTTCCAAAGCATTTCAAGCATAAAAACTTTTCCGAAGAAGGGACATCGTCTTTTTGTGAGAGATATTCCATAGGTTGGCCTAGAAGGCTCCGACGCTATTAGCCAATAGTTTTATTCCTATGCGTGTAGCTAGCTTCTGATTATTTTCATTATACGTAGTTTGATCTACATTGAAAATGATGTGACTGTCGAAACTATCGGATCTCGTTGTATCAAAACTGTGTCTCTGGAAAGATCGAGTCGCATTTTTTTCCTTCTAAATAAACTTTTTAAACTGATTGTGGATATCAGAGCATCACTATCATCAATAAAAAATGTATTTTAATATTAATGTATATTTTTGATTTGTTTCTTTTTTAATACATTGAATTACACCTCTTTCAAAAGAGTTTATGAAACAATCTAATATTATCAAAACTGACACTGTATTTCTATTTAAATTATGATTTTTACTCACTTATACTGGAGATACAGGAGGGATGCATGTCACTTCATTTCACTTGGAGAAGCTTCATCGTCCTTCTCTTTAGAGAGATGCTCTTCAGAGATTCTTAAGAGATTCTCTTTAGAGAGACTGCATTCGTCCAGTATCTCTCGTATAAGTGAGTAAAAATCATAATTTAAATGGAAATACAGTGTCAGTTTTGACAGTAGATTGTTCATCAAGTATTCCGTCATGGAAAACGTGACACAGAATTTATAAAATTCCAAGTTGGTTAAAAATGCTTGTTTTTGGATTTTAATATGTTTTACGTATTTTTAGTTTGCTTCTAATTCTTGTGATGTGTATCTATCTTTCGTTTCGTATAGCATATGTGATTTGTTTGTGATAAACGAATTTTCTTCTTTCTGTCAAAATTGATAATGTTAAAGTTCAATTAAATCGCTAAATGTTCACAAGATAATTAATTTCGAAATTCCTTTCAATGCGAGCATTGACACCGCATTAGATAGCAAATGGAAATCCATGAATGCCACAACACAAAAATACTCAGTCGGCGCCGGGAATCAAACCACTGATCTCGCAATTGCCGATCAGGTGCCCTAACCATATTAAACCACACTTATAACCTCTATGAAGTGGCATTCATTTGAGATTCAGCAATCTCGAGAATTTGGTTCAACCAACCACGAGAATTTGGAAGATGTTCCAACTTAATTGTTAAAGAATGCAGCTGTCAATATCGGCAGTAAAGGTCTCCGGCATAATTTATAGCATTAAAAGGAATTTAATTATCTTATAACCTTTACATATTGCTACAATAAAATCAAAACATGAAATGGATTTGAAAGTGGAATTTTCATAAACTAGCATACCACTAAAAAAAGAAGTTGATATATTATGTGATTAGAATGATATCGCTTTAAAATGTGATCTATTTATCTATCTATTTGTCTGTTTCTATCTATCTATCTATCTTCCTAATTATTCGTTTGTTTTTTATTTATTTATTTATGACGATAGAAATTGCTATAATCGCATCGCAACACATGTCCCTTGATAGTCTGAACCTTCAACGAGATCCCTGGAAAGCTTTCACGCCAACCATTATACCAGTGCACCAGTTTCAAGCTGCTAGAATCTCAGCGAAGTTTGAACACTTCATTTGCAGGCGTTGTGCAAAGCCTTGCACTTCCATACCTCCCCCACCGTATCCATAACTGCCATCAGAGGTGACTATTTCAAAACACAGAGGGCCAAAACTCCCAAAGTCAGCACTGGAAATGTTCTGGAGAGGGGGTGGAAAAGGGATGATTGAGGGGGAAGGGATAAGGGATAAGGGGTAAGGGATGTCTGCCGGTGACATTTTAAAAATTGGCCGCCAAAGGATACTCCACTCTTCCTTATCCAGTTCCTCTACTTTTCTGTTTGCTTCATACATCAAATATCTGTTGCCTTCAGCTTCCTTAAGTAACACTTCTCTATGTTTTCCAAATAATTTGTGTCCTTTTTTGTTTTTCCAAATAATTGTAGACCGAATCACGAGCTACTCCTGTGCTCACGAGTTCGATTATCGTTCAGCCAAGGCATATTTTGTATAACCATTCACCTCATTATATTTTGTAATAGGCTGGCAAAGCTGATTGAAAATCGCTTGCAATCCACTGTCAATAATTCTCCTAAACTATAATCTAATTAAATTTTCTTAGTAAAGTGCTCAAAATCGGGAAGGGGAACTAGTTTCAAACAATTGATTGTGATCTTCAGTTGAGTTTATTCATTCTTAGTTTTCAATTCGTATTGTCTTAGTTGCTTGTTTAGTTCTAGCAGTTAAATTCATTTTTTTCGTTTTCCTTCCAATTACTTAACGTTTTTTTCTCTTTTTTTTCTCAATCATATCAAGCAAGTCTTTTCATTGCAAATCAATAACTAATTTCAACTTATTCACTTTTTATTGTATGCACAGGGGTGCCCACCTCCCCTGAGCCTCATGACGCACCCCCCCCCCCTAAATTTAGCACCAACCCCCCCCCCCCCCCCATAAATTAGGCCTCCCCAAAAAAAAAGCGAAAAAAGCCCCCCGTATTCTTTCTAAAAGTGAAAGAAGATTTTTGAAAAAATTCAAACCCAGTCGATAATATACAAAATGTATGTATATTTCTTGAGATTCTTTACAAAGGTAACATTTTTTTGTAAAGGTAAAAAAGAAATATCAATGAAATGAATATATGAACTTCTGCTCAATAAACTTAATTGCAAAATAGCTAAATAAGAATTTGAACCTGAATGGATTTTAAACAATAAAATATTATTACAAACACACAATGTTCAATAAAAATGAAATACCTATAAGTTTATGTTCGGTGTACCAATTACATTAAGGTTAAATAATTCTACAAAGTTGTTCTTTTAAAGAAATGAGTTAATAACTTCATTTGTGAAACACAAAAATTCAAAATACTAAGTCATTTATTGGACAGTAGTTAAACAACAGGTTATTTACTTAGTGTAGTATCTTGGGAGAATCTATGTATGGATGAAGTACATAAAAGGCACACATTTCATGTATAGTTATTTACAACACACAATCGAAAGAAGTGTCTTTCAAAAACAAAATAAAGACATAGTTATGAAAAATTACTGAATTTTTAGTATTTAGTAAGTTTTGCTATAGCAGTTCTTACTTATTAGTAAGTAGTTATCGGCTGTGACCATCTACAAGTTAGCTAGGCACCTTTTAAGCTTGTTAAATCTATCTCTCTAAACCCCACAAAGAAGTTTTTGTGTTTGGGATGAGGAAACTGAAAACCTTTCAATTATTTCTTCGTTAGAAATAGACTCAAGTACATCTTTTTCTGCAGCTAGAACCATTAGATTGAACAACCATGAGTCTCCCATAGCTGATCTGAGTCTGTTTTTGATAATTTTAAATCGACTTATTGCTCTTCCTGCTGATTAACTAGTAACTGTTAAGGAGAGTAAGTTGTATAAACCACTTTCAGAGCACTCGCTTAGCGTCTTGCTAAGTTTGAATAATAATTTCCTGCACAAATCCTAAACATAACTATTTCAGCTAATTCATATCCAATTGTATAATAATAATTATAAATATATTTTCATTTAATGACAAACTATCTGGTGACTTCGTAGTTTATTTTTGAATGTTGTCACGTTAAACACGGTTTCAATCAACTTTACGCCCCCCCAAAACGTTTTTTGGAACCCCCCCCCCCAAGAATTTCAATGACGCAGTCTGCGTCATAGCCCCCCCCCCTGTGGGCACCCCTGGTATGCATATTAACGCTCCCACTCTTTCATAGACAATGTCACATATTTTCTGATAACTATTCTGTGAAATATTTTACTAAAATTTATTCTTTTATTCTGCATTCTCGTAGAGTTTAACGGTAGGTTAAGTGTAAGTTAGAGCTATTTTGCCCTAACTCCGCCCTTTTGTGTAAATGCATGCCCTTGATATTCCATTTCATTTTTGTCAACGTCAATAATCAAACATACAAAATAATGTAATAGTAACATTGTAAACGTATTGTCTTGGATATAATTATTTTGTACCCTTTCCATGAATCTAGGTTATATCATTCGTTAGTCACTAGACAGGTTGTAGTATGTAAGTACCGTAGTCATATAAATTGCACTTTTACTCAAAAAAATCTATCTGAATCCTTCCCTTTCGAATAAAATGTCTGCGGGTTCGCTCCTGGAACTGGAAGCTCAGAAACCAGTATGAGTGAATTTTTAAATGATGTACATTGAATAGGCTTATAGCAACAACTACTCATATCAGTTTTGAGTATAATATACACTCTACTGCATTCATGGAACGATTTCCATTCAGGTTAGTGCGTTTATGAGCTATAAAAACCAAAACTCAATTTTCCATAATCCCGCTCTCCCAAATCATTCAATCATCGTTTATGCTTATGTAGAAAGAGTAATTTCAGCGACAATATAATAATATTGCTCTCACACACATCATTCGAACAGGTGTGATGCAGATGTTTCAAGCACACTTGTGATATGTAGGCCTGACTGTTCTAATGCTTTTGTACATAGACCGTTTGAGGGAAAATACTGAACAGGTGGAAGTCTTCTCATATGATAATCTTATTAGGTACATTACACGCAATGTCATCTTGATGCCGTATTTTGCGTACGCTACTTCGATCAAAGCTTTGACAAGTCTGTGTGCATAATTTTTGGTCATAATTTTTTAAAAATGTTTCTTGTATTGAATATTATTAGGGCTTTGAAATATTATTTATTGATGTGAGGGAAAACTTTTTTCTTCAATTACTTTGAGAAATATGGGGGTTTAAAGTAGAAATTTTTGGTTTTCAATGGCAATTGATCTCATATGAGTGAGTTTTAACTTTTGATAAATTTCCATCGAATAAGACACCTTTGGTAATAAAATGACATATTTTTTATTTCAATCCAACAAATAGTTTTTTGAAAAATTGAAATTTTCTTCAGATTTTGAAAAAACTAAATGCTTGATTGGAGTAAAAATATGTCATTTATTGCTTGAGGTGTCTTTTAGTCACAGAAAATTTATTAAAATTTCAAAATCACTCGTAGTGAGATCAATTGCCCCCAAAAACGGAAAACTTTAAACTTCGAACCCTCATATTTCCCAAAATAATTGATAATTGATTATTATGCATACAATATTTTAGGTTTGGTGTTTCATGTTTCTGGGAATTCACATGCATTCCATACCCAGTTACCCTTGTTATTGTAATCATCCAAACTTTATTTAAAAAAAAAAACCCAAATATATGTCTAAATATGATAATTTAAAAGGTTATTTTAGTCTTTTTTTATAACCATTATTCCTTCATGTATTTATTTGTTTAAAATTGGATGGATAGAGCACGATATCGACCGTTAGTTTTACAGTATCATGGCTTGATAGAGGTACGCTTAAATAAAATTTCTATTGCTAACGCTTCGTCTTTATTTTTATCTTTTAATATGAACATGACAAATAAGTTTTTCATGTTTTCCCATGTGTTCTCTTATGTGTTCTCTGGTATAAGAAGTGAGATTATTTTGAGAATAATTTCATCTCAAAATAAAGACGAAACGTTCACGTTTTTAAAGATAAAGACGTAAAACTATTTTTTTTAAATCATATGTTTAGGTATGCTGCAAATTTAGGTACTTTGTATGTTACAAAAATAAAAGACACAAATTCCTCACAACTCTTGCATCTTTTGATATAACAAATCTATACACCAACATCCCTATCAACGAAACAATAAAAATAATAAAAAAACATCATTATTCACAACACTGTTACAGAACATAAAAAAGAAATGATATACATCCTAAAAATCATTAATCAAGAAAATTATTTCACCTTCAACAACAAATTTTACTCACAACCTGATGGGTTGCCAACGGGCTCACCAATTCAATTTCCAGCATATTTGCCGAAATCTACCTCCAACACTGCGAAAACGATCAAATACTCTTTAATAACAAATTTTCACAGAACATAAGATACTGGCACAGATATGTAGATGATGTTTTAATGCTATACAGAGGGAACAAAAGACAAGTGAACAACTTCGATCATATATAAACAAGATACACAAGAACATTCAATACACAGCAGAATATGAACAAAATAAATCAATCAATTTCCTAGACCTTTCAATTACAAAGAACACATACCAATAACACAGCTTCAACAGTTACAGAAAGCCAGCAATGACAGATACCCTAATATACAGCACCTCCATTCAACCAACACAACACAAACACTCAGCATTCAGGTCAATGCTACATAGACTGAACAAAACACCACTATCCACCGAAAATTACAACACTGAACTAAACATAATAATATACCTAGCACAAGGAAACGGCTACAAACACAACCTAATTGACAAACTCAATCATAAAATAACAACCAAAACAGAAAACATCAACACCACTGACAAAAAATACATCACAATGACATACAATAATCCACAATCAAAGAGACTAGCAAAAATCTTCAAAAAAGCCGGCCACACCATCGTATTCAGGACAAAAAACAAAATAATACATGTACTTGCATCCAAACAAATACCATCTCCCAGGGATATACAAACTGAACTGCTCTGATAGTAACAAGTTTTTCATAGGACAAACAACGATGCAAAGAGCATTTACAAACATTAAATATAAAAACCGAATCGACCTTCGCCGACCACATCAAACTGGACACACTAAAAACCTACACCTTCTACATATAAAACCTAAAGGACACAAACTTAATACCTTGGAACAATTTGAAATATACAAACACACCACACACAATAAATAAAACATCCACAATGAACAACTACATTTTAAATCACCCAAACTTTACGATCACATTCTACAAAACCACAACAATTCTTCTAACCAAAACCGACAACGAAGAAAGCACTGATGATCCAGGTTGCTGTTGAAAATGAATCGTCACGGTTCGAAAACGTTTCAGCCTGCGTGAGTAGATATTTATTTATTCTCTATTGAAATTGATTGCAAGTCGTTACATCTATCATAAAAAGTTAATGCAATATTGAATTAAAGATTGGAATAAAGCGAAATAAACAGTCTTTAACAAATTTTGACTTAAGATACTTCTAAGCATATACATTTTAGGTGAGGGGTGGACTTGTGTGCAAAAGTTAGGAGTTATTGGCGAGACCTGGCAGGGGCCTATACTCAATAGAACGGTCAGTCAATTATGTGAAGTTGAATTATTATTCAATGTTATAAATTATAGAAAAATATTTGTTGGTTTCTCAAAATTTTATATAGTGATTTTATCAAAAGAGGCCTTATTTGTTATTTTTATAATTTGGAACACATGAAATCATATTCTCACTTAATTAAACACAAATAACTCAACGTCAAGTTCTTCGTTGTATTTGATTAGATTTGCATTTCAATGTTCAACACCCGTCTCGCCCTAACTCTTCACTCACTACGTTTTTGCTTGTCTTTCTCACTCTCTCTCCCTTCAAAACAGTACTGCGACTCGCACCAGATGTTAGTAGTCCTTTGTGAATTGTTGCAGATGACAAAATCGATGATGATTCATTCTCTTTCTCGCTCATACCAGTGTATGTCTCTCTTCTTTATCATACTTACGCCGTCTCTATTCAACTACAAGCAAATTGTTCTGTTCCATCTTCTTGTTCCGTGTACTTATGCATTTATCACTTCCTTAACCAGGTCCTTAAAGAAGAAGGAAGAAGGCTGTTCCTAGTGGAAGCTTACTTGCAACAATTGGTGTCATTTATTCAGGCATAGGAAGTTGTCAAATTTGGTCTTCATTTATTTTGCAGGTCCTTTTAAAAGCGATGCTTTCATGAATGCACTAGATCTATACAATCTTACAAGGGCGTTTTAAAATGGTCTTCACTGTTCAGTGCTAAAAATTCTGCGCAGAAAATTATTTTAATTACAAAAATGAAACAAGTAGACTACTATACAAAAAAGCAATTCAAAAGTTCTTTAACATCCGTTAATTCAATTATGTATTAATGTAGAAAGTCTCATGCTTGCCTCTTTAAATATAATATAATATACATTCCTTTTTCCATATAATATATTTTCTTAGTTCGCAGTTAATTATAACCGTTTAAACAATACAGAAAATTGAAACATTTTCATATTGTTGTGAAGGTACCATCGAACCTCGTTATAAAAATGGTTAATTAAAACCATTTTTCTGGAAAATTAAGTTGTTAAGTAGCTGAGGTGTAAGCCACAATTGAAACATATGCAGAAAAATCATGTCAGTCACTGTTCTTTCTGTTGATAGACTGCATTACAAGAGATCGCACAAATAATGTCGACATTTTCTCTTCTGTGAACACCTAGCGGGCAAATAGTTAATTAATTGTCCAATATATATGGGGGGAACTGTTTGAAGTGCTCTCTCATACAGTACTAGTATCATTCTTGTAAGTATAGAATACTTTTTTCACTTTGAATTTTTGTAACCCGAAGACAATTTTGAAACGTCCTATATTGTAATTGAAGAAATTGGGATACTCAATTCATGGAAATTGATATTCCCCATGATAATTCTACAATAATTAAAAAAAAAAAAATACAATTACAAATAATATAAAGTGAAAATACTAACTCTGCAAAGGCGAGTAGGCCTATAGAATCCAGTTAGAGTATTTATTTATTGGAAATACAATCTGAAAAAGCACCACGATAATCCAATTATTGTCTTCATGACACAAATTATAATAAACTACAAATCATAGAAAATTGTCATGAAATAAACTAAGTAATAACATTGATCAGGGATAGTGAGAAGTTCCTGTTCATAGTCTTGATGGTTCGTCTATGGTAATAACCAACATAGTATTAATAGAAGGAGAACTAATAAATGTACATGTACAGTACAATGTAAATCTATTTCACTAAAATTTAAATGTAAAAATGGGGGAAAAATGTAAAAAATGAATATCAAGACGCAAAACGTTTTCCCAAAAGAGAGTGAGGGAGGACACGTTTTCTTACTACATGTTTGTGTCTATTACTTGGAACTCATTTCCCCAGTTAGACGGTCTGGACCAAAAACTGACCATGGGCGGACCGGGGTATCTCCCATTAAACTCAAGTTTACACATCCATAAAAAAGTTTTGATAGAATTAAACATTTTAGTCATGCTTTAAAACCATTATTTAGATTAACTTTTCATGTGAAATTTAACGACTTGCAGTCAAATATTTGTTAAGAATAAGTATAGCTCACTTAATCTGTAGGCCGAGCGCTTTCGAATCTATGAGATCCATCTTCAGAGGCCATGGATCTCATAGATTCGAAAGCGCTCGGCCTACAGATTAAGTGAGTTATACTTATTCTTAACAAATATTTGACTGCAAGTCGTTAAATTTCACATGAAAAGTTAATATTAGCAACGCAGTTCGTCATGGAACAAGAAATCCAGGAACATTATTTAGAGGCTTCATTTATTAGGGGAAAAAAAACATTGCTAGAATCTTACGTCAGGAATATGCAGAAAAGATGACATAATTATAATTCATGAGATAGTAGGCTAAACAAGACATTAAAAACATGTCATGTTTCAGGAGAATAATATCAACATAATGAAACGGTCATAAATAAACTTGAGTTTGCGAACATTATGTTATAGAAATAAATTTGATGGAGAATTTCAGATTTTCCTATGAATTTACCACACATTCTACTACTGGTAGCTGACAGTGAACCAAGGCAAGGTGGCAAGGTATGAATTTGGTTATGGATGTTGTGGTGAGAGCGTGGGAGTGATATGGTGGAGGAAGAGATGGTAGGAGGTTTTGAGTTTTGGAATGATTCTGTCAAAGAGGGTGAATGAGTTGAAGTTAAGATAAAATGTCTTTTGGCTGCTGTTTTAAATGTTTGTGTATTTCATGTTGCTCTATTTCATTGAGTTTTTGGCTTTTGTGTGAGTGATGTAAAATTCCTAAATTAGTCTATAATTAGGTCTATATTAGTGATGATGTATCGGTTGATATGATCTGCATGGCTTTAGTATGCTCTTTGAATCTGCCAGTGAATTTAATTCTGTCTGTTTGTCCTAGGCTGTATAAAAATTTGTGCAATCACTGTATTTCAATGTGTAAATACCGTACCAGTTATATTTTGGATAAAACGATTTTCTAATAGTACTGGGTGGCTCAAACAATATAAATGAACCTAATCTAAAACATCTTCCTGAAATAAATGGAAAAATTGAAGAGATTGTGCCACTCAGCCAAAAAACTAATGTAATAATAAGTAAAATTCCGTATAGGTTTGATAGGCCAGAGCTAAATGAAGCCATTGAGTCAACAAATAAATCAATTCATAATACAATCAACAGCCTAAAAAATAAGAATTCTAAGCAGTTGGGGATTTGTTTTCTAAATGAAAGGCTGAAAAAACAAAACTTCACTAATCATGGTCTACATCTAAATCAATCTGGCAAAGTAATATTTTGTAATAGGCTGGCAGAGCTGATTGAAAGTCGTTTGCAATCTACTGTCAATAATTCTCCTAAACAATCATCTAACGAACCTTTTTTAGTAAAGTGGCTCAAAACCGGGAAGGGAAACTAGTTTCAGATGATAAATTCATATCTTCAATTGTATTAAAAGACGTTAATCGATCAAAAAATCAGGATAGCATTAGTGGAAGGAACTCTTGTAGCAATCTGATAGGCTCTCAAGATTCTAAGAGATTAAGTAAATCTACTTCAATATGCAAAAGCAACGATAAAGTAATAAGGGATGATAGGGAAGTACCGGTACTCACTGTGTTCCATCAGAATATTCAATACATTCGTAACAAAATAGATAGAATCGAAGTATTTTTTAAAGAAGAGGCTCCTGATATAGCTATTTTCACAGAGCATGGTTTAAAAGAAGATGAATTGTCACAACTTAATATTACAAACTATTAATTGAAAACGACGTATTGCAGGACATCTCATCGAAGTGGGGGAGTAGCTATCTTCACTAAAAATGCTAAGAATATGCAAACATTTAATTTAGAATATGTAGAGAAATTTGCTGTGGAAATGGATTTAGAAGTTACTGGTTTGAGAGTAAAAATCGACAATAATTTCGAAGTAGCGGTGTTAGGTATTTACAGGTCACCAAATGGGGAATGGAACAATTTTTGTGAACTATTCAATAGGCTTTTAGAGATTACTACTACTCGTTTTACAAACGTTATTGTAGCGGGAGATTTCAATACAGACTTTGCAACACAGAATAAAATGACGGAAGATTCAAAGGATATTATATGCATGAAAAACTTGGAAATAAAAGTTCATGAATATACCAGAGTCACAAGAACATCACAAACAATAATTGATAACATCCTTACTAATATAGATTACTCTAAAACAAGATTAGGCGGCTCGGAACTATCTGATCATGACTATCAAATCTTAGAGGTGGGGTTGCAAGGTCATAAATCAATTAAAAAGAGTAGAGTAATGAAAGAAATTCAACAATGTGAACAGGGGAATATCGATTGTTTGAAGCAGAATCTGCTACAAGAAAACTGGAGTAGGGTTTACAATAGCAATAGTTTAAATGACAAATATGATAGTTTCATTAATATTTTAAGGTTTCATATTACTATGAGTTGTCCAGTTAAAAAAGTCCCTGTAAAGAACAAATTAGACAAGATTGAAGAGTGGATAACTGATGATATCCTTGCAGAAAGAAATAGGGTTAAAGATGCATATGATGAATTCAAACTATTTAGAAATATGTTAAGTGAAGATCTAAAAAAAAACTATACAAGAGAAGTGAAAAGAGCGAAATGTAAGAAAACAGCTGAAATTTTGAATAATAGTGTGTACTTTAACACAGCAGTGTGGGATGTAATAAACAAAAATAGGCAAGTAGCTCATGTAGATGCTTATACTAGTGTCCCCAGAATAATTAACGAAAATAACAAATATATTGATGATAGTGTAGACATTTGTAATTTCTTTAACAGATATTATCAACTGGTTGCTAAGGATCTTCAAAAATCTCTTAATACAGGTATTAGTGATGCAAACATGAGGAATACTGAGGGGATTCAGAACGAATTAAAATTCCACCCAGTATGCCAAGACGAGTTGTCAAATATCATTGATAGTTTAAATAATAAAAAAACTGTAGGAATGGATGGGGTATCCAGTAAAATTCTGAAAGAATGTAAAGATCAATTGTTAGAACCTTTGATTCATCTGATCAATCATTCATTAGAACAAGGTGTTTTTCCAGATAACTTAAAAGAGGGGAAGATCTTGCCAATCTTCAAAAGTGGTGATAGAGAAAAGGTAGAAAACTATAGGCCCATTAGTATTTTAAATGTAATAAGTAACATTTTTGAAAGAGTATTTCTAAATAGGTTACTTCTGCACCTTCAAGAAGCTAACTTTATCTGTGATGAACAGCATGGCTTCCAGAAAGGGAGATCAACAAAAACAGCCATAGTTTCTCTAGTTGAAAAACTAATAGATATAATAGATTCAGGTGATAAAGCTACTGCAATCTTCTTAGATCTGTCAAAGGCATGTGATTGTGTTAATCATAGAACTTTATTGGAAATACTGCAAAATGTAGGTGTAAATGGGGTTGAACTGAAATGGTTTGAATCATATCTTATTGGGAGAAAACAATGTGTAGAACTAACTACAGTAGTTGATAATAGTATAGTAAAGAATAAATCGAATAAATTAGAGATGCAAGCTGGAGTGCCTCAGGGGTCAATACTAGGTCCATTGCTTTTTTTTGTTATATGTCAACCGTTTACCTAAAGAATTAATTAGTGGTAGAGCCCTCTTATTTGCTGACGATACATCACTCATTTTCAGCAATTCCATCCTAGATAATTTAGAAATAAGTGCCCATATAGGTGTGCAGTCCATTGTGCAATTTTTAAATCAGTTGAAATTAACTATAAATAGTAAAAAATGCCAATACCTTCAATTCAAAAACAAACATAATTTAAATGAAGATAAACGTGTTTGTAAACGATAATCAATTAGACCAGGAAGAAAAAATTGCATTTCTAGGAGTTAGGTTGGATAGACGATTGACCTGGACTCCATACATTGAGAAAATATGTAGTAAAATTTCATCTGGGGTATTTGTCCTGCGACAGCTCGCTAGATTGAATGACAAAAAGTTACTTTTTACAGCTTACCATGGGCTCTGTCACATATTAGGTATGCTACTTAGTATGGGGTAATTCATCAAAACAAAATCTTGATAGGGTGTTTAAGATCCAAAAGAAAGCGGTTAGGTGTATAGAAAGAGTAAATAGATTAGATTCATGTAGGCCGTTGTTCAAGAGACTTGGTCTCCTAACTGTACCCTGCTTATATGTGTATGAAGCTACTTTATATGTAAAAACGAATGATATTAACCAAAATCTTGATGTACATGATTATAATACAAGAAGCCGAGGAGATTATCACTTGGTGAGTCACAATAGTAGCTTATTCAAACAAAAACCTAGTTATATTGGTAGGAAATTCTACAACAAGCTACCACAGTTTTTGAAGAGTCTTGAAAATATAGAAATATTTAAAAAACAATTGAAGAAATATTTAGTTGATAAAGCTTTTTATAGTGTACAAGAGTTCCTTTCACATCAAAATTAAGCCTCACCTCAACTAATTGAAGTAATTATGGTATCTAGTGTATAAATATTGTTGATCTGACTTGTCTTATACTCCTTAACTGGAGTCTCCAAGACGTAATCTACAAAAAAAAAATATTGTGTTTGTTCTGTGGTGCTGTCTGATGAATATGTAAGATTTGAGTTTTTTAGAGAATGATTTCTATACTTTTTTATATTTGAGTTTTCTTAATGGTGCTACTATTTTATGTGTTTTGTTGCTGAGGTGTGAGAGTGTAATGAATGTTTGAGGGTTGCCATTATGTAGAGCGTCATTGATGTTTGGCTTGTTCTTGATTTTGTGCAGTAGTTTATCAGAGTGTGCAGCCATTTTGTTGGGCTATGGAGTTTAGTTCTTCATTTGTGATCTGCCTGTATCATTGGAATGTGGTTAAAAGCGGCATGTTTATGCAGGGTTGAGTGATTTGAAGTAGGTAGCCTATTATGCATTACTGTATCTGTTGTTGTGGGCTTTCTGTAAACTTTGAATGTATTGAAAGAATGATCTTGTTTTGTGATTGTGATGTCAAGAAAATTGATGCTATTGTTATTTTCTAGTTCCAAGGTGAATTGTAAATTAGGATGGATTTTGTTGATGTTCTTGTGGGAAAGTTCTGTGTGTCTATGGCTGCCATTGTACAATATATGAGAATGTCGCCAACATAACGGTCCCAGCTGATGATTTCTGAGATTGCATGATGTGTTTGTTTGCATTATGTAGTATTCTTTTTGTTCTATATCATGAATAAAGATCTCAGCAAGGATGCAGGAAATTAGGGAGCCCACAGCCCATAAGAATATGTGGTTGGGAGTAGAATGTGTTGTTTTTGAGATAATTTTGTGAGACAGGTGTGGTGAGTGATAAAATCTCATGGATACGTTCAGGTGGTGTGTTATTTTGAATTAGCATTTGCTGGAGGTTATGCAATTTAGTTTGAAATAACCAACAATTCAACAAACTGACAAATATACAGAAACAGAATTTATTAATAGTACTATAATAGCACAATAGAATAGAACGTTAATGCAATGTAATGAACGGTAATATAAAGTTTCAGATATGAGTAAATTCGTGTATATATTAGAAATGTCTAGAGATGTCAGAGTGGAGTTGTGTACTTTCTTTAGTTTCTTATATACAAGTTCTAAATTGTTTTTAATTGAGGTGTGATGCTGGAAAGTTATTTCTGTCCAATAAATGTGTCTTGTGAATTTGCTAATTTGTGAGCTGGGGCCTGAGTGTGGTTTATGAGGGGGTGGATTGGGATGTCATATAAGGTAGGATGTCATATAATCATTGAGTATGATTACTGTTGGGTTTATGTGTTTAAGGTGTTTTTTATGAGTCTTGAGAATAATGTGTTGTGTGTGGTTAATGGCTTCGTTTATTTGTGGTTATTGTTTATTATTGTGATTATTTGTGAGTGAGCATTAATTTTATCCATGACAGTCATATGTTTCTTTTATGATTTGTTTCTTCTTGACAGTGGCAACTATTACTATAGGCCTACAGCCTACTATATACCTGGTTTAAACTGAAGGTTAAAATATCTCTTATACTGTGAAATGTACAAATGAGCCTTAATTTAATAGCTCCCTGTTTGCCTTCTCATTTGAAATTCATATCTCCCAAATCTCCATCTGCTCTGTGTTTCCAGTAAGGTAAAAATACAAATTATTGGCCACCTACCAAATATCAGCCCCCTTTCATTTTAAAACTTGGAAATCTGTTATTTTCAAACTTGATTTGAAATCTTTAAGACAAAATATCAATGAATCATCTGGCATAAATCAGCTGTTGAAAAATTGAAGCAGACACTTATGTTTTAGGTTGGAAGTGTAGGGGCCGATAATTAGTTTGTTCACCTAATGTCTTATTCATATCACATATAATTTACCTACTCTTTGGCCATATATCACTTACTTATATGTATGGTCAAATGTAGTATTTACAAATACCCCAAGTTACATAGGCTACCAAGAAACACCCATGTGCACAAGGGCGGTTCCAGCTGAATTAGTTTTGTGGTGTGATTCAGAAACTGGGATTTGATTACCTTTACTGTGAGATTCTGCTACTCCTTTCCCAATAAAATTAAGGGGGGGGGATATGACACCACCATTGTAAATGTGTATCATATGTTGCATATACATATCTGATTCATATTTTGTATATGGATCCATACCTGCATTATATCCTACATACATAATATCTGATATGCATCTTAGATATCTATTTGAAACATATCACAAAAGCGGACATGTTCACCTATCTCAGACGTATCTGAGAGGTAGAGGGTATCAATATGTATCATCAGATACATATCCAAAGTGTCAAAGTTATGTATCTGAGATTTTCATTTGCTGAATAGTTATGGTGACTGGTGAGGTTGTGTTAGTTATGTTCATTCTTGATACTTTTTATGATGGCAAGTTCAGGGTTAGGCTTGTTTTGAATCTTGAAAGTGTTTCTTTATTCTAATGAATATCTTTTCCAAGGTTGTTTGCCAGAGAAATATTGACAAAATTAAATACTGAAATAATTAGGCGCAGTGGCCACACACAATAAGAGGATGAATACCTACACTGGTACTCATAGAAGGCACTGTGCCAGAGAAATATTAATAACATTGAATAGTTATTAGGTGTAGTGGCTGTTTAGCATTGGTGTTTGTATTGCCATTTTTAAGATGGTTTGGATTATAATATGTTTTTTTTTTGTAACCATTATATTATCTGTTTACATTGTATTTGAGACTTATGTTAAGTAATTCAATATATGTCTTTTTAAAGATGACTTTTGTGGTATTAATAGCCCTATCATAAAAGCTGTGTGATTATGGGATCCTGGTTGTTACTGAATTTTGTGATTTTTGGGTTATGTTTTTTCTAAAGATTCAGGCAACTCATGTATGGTTAATAATATTTTTGAGGTATGGATTTCATCTGGTTCTGTGTAATGGCTTTTTTTGTTATAGTTAAAAACAAAATGCTTTTCCTCCAAAGAAACAAGTTTAAATTACATTGTAGGCAGTCAGGAGAAAATTATGAACCATCAAACTGAACTTGCCCTGAGATTGAAAAAGTAGAAACTATAGTAGAAAAGTAGAAAGTAGAAACTAAAATATCTTGGTAACTTATCATGTAGAACAGTTATCTTAAAAGGACTAAAGACTATTCATATGTATAAACTTGCTGTGCAGAACTGACCTTTTTTTGAGTCGCGGCGGACGCGTTTCGCATTATGTCGTTCTTCTTTGGCGCTTGGTTGCAGACAAAAAAAGGTTAGTTCTGCACAGCAAGTTTATACATATGAATAGTTCTACTGCAGTTCACGAAAAATGGATATCCACAACAATAGGACTAAAGACCTCTGCTCCTTATATTACCTCTGCTCCAAATTGAAATATTTTATTCATACTTTCCATAAAATCAATCAATTGGTAAATCTTGATATAAAGAAGTATAATTTTTCACCTGATAAACATGGTATATATGTACTGTGGTTCAGAGGTGAGGGGTGGTGCATATGATACTAACATGAAGAGGATCTTCAGAAATATTCCTAATCAGGCAGATCAGCATTGGATGAGCCATAGATTAATCTTATTAGAGATATTTTTCAAGAACTAAATAATGTACTCACAATCAGACAACAGTATGTGGAGATTCAACATAAGCTTTGATGTAGGCCTACGTGGAAAGGCTCAGCTTTCTGAGCTTTCACATACATCAATCACACAACACAAACAATAGCAAATACTTTCAGAAAGCTCAACTTCACAGTTGCATTCAAAACTAATAACACTTTAAGAAACCTCACGACCACCTCCAACATCCACAATCATTCTGGCACTTATACATTAACCTGCAATGAATGTGACAGCTTCTGAATGAATTATTCCTTTAGAATTAACCATAGAGCTTAGAATTACCTCTAGAGCTACATGTGATCAGTTTGAAATTGTAGTTCTTACTCTTTGTCTCCCGTTTTAATTTGTGGAATACAATTGATCAACATTATTATGGTTATAAAACCTTTTTAAGAGTACCTATACCTGGTTTGCAGAGTAAAAATGTTTGATTGAAACAGGATTCTAACATTCTTGGCGGCTGTATTTTCACCAGAGGATTGCAAGTTTCAAAAAAAGATTTATTAATGTACACCGATACCGAATGTGAGTCCACTAGAATCAAAACTCAGAATCTTCAAAAAGTTGATTCTGAGATAATTGGAAAAACTGTTTTCTTGATTATTTCAATAGATGGGCATGATGTTATGATTTATGTTGTTTTTTTTATCCTTGAAAACATTGTTGAGATTAAAAAATAACATATGCTGCAATTATTGTTGCTATATGAAAATGTAGTCTCAATAATGAGACTTGTGCGTGGGTAATGAGGTGGAGGATGACGAAGTGAAAATATTCAATGCTGAACTAAATTCGAACTCATGACCACAGGAGTATGATTCTTATCATAGTTACAGCGTTCCAACGGAATCATCTCCATTACAGCTTTAATTATTTTAGAAATAAGCATTCGAATAAGACTGTGACTGTGACAATTAGTGACTGTTCCGGTGGAACTTCATTGGGGGTTTTCTCAACGAAGAAGTAGCAGTAGTAGTGTTTAATTAGAACATAACATAATATTAGTTAGAGCCACATTCCATACCTTTGACCGCCAAGTTCCCAAATGGCAAAACCATTAGATGAAATTAGATGAATAATATTATTGATATAATTAATATTTTCCTCAAATAGAATAGATTCCAATACTTAGTTGATTAGCGTACAACCCGTTGATATTCAATTTTCTAACAACCTGCTATAATTTCTCATTTCCACTATATTCTACTAATGTTTAGTTAATATAAATCTCTCAAAATGGAATTACTACGTAGTAAATGGAAGTGAGTACAGTTGAAAGTACTACAAATAACACTTCTGTTGATGAACTTTGACTAACAAACGACTTTGACTTGAAACGACGACTGTACCACAAGAAAAACACCACTTTTTGGAGAATGCCCACATAGGTCTGAAACCTGTTTCTGAGTAATAAGTTGGGTGATAGTGATAGGTGAGTTGGATCTGAAGTTTTAGGCGGGTTCCGAACCACCGGGGAGTAATTTTACATTAATAACAACTTCATAACTTGTCAGCTTCATTGACTTACTACAACTTTACTTGCTTCCATGCACCCTTATGGTTTTATATCAAACTAATTAGTAGTTTGGTTATCTTTTTTCACTCCATAGTATAGAGAAGACTTGTACACAAGTTTCTCTTAATAAAATTTAATTCAAAATTAATAAATTAATACACATTATCAGCATTGGAATATGCAATATTAAGCTCTCAGACTGGCCACCTGTTAAGAGCTATCTGTTGCATACACTGATGCCGCACTGTATCAAAATTAATGGAAACTGTATCAAAATTGATACAACATGTATCAAATCAATTTACTTTTTAAAATTTCAACAGTTTATTTCGTTTTGTTGAATGTTGAGTTATATCAATGGGTTTGCTTGCAACTTAGACTTTGAGCTTAAACGTTCATGGACTCACATTAAGTAAATGAAAATTTTTTGGTTTAGAAGAAAAGTCATTTATTTAGGTCAAACATTTAGTAGGTAGGACATTTATTTTGATTTAACCAAGACATTCTATTTAGGTAGGTAATTGATAGAAACAGTCGCTCCATTCTAGCTTTAAGTCAAGTTTAATTATAATTGTATTTTTCTTTGGAAGATGCCCACATGAGTATTGAGATTTGTGCATAGGTAATGAGGTGAATGTTTAGAAGAAAAAACCAAAGCTGAACGAGATTCGAACTCGTGACCACAGGAGTAGCTGTCAGCCAGGAGTATGATTCTTATCATAGTTACAGCGTTCCAACGGAATCATCTCCATTACAGCTTTAATTATTTTAGAAATAACCATTAGAATAAGATTTGAATTTTTTTAGCAATCATCAGTGGCTGTTCCGATGAGTGCGAACATCATTGGGGACTTTCTCAACCAAGCAGTAGCCATAATATATATATATATATATATATATATATATATATATATATGCTTAATTAGAACATTACATAGTATAAGTTGGAGCCACATTACATACCTTTGACCACCAAGTTAACAAATGGCAAAGCCAATTAGAAATTAGATGAATAATATTATTGATATAGTTAGTGGGAAACCAATCTAGATACTCTTTATTACCTTGAGGAATTTTTTATTACAGTTATATTGAATTATAAGTTATTTTACAAGTTCTATTAAGATAAAGTTGACTTACCTTAAGTTATTTCGTGGCTATTGATGGAATCAAAGCACCATTATTTTAGAGATAAGCGTTAGCATGAGTCCTTTAACAATTTGTGACTGTTATTTTGAAAGAGGGGAGAGCATCATTAGGAACTTGATTGAGTAAGTTTTACTTGGTGTATTTGCAAAAAGCAAATCAATCAAGATATTCTGTCAAGTCAGTGACTATTGGTTATACTATTAATTTTAGCTTTAATTATTTTAGAGTTGAGCATTAACATAAGTTTTATCAACAATTTGTGACTGTTTTGATAGAATGAAGAGCTTCATTGGAACTTAACACAAGTAGGCTAAGTTTCACTTATGATTTTATGAGGTAACTCATCAAAGCTACCCCTTGATAGGGAGTTTATGATCTAAAAGAAAGCTGCTAGGTAAAGGGTAAACAGATTAGATTCATGTAGGCCGTTGTTCAAGAGAATTGATCTCCTAACTGTACCTTGCGTATGAAGCTACTTCATATGTAAAAAAGGAGTGATATAGACCAAAATATCGGCGTACGTGATTATAGTAAGAGAAGTCGAGGAGATTATAACTTGGTGAGTCACAATAGTAGCTTATTTGAACAAAAACCTAGTTATAGTGGTAGGAAACTCTACAAAAAGCTACCGCAGTTTGTAGTCTTGAAAATATAGAAATATTTAAAAAAGGACAATTGAAATAATATTTAGTTGATAAAGCTTTTTGTGGTGTACAAGAGTTCCTTTATCATCATTGAGCCTTGCCTCAACTAATTGATATTGTAATTAACTGTTGTAAAATATTGATAATATTGTATGGTAGCTGATGTATAATTGTTGATCTGACTTGTCTTATACTCCTTAACCGGAGTTTTCAAGATGTAATCTACAAAAAAACAAATTAACTTATTAAGTCGGATGATGCCCATATGAGTCTTGAGACTTGTGCGTGGGTAATGAGTTTGAGGTAGATGAGGACAGAGAATATCCAATATGAGATTCGAACTCGAGATCGCAGTAATAGAAGTCAGCCATAGGCTTATTTAATCAGAGACAAGCGCTTCATCCGACTGCGCCACCACGGTCGCCAATGATGGATAATTATATTAGTTTCATTATAGCTTTAATTTTAGAGATGAGCATTAGAGTAAGACCTTTTTCCAGCAATCAACAGTGATTTTTTCGATGATTAAGCAGCTTTTCATGGTGACTTTTCAACGAAGCAGTATCCACTCATTGAACTCATTACCAGACAATAGACAAACTCAGCATCACTTTGGCATGGAATTGAAGAATTTAGTTAACTGAAGACAAATACCCCTATTGACTAGCCATTGGATGACATGAAACACATTTTGCTTCATATTCGGCTCAATGTGACAAGACAGTCATTCAAAATCACATCAATGACTTTCAGGTATCAACTCAATATTCTATCAGCATCTCAATTTTATTTTTATCCAATCTCAGAAGCATTCCAACACATAAATAGTAATGCACTGGGCAGACATAATTCTAATTAAATTGATCAAGAACTTATTATTTGCAGTTTTACCTATCATTTCCATTTTCAATGCATCTATTAAAATTGGAAGTTCCCCAAAAATTGGAAGTATGCTTTGGTTTTTCCTTTAACAAAGTTGCCTCTCCCGACAAATTTGAATACAACAGGCCTCTTAGCATTATCTTAAGAAAGGCTTGTTTATTCACAGGTACTTGAGTTCCTTGAGAAAAAGCAGTAAGCTACTTTTAGTCTCGGTTTAGAAAATTCATTCTAGAAGAAAAAAATAGGAATTTGAATAAATAATAATCTTACATGAGGCATACGTTGATCTCAGTTAATAATGTTTCCATTAATTGGTGAAAAATTAATTGATCATTAAATAGGCTACTATAAGTTTTAAACAATAGTACTGCTCTGCTATTTCTGGATAATTATTCCACTCACCGGTTTTGGTTTTCATTCTCTTCAATAACAATGGAATAGAACGTTTCTGCTGGCAGACCAACCTGGATAACAACCATACATTTCAGAAATTTTCAAAGCATGAAATCTATTAAATTAAGAACAGTTTCGAATTAAATGGCATTTGGAAAAGTATATTCGATTACTGGATTGTCTGGACTTATTATCTCATTCATTGATGATAATTCAAATTCTCGTGGAATTGAAAGCATTCAATTATTACTGCCTTGAAAAATTTAGGGATTGCTCATGAAGGCTACAACTCAGCACTGGAATACGTGTTTGAATTGCACTGAAACATAATCTGTGTGGGTGAGGGTTATCATGATTGCCTATTTAGAATATGTTTAATAAGAGCAGAGAAATGTAATTACCTTATCGATGAACTCAAAAAATAGATTTTATAAAGCAATGATGCAGCTGGAGCTTGGATCTGTTGGAGGAGGGTACCTGAGATTGTTTTGCAGTGACAGCGATGGCACAGTGTGACTGTAACAGAGTTGGATAAGAGTGATTAAATGGAAAATTTTCATTGTAGCAATAAATAGTATCACATATTTGCACTCCTACCAACTGTAGGCAAGCGCCAATAACCTATCAATGAAAATAATTCAATATTTGCACTCCTAACACGTGTAGGCAAGCGCCAATAAGCTATCAATAAATAGTATCAAATATTTGCACTCCTACCATGTGTAGGCGAGTGCCAATAAGTTATCAATAAATAGTAAAAATAAATTGCACTCCTACCATGTGTAGGAAAGCGCCAATAAGCTATCATTAAATAGCATTACATATTTGCACTCCTAAAGTCTGTAGGCATGCACCACTAAGCTATCAATAAATAGTATCAAATATTTGCACTCCTGTAGGCGAGTGCCAATAAGTTATCAATAAATAGTATCAAATATTTGCACTCCTACCATGTGTACGCAATCCCCATCAAGCTATCAAAAAGGTAGTATCACATATTTGCACTCTAGCGTGTGCAGGAGAGCCCCAATTTACCTCAGACTATTATTTAATTATTTTTTCAAATCATTATTTTATGGAATAAAATAATGATTCACATTATCAATAATTTCACATTATCTAGTGAATGTACCCTAGTGAACTCTATTCTCAGTGTAGTAGAACTTATGGCACTTTCACACTAAAAAATTACATAAGCACAAAGCTGAAGCAAAAGTGAGAACCACTTCCCCAAATTTTGAATAATTAATGTCTAATCTAATCTCTTATCACATTCACTGAACATGAAGGTGCTGCTAACACCTGCACTCAAAATATGTCAGAGACATCATTACTCCAGGGTTTGCACCTGGCAACTGGCATCTCTTACTCACAGGGTAACACAGTCCATGCACAATGAATGTGATATGAAAATCCTGACAGGGACCTAACAACAAATCCCTATTTACAGTTGTTAGCCTTATATCACCCCACTAACTGCAATGAAATGTACTACACCATAATAAAATGGTTGTGGCGACTGAGCAGTGCACCCTGTTCTCAGTGTGGAACTAACAGTCACAAAGCCTTAGCGAGCAGAGAGACTCTTGAAGCATCCATGAGAGCCACTGAACCAAGCCAAAAAAGCCATCAAGCATGATAAGATCAAGTCATGGCACAAATCAAGAGCTGGATAGAGAGTATGATACATGATTAACAACTGCAAATGCCCTACAACCCAACAAATCCCCATTTACAATTAATTGTTAGTCTCATAGCACATCTCACCAGCTGCAATAAATAGTACCACTCCATCATAAGACAGACGTATAGCAGCGCTATCTGACAACTGCGGTCATGAAATCTACAAGAGAGACATGGGCTCTCAGATGCAGACCATGCCATCGAAACCACAAATATGACTTTGCGGCACAATCTAAGAGCATGGTTGAAGAGTGTGGTACTTGACTAACAACTGTAAACCTCCTAGCATATAGTCTAGGAGAATGATGGGAAACTTCTAACATAACTGATATTATAAAAGCAACATACATAATACCAAATCTCCAGTTAAATGTCCTGGCCAAGTTGTACACTCAACCATTTATTTATTTATTTATTCACAATCGTCACATAACATCAATTATTGGGATATTTCCCATTTGACAGGTGGCTTGTCATACTATGCTAAAAATACAATTCATAAAATATAGTTAAAAACTAAATTAGTGTAATACTCGCGAATTCAATAAATACAAACAAATATCTAATCTACTGAAAATTGTAAATTAATGTAAACAGTGAACATTTGTCAGAAATAATTATTAAAACCCATCGATGGAATAGCACGATCTTTCAATTAACATTAATCTGATTTCCTTCTTAAATGATTTTATACATTCAGTTTTACGAGTGGCTTCTGGCAGTTTATTAAATAGTCGCATTCCGGCATAAAAAGTATTTTCAAATGTAGAGTGTCTGTGTATGGGAAGGGCTATTAAATTTCTATTCCTGGTATTATATTGGTGATTCTCTGCACTGAGCTGAAATTTATGTAGGTGAGACTTGACAAATATTAGTAATTGATATATGTAGATAGAGGGCAGTGTCATGATTCTCTCTTTTTTGAAACTTGGTTTACATGAGTCCCTTGACCTCAAGCCAAATATCACTCTTAAAATCTTTTTTTGGATTAAAAACACCTTGTGGGTATGTTGAGAGTTCCCCCAGAAGATTGTGCCATAGCACAAGTGAGAGTACACATAGGCATAGTATACTATAAGCAGGGGTTTTCTCTTTAGTGAATGGGATAGTGTTAATATCACATAATACGCCCTATTCAATTTCTTGGTAATGGCTTGGATGTGATCCTTCCAGGACATACATTCATCTACAAGGACACCTAGAAACTTTGTATTATCAGTTTGGCCGACTTTATCATTTAATCTTGGAAGAGGGTCCCTGCTGGCCAAAAATCTCTGTTTATAGCCAAATTCAATCAAATGTGTCTTATTATAGTTCAATGAAAGACCGTTTACCTTCAACCAATTAGACATAGCTATGAGGTCTTCCTTCATTTTATTAGCTAGGGCACTCCGATTTGTGTCTGTGATAAGTGCCATTGTGTCATCAGCATACATGATTATACGTGAATGTGACAATGCTTTTGGAAGATCATTAATATAGAGCAGGAAAAGCAGAGGTCCTAAAATAGATCCTTGAGGAACTCCTTTCCCTACCCTCATGAAAGATGATGTATTTGAGGAAATTTTATCCTTCACATATTGCTGTCTGTTGTCTAAGTATGATTTCAGCCAATTATAAACTGTGCCAGTTATACCATAGAATTTAAGTTTTTGGATAAGTATATCATGGTTGACGCAATCAAAAGCCTTTGATAGATCGCAGAATATTCCAGCTGCATATCGCGATTCATCAATAGCTAAGGACACATCTGTAACAAATTCATAGATAGCTCCCAACGTGTTTCTATTCTTACAGAATCCAAATTGATCTATATGCAAGATTATTTTTTCAAGGTATTTAGTAAGCCTATAAACAACTGCCATTTCGTAGACTTTCGAAAATGCAGATAAAATCGCAATGGGTCTATAGTTACCAAAGTGTTCTGGATCCCCAGATTTGAAAATTGGTATCAAATTCGAATACTTTAAAAGATCAGGAAATATTCCACGTCTCAAAGATATGTTTATTAAAAAGGTTATGGGCTGAGCAAGTAATAACATGCATGTCTTAAGGAGGAAAGGGGGAAACTCATCCCAGCCAGGCGTTTTGGATGCATTTATACTCTTGATGATATCAATAACTTCCTCTACAGTAATTTCCCTGTAAGATACTAGGAGACTATTTGCTTTGGGAGACTTTCTAGTTTCTACAAAATTTTAATGCTGTCTTCATATCACAGTTCAGATTAAGTTTATTGCTAATGTAGGAGAAAAAATCATTTAATAAGTTTAAGGTTATTCCAATATCTCTGTTAGGGAAAATCTTTGAATAATCTTCTTTGTTTTTTCAATTGTATTTGTTTCTTGTTTCACAATCTTCCACGCCATCTTTGTTTTGTTCTCCGCTTGGCTTATTCTACAACTATTAAAGCTTATCTTTGCGGCCCTGATACAACGATTCAGTACTCTTCTATAACTTTTCACATATGTTTTAAAGTTTGGATTCAGATTTTTTCTGAGTTCTACATGTAACTTTCTGGCTCTTGCACATGAAATACGAATGCCATTCGTAATCCAACCTTTTCTTACTTGTTTCATTTTGTTGGAAATGACTCATTAATATGTTATTAAACGCTTTATAAAGTACATTGGGGTCTGAAGTAACGTCATTCAAATTTTAGAGGACGTTTCAATTTTCCTGTGATAAAACAAAGCTTGAATCTATTAATATTCTGTTTGGAAAATATTCTTACAATTCTACTACAGTTATTATTATTTTTATTTTTTGATGTATTAATTCATGTGTTTTGAAGGTTTCGTATGGATATTGAACAAGTTGTGCAGTATGGTCTGATAGACTATTGTCAATTATTTTACATGGACATTTTTGCAAATCAATTCCTGCATCAGATATGATATTATCTATACATGTGCGAGAGCCAGAAGCAAAATTCTAGTTGCATTTGTGAAATGAAGCTGCAAGTTGTATGAGCTGAGCGTAGCTAAGAACCTGGACCGGTCTCTAGTACTCTTCAATGTGTCAATATTAAAATCACCTGACAGTATACACTTAAACTTGAAATACCTTTTTGAGCATAATTCCAACAAATTATTTAATCGGTCAAAGAAAAGATTTAATGCAAGCTTGGTGTTAATAGGCGGCCTATATATGTTTATTACAATAATACAGATTGGTTCAAGAAATTTTACACTTCAAGATTCAAAAAATTTTTCAAGATTAAATCCATCGTACTCCGGTACAGGCTCCCCTACCAGGTCATGCTGAGCAAGAATGCATGATCCTCCTCACTAGGTTTACTAGGTCTGTTGTAACAAGAGATAAGTCTATAGTTGTCAAATCTGTGTAAAAGGAATAAGTTGCTCTCTTTGACCCAATGTTCAGATAGACAGATTATATGAGGTTTAATTAGCAGGGAGTCTATAAATAAGTTTACTTCATCGATTTTGTTGTTTTGTGCTACTCCCTGAACGTTCCAGTGTAATAAATTTAAAAACTCGTTTTCCATTTCCTTATTGATAGCAGTAGATAAACATTGTGCATTTTGATAATAAGTCTCACATCTATCACAGTCAACATCCTTGCTCCTATTCGCAGAGCTGTCAATGGTAAGCTGTTCGTTCTCTTCCCTTAATCTTAAGTTGAATGCAGATGAAAAATCATTGTCGGTAGTTAGCAATTTAAATTGCTAGGAAGAGCAACTAGAGAAAGTGTCGAAGTTACTTGAGTCATTAAAGGAGCCTATAGTTTCATCTGTAGTTATGAACGATTGTGAAATATTTGAAACGTCCGTCAAATTCTTTGAGTGAGATATTCCTTGATTGAGAGTGAAATGTTTTTATTTAAAAGGGGGTTTATGACAATAGAGTTAGTCTCAGTCTCCTCGTTTTTTTGTAATTATTGACACTATTTGTTTACTCAAGTTCTGCTTTCCCCTCTGGTTCAGGTGCAATCCATGACGAGTGTGATAGACGGGCTTAAAACACCAGATATTCAAGAAATGTATATTATTATCACGGCACAGGGAGCGAATATCTCTATTTAACAACCCAATCATTTTGTTCTCAGTGGCATCAGAATTTAAGTCATATCTGTAGGGTACAGTTGACAAGATTACATTACATTTTTTTAATTCTTTTATCAAATGATTGAGCACATTAATATAATTCTGAATATCGTTATATTTAAAACTTTCTGAAACACTATTAGTTCCTGCCATAATGACGAACCAATCATTTTTCCCCATGTCAAGCCTCTCAGAACAAGAAAGCATTTCCTTTGCAATGTTTTCAAAAGTTGCTCCAGGTGCAACGTATGCATCGCAACCATAGCCAGCCGGCAGTCTCTCCCAGATCATATCACGCATACCTCTACCTTGGCTATCCGCCCATAAATGCACACTACCTTTCGATTTATTTTTTGGAATGATTTGAATAAACTCTTTTGATTTTGCAACGACGCTCGGAAGCTTTGATTCCTGAATTATATTCTGTAAGCATAAGTTATCAGCTTCCAAAGTTTCGATTGTAATTAACATCCTCTCTATCTGTTTGTTTAATTCTTCAATTTCATAACTCTGAGCACGCATGTCCTCCTCTAAAGATATCATTTTGATCTGCTGTGAAGGTTATCTTGAAATTAAGTCCTTCCATGCCTCCTTGTTGAAGTGGGTTGTGCTGAACAGTCATTCTGTTGAAGAAAGAAATTGCTGAGTTAAGCTGTTTATAATTTGTAGTTTTGTTGATTGCTATGATTATGTTGTAATAACAAAAAATTTGGTTGTGAAGTGACATTGTTAGTTGACTGAAAATGTATATGCTCTGGTAAAGTTCTATAGAACTATAGAAAATGTCTTCAAGATGATGACGACTATGAGCAAGTCCCTTTGCTTAATTTACTGATCCTAGAAAAACTGATATGGTACTGCATTCATACGTTTTGTTAGATGCAGTTGAACAACCAGAAATACTTTTACTTAAAAATGTACAGCCACACAAAATATATGCCAGTATCAATAAGGTTCTTACAATAATTATGTTGAACTTTTGATGGGGTAAAACAGCCACTTAATTCATCAAATAGATTAATGAAAAATCTTTATGATTGAGTATAATGTCAAAGAATAATTGGAATAAATGAAAATTACCTACTTTATTCAATCCCATTGACAATATCATCACTGTACCATACGGTGTATTTAAATAAATCGAGAAAACAATGGAATTAAATTTAGAATAAGCAATTCCAGGACTAATTGGCATGGTAATAATGTGATGATCAATTCAAAACGGTATGTGATTCCAACATGAGAAATATTTTATAAACTAGTTTCAATTCAATAGTTAACTATATTCAGCAATGACTCAAGCATCAAATGGTGAAAACCAATTCAAAGGTAATCTAAAAACAATTGCAGAGTCAAAAGTAAAATAATCACAGAAATTAGTTTTAAAAATGTTTTTTTTTATAAGAAAGATTGGCATTGAGAATTAATAAGAAAATGTTAATGCACAAGTGGGGTGTCTATATATTTGAAAACCAATGAACAAGTACATTGAACCGATCGCGTTTTGAAGAACATTTCATCATTGAGAACAAAATTGATTGGTTATCTAAAAGGACAGGAATAATTTGAACAGAGACCAATGATTGATAGATCATGACTGAAATCAGTAGTTATACCGTACTGATTTCTAACAACCATTCTTCAGATGAATAATGTTGAATTACCCCATGTAATCAAATTCTAATAAAAGGTTTTTCAGATACTAGAATGACCATCATGATATAAGTTAAGTTTATTCAAATTACATTAAGAGGTTACTGATTTGATAATTTGAATTAGATTATATCACATCACTATCAAGTTATAATTTATTCTACAGTAGCCTATATGGAATTTATCAGTTCTGTACTTATTTGGTAGCAACTACTCTTCAAATAACTTGTTCAAACAATAATATAAAGCAATCTGATACCAAAGTGAATTCTCAGCTTCAGATTTTTTTAAAAGTTTCAGTTGATTGATAGTTTTTGAAGCACTCTATCTAGAAAATAGTTTGCTAGGGAAAAGTAGAATCCAAGAGAAATTCAATTAATTGGAAATTAGAAATCAAGCAACAATGATAGATTAAGTTCAACTAAATGATAAAAAATGCTTAACTTATTCACCGAGTATAGCCTAATGTGTAGTCCAATAGAAATAATAGTCAATTGATCAACAAGACTAATCAAGGTCAACAAGGTAATCAAGGTCATTCATAATACTGTAGGCTAAACTGATGATAAGTATGCCTTACAGAATCCATGAATGACCTGTAATTCTTTTCAGGTTTCTATATTCTAGAATTACAGTATTAAATATTTTCTTAGCTTGGCTTTGAAATGATAAAGGAGAAAGCTATAGAGTATTAAAGCAAAGTTATTGAATTAGATTTGGTACATGAAAATGACTAGACAGATTTTGAGGTTACAAGAGATTTTGTTAACTGTCAAGTGAACTTCCAATTATTATGTAGATATGTTATAAGAACATAATGAATGGAAGCTGATAAATGATGGATGGCTGATAATGGAATAACTTGATTAAAAAATAGAGACAAATTGATAAATATGAAACTGCCTACCTTGTATAATAGATATCCAGATTTGATTTTCAGAAATACTCTGGCAGTAGATTGATTCATCAAAGAATCATTTAAGCACTTCACTATGGTTCAAATAATAAATTCAAGAATTATTGTTTAGTGATGAATGTTGAAAACTTCACTAGAGCACTGGAGCACTACACCATTTCACTTCAATGGCTGCTGAACTAAGACTGAGCAACTGATGATGACGTCTACAAAAATGGAAGCAGTCAGCTGATTGTGACAGCCAGTGACTGGTACCACCTTGATCATATTTCATGAACTAGTAGAAAATTAATCTTCACGATTCGAAAATGTCTGGCCTACATGAGTAAAAATATTATTCATCTCAATTGAAATTGACTGAAAGTCATTGAATTTACCATAAAAAGTTAACTAGTTGATGATGCTAATTCTCAGCTGTTGTTTGTGGGGGGACTGTGTCAAAGTGGACCCCTCACTCAGTTCATCAGCTGATGTTATAATAGTTATTGATTTCAAGTCAATAATTTTCCTATTTGACAATAACTATAAATATTGTATTGTTTAACAATTTAATTAGAAAAAGCAACAGTTTTAAACTGGATCATATTGTTCCAGTCAGGGTCAGATCCAGAATATGGTTCTGGAGGGGGTCACATACCAAGACAGATTCGAATAATTGATACCTTTGGAAGATCCTGGAGTATGGAATATTTCTTATTTTCCTGTGAAATCCCTTGAAGCCTCATTTTTTGCCTCAAAATCCGGGGAAATATGGTGATATGGTAACCCTAGATGCGTTCCACTTCTAAAGGAAAACTTCATCATCTCTTTAGAAGTGAAATGAAACCCTCCATAAGTGAGTAAAAATCATAACTTAAATAGAAATACGGTGTCAGTTTTGATATTAGGTTGATCATAAAGCATTTCGTTGTGGAAAACATCACAGATTAATTAATTCTTATAATACTGCATTAAAAGATTTTTATGAAATTTCTATTTCACTCAAAACTGTAGAATCTAAGTATGTTAGGCTACTTAAATGCCTACCTCTACTTTGTAAACTTCAGCCTTTTAAAGCTTTTGTAGGATCTAATGTTAAATGTTTGGGTGAATGCTGACTGAATAATTCCTAATTTATTGTATAAAATTATCAACCTTTTTTGTAATTACTGAAACAAAAACACTCAAAATTTATAAAATTTAAATGTCATCTAAATTGTTGCATCTCCTTAGTGTCTTTACCTCCTATGAAGGAAACTAATAATACATTTTGATTTCTACATTAAAAACTCTCAAAAATTTTAAGAAAAATTTCATGTCACTCTTCAATACCAGATCTTCTCAATGTGTTCATTATATTGACGTCAGCTCTCATGTTCTTCTTCTTCATGTAGCCTACTAAACTTAATTAATTAATATTTATTTTGAATACTGCTTAAATCACTCAACATTTTAGTAACATTTTCATACCTCTCTCCAAAACTGATGTATTCAAGCTGGGCCACATGATGGCTACCTGAGCATTGTTAACTTCAGCCTATTAAAGCTTTTGTAGAAGCTAATTAAATGATTTGGATGAATTATGTCTGAAGAATCTATAATCTTTAGAAGTAAATCATTAATATTTTTTCAATTGCTGTAGCAATTTGTTGTAACAAAATATTCAAAATTTATAAAATTCTCTTGTCATTCATCTAGATTGTTGTACTTATCTACTTAATGTATTCATTGTTAAAACCAGCTCCTATGTATGAAAGTAATTGTGAGTATTGCATTGAAAACACAAAATTAAAATAAAAAAGTACATTGCACTCTTCAAAATTGTTGTATCTACTAAATGTCTACCTCTACATTTTTAGCAAACCTTGTTTATCTAACTTGGGCTACTTAAATGATCTCCTTCCTCTTCTTTTTCTCTTCCTTCTTCTTCTGCGTTGGGGGGGGGGGATTTACCATTTTCCATCCCCCTGCATCCGCTACTGGTGGTTCTTATTGAGATAGAGAGAAGTTTCTCTAGAATGGAATGGTAAAGTAAATTTAGGTTCTTGAGATAGATAATAACTAACTTGAAAAAGCGTTCATTTTGGGAAACTTCTAAAATATTTTTCTAACATCACGCGTCTGGTTCCTCAACTGAATATGCACCCCACATTTCAATTTTTCCACGTAGTAATACTTCTGAAAGCTGAAAAATAATCGCTATATTTTCGAAAAGCGCCAACTTTGGGCGTATTTTAGGGGAATTTTCAAAGGCCTTTCTTAGCATGCGTCCAGGTTCTAATTCCACATCTAAATATGAAATTTTCAGCCACATGACTCTTGTGAAACGCTGAAGAAACGTCAATTTTGTGAGTATTTTTGGGAAGTTTTTGAACACACGTTCTTAGCACGCGCCTAGGGCCTCGACTGAGCATGTGTACCAGATTTGAACTTTTTTGGTTGAGTGGTTCTTGTAAATCGGTGATGTATGAGTCAGCCAGCTAGTGGTATTTTGCTTTTATATAACTTAACAGATAATTATAATTATTATTCTCCGGGATATTTTGAATCTAGGCAATCGTTAGCGAAGTGCGGGTGTATGGATGCTTACGAGACTTGAATAATATTTGACAAACGCACATCAATCATAATAATCAGTGACGTTGGTTGGCAGTGAAGGCACAGGGGCGCTAGTAGCGTTCTCCCTTGGAATTTCTCCCTCGGTTTTGGCTGTGACGTTGGCCTCACTGGAAGAGGCAGACTCAGCGATTGATCCAGTTTCGCGACGTGAAAAGTGGGGTGGAATGGGGCTCAGCATCGAAAACGGGCCGAAAAAATCATATTTCGAGCTGCAAAAGATGTCACGGGCGTGATTTTGATTGTGAACATCCGTATCCCGAGTCTGGATTAGACATTTTTCGCGTCGCATACAAGTAAGGCTGCTCGAACACGATTTGGTTGAACGTTCAGGGATCTGTCGTTTCCTAGTTTCTCACCAACAAAATTTCCAGTTCTTATTGGAGATTCAATTCCACAAAAATAATTTCATCATTCAGTGTGTATCACTTGATTTGATTAGAACATTTTGAACATAATAATTGAAATCTCCAACTCGTAAAAGTAGATATTGATTCGAAAATATTCGCCATCATTAATCATAATCATCGATATAAAAATTTAAACATCCGCTCGTAAAAGTCCAATCGATTAATTTCGAATCGACTCAAAAATAGGTGAGAAGCAAATTGGAAGATTTGTCAAGTTTCTTCGGAAAAAAGGAGTGGTTTCTAATCAATAAGTCAATCAAAATCGACGTTGCTCCCATTCGGTGATAAGGAAAGCCTGAAACCCCTTCTAAGAATACAGCTTGCAATCAATCAACTTGACTATATTTTACTGTGTTGAATTTGAAATAGCAACTTGGAATTTTAAAAAGTGTGCTCTACCGCATGAAGATGAGTTTCTGTTATAATGCTCGTCACACCTAGAAGTAATACAGTGAATTGTATACCACTTGTGAAATAGGTCATTTCAAATGCAATTTTAGGAATACGCATAATTTTATATTCTTCAAGATTTCTGCTAGATCTTGTTGTAAAGTTTACGGTTGGAATAGGATTTCTAAAGATCAACGTTGACTGTGTTAACGAAGTCTCCATATATATGTGTCTTCCAAGTGTGATTCTAGTAGTCATCTAATTCAAAAAACGCATTTATAAAAATAGTTTATTTCAAAGAGACTCAAAACTTGATAAGTTTTTGTTGAAGAGAGTGATATTACTAGAGTTTGATGTGATAAAAGCCTGACCACAAAATCAGCAAAGTCTTCCAATTATAATTCAATTGAATTAGCTGAGAAAATTCCAGGAATTTTTCATCAATCATCAATAGTGGTTAATTAAATGATAGAACTTGACAATTTATTGATAGTATTCGTGTGTATCCCATGAGTTATTAACTGTTTAAAACGATTTAATACATTGATGAATCGTTTAGACTCTATAGATTCTACTCTAGAGTCTTAGTTTCTATAGTTTCTAGACTACTAGATCAAAGAAATATAATGTTTTGAGAAAACTTACGTATAAAATCACAACTGTCTTCCAATATTGCAGTGTTTCAATAATATTTGTAATGAGATTTATGTCACAAAAAATACAAGAAGTATTAAATTTTGTGGATTGAATCTAAGAAAACATTTATAACCTCAGTGAACTGATTTGAATTCAACGCTCAGAATCATAAAGTCTTCCATTAAAAGTCTTTCACGAATGAATTGATCGAATTTGATAGTTACATAGAATTGAAAAAAAACTTTGTTTAATCTTTCGAGGTTTTTCTCATAAAATACAAAAGTGAGTGTATTTAGTCAAAGTATGGAATCTTGGAAATGTAGCTTCAAGGAGTGAATACTTCAACCTGCTGTAAAATATAAATTTTTCGAATAAACTCTGAAGGATTTTTGAAAGTCTGAGATAAGAATTTGAAGAAATGGCACAATTTGGAAGATTTTACATTCCACCATGGCAAGCAGCTTTGAATGTGGCTTGGGAAACTATCAAGTCAGCCGTTCCAGAAAATTCACCCTGCATCGAGATGATCCGTAAAATGGCTTCTGGAAATAGGGGCGAAGGAGAAGTTGGAGAAGCTCCTCCACCGGATGAGAATTCGCGCTTTGCCCAGTGGAACAATCATCAGAAGGGAGGCAGAGGGGAGCACTCGGGCGAAGGAGACTTCCAGGGTGAAGATGGAATGACCCGTCAGGTGAGTACAATGCATTTTGTAGCACATCTAATTCAAATAATATTTTGGTGGAATTGCCAGGCTCAAGAAAGGATAAACATACAAGAGGGTTTCTTCATTCACTTTATTCCTCTTTACTTCTTTGCCTTTTCCCAAATTCACACATTATATTATGGGGTCGGCATTTCCGTCTCATAGTCTCGTCTTCCTCAACACCCTGTCCATTTTCTTATCCCTCCTCCAATCCCTAAACCTGCATTCTCCATTCCACATTTCAAAAGGCTCTGGTAGCGCAGTTAGTTGGAGCGCTTGTCTGTGATAAGATAAGGCTCTGGCATACTTCGTTTCCTGCAGCCTTGGGTATTAATCTCATTCAGCCATGGATGTTTCTCATAATTCACCCATTCACCTCATTACCCACGCACAGGTCTCCAGACTCATTTGGGCATCACACGCAATAATAATAATAATACATAATCCTCCTAATCATACATAATCCTAATAATAAGAAATCCAGGAACATAATCCTCTTTATGCATCTGCACATGTCGAAATCACCTCATCCTCGCCTCCTGCATCTTCCCACCCAGTGGACCAACCTTTACTGTGCCTGTGATTTCTTTCAATTTTTTATATTAAATTCTGTGACAAATTCATTACTTATCCGATCACTCCTTGTAATCCTGCACATCAATCTCAGCATTATCATCACAATAACCTCCATTTTTCTTTCCTGTTTCTTTGAAATAGGCAAGGTTTCAGATCCTTACAACAAAGCTGGCCTTACCACTGTATTATAAATCTTGCCTATCATTTTGCAATTGACTCTACTGTCACAAAAAGCACACTACTTATCTTTCTCCAATTCATCCATCCACAATAAATTTATCTTGAGCTGTATTTCATCTATTATGTTTTGTACTGACTTTCAAGTATTAATTTGCAATTTAACTTGTAAAATTTGTATCTCATATATTGCTTCATTGATATGGCTGTGGTATTATGTGAGTTTTATATTATTTATATTTAGCCAAGGTTGAGTAGTAGAAAAGACTTTATAGTATCAACTCCGCCTTATAAAAAATTATTTCATTTTATTTATTTCCTCATCCAGCCCACCATCACTTTGCAAACTTGATCCCTGGCATTTGAAACTCACAGCCGGTTTGAGTTAGCTTCCTTCAAGTCTAAAAGTCAGGCATTCATCGTTTCCAAATGACATTCATTCTGTTTTTGATCTACTAATTTCCATTCCCCTCTCCGTCAATGCCTTCCTCCAGTTTTTTAAACTTTTCTTTGGTCTTTGGTTTGTTCACAGAGCACAATGTCATCCGGAAACATGCACTTACTTTTCTTTACTTCTTACAGTATTTGCATTGATATAATATTCAATCAATTTCCCAAGCCACTGAATAGCACACTTGATTCCTCAATTATTATCAAATTACATATTTCATTGAATTAATTTATTGTTTATTCTTATTGTCTTTGTGTCTACTATTCTAGATGAGAATAGTAGATTCTATTTAATAAAAACTAAACACTTTCAAGTGGAAATTAACACAGAGTGAAACGGCCGTCACGCCATAACGTGAGTCATAAGTTCCATTTAAAAGTGTTTTTTTTTAAAGTTTTTATTATATATTAGTGGAAACAAGATGGATCTTCAACATTATAATACAGATTCTATTTGTTTAAGAAACAAGCTCAACTAAATAATGGTTCAATATTATTAGGCTTATTTCACAGGTTCAACCGAATTTCTGTCATCTTATTGTTTTCACTAATTTTTCAATAAATTTGATGAGTATAATAAGTGTATATCATCATTTGATAAAAAACTGGAGAATACGATTCTGTCACCATACTTATGATTTTCAAACTATATTTAGTAGATAACTACATCAAATATGCTAATGATGCATTACAGTTATATTAGAAACGGTGTAGTTCAGTTACTAATCACATCAACAAAAAGATCTGCCCTGAAAATAAAATCGATTTAAAATGCCAATTTGGTCTGCTGAAAAAATACTTATGAATTCAACCCCAGTACGAAAAAACTTGTGGATTAGAATAATTAATTCATGACACGAAAATTCTGAAATAAACTTGGAACGTCATAAAATACAATTTACTTCTATTCAATTTTGAATACTATTCATAAGCTTTGAAAATGTTTCTTGTTAAGAGAAGCGTTTAATCTTAAAACTTCAGGGAAACTGATTTCAGAATGCTCCATTTAGTAATCGAACCAATGTAATTAATTTTGTAACACTTTACAATCTATATATTTACAATATTTTTCCGAGAACTCATTTAAGCTATCAGCATCGTAATAAACACATTGAAATGTAAAATGATAAAAAATCAATTCTTGAATAAACCATTTAAAAAACTTTAGCCCTTCAACTCCTCAGAATATTTGCTATTGAGCAAACAATTGGAGAAAAAAATATTTTTCAACCAGTGAAATTGTTGTCAATAGTTTGAGTATTTATTTTGAATGTTAAAGCATTTATTAATTTAAAATTTGTTTGGAAGCTTATCAACTTTGTAATAAAAAAATAAGAGACAAGTGAAATTGATGATGTTAAAAGTTCAATTTCTAGGCATGTTTTATAAATCATGTATTATATACTTTCACACTCACTCCTTGGCGCTACAGCCCATTTAGGGCCTTGGCCTCCTTATTATATACTTTACAGTAATAATTATTTTATTATACCATTACAGGATAGCTATCAGATGTCACGTGGTGGAACCTTTAGCATGGGAGAGAGCACCGATGATTTTGGAGGGGAATTTGGGGAAGGAAAATCACGTCACAAGATCAATGAGTGGCAAGCTGCTTGGAATGTCACCAATGCTATCCAAGTAAGTCACATCATTAGGTTAACTTATTAACAGAATTCCTCAAATTGAGGATATTATCAAGAACTGGGTAGATGAAAGTCAAGAGAGTTGAGAGATTCAGATCAAATCAAATTGACTTTTATTTGCATGGCAGTAATACAAACATAAAATATGACATATTACTCAATATTATATGATATGCAAAGTACTGTAGCTACAAAAGTAAAAAAGAATAATCAATAAACCTATTGACTTCAGCCATGTGACCCCTCCACGAAGGCCGAAGCCTGTGTGTGAAAGTGAGTCTGGGCTGTATAATTTTAGCAAATACAATGAAGATGAACAAGTTTCTCATATTTTTTCCTTTTAAATTGAGACTGTGTAATATATTTCTTAGAATATTGAAAATAGAAATGAGTTCTATAAATAATTCACAATAAAGAAGCTTTCTTCCTCCCGCATCACTCTGTCTCTTTCTGTTTTTTCATCCATATAATCTTTGAAAATCGAAATTTGTGTAATCTTTTATCATGTTTAAATTTTTTAGCAACTCACACCAGAGAACAGAACGTCCTCTGCAGGTTCTAATGCTGTTCTAGTTTTTATTGTATTTGCATTTTGAAGAATCTGAATGAATTTGATTTGATTTAATATAACTCTTTGTCAACTCTGTCTTGAAGACCCAATTGACAACATCACGCTGTATGTATTGATTGAATCATATTCTAAATATTTGCTGAACCACACTCTTTTAGCCGTATATATACGTATGTTATATGTTCTGACCAGTTAAATTTATCATCGATGACAATTCCTTAATATTTATATGAGCTAACTCTCTCGATTGCCTCACAGTGGCATTGTGTGTTGGGTGGGTTTGCACATGAATGTGATAGATTATTGAGTCAACATAAGGCTCTTGTCATTTCGGTAATGCTATTTCCACGAATTTATATTTTTATATTAAGTCTTAGAAATATTATGATCAAACCACTTTTTCAATGTATGAAGATCACAAGATACATTATGGTATAATTCTTCTCTATTGTCCCCAGTAACATCAGCGAATAAAAATGGGTTTCCACTGATTGATAATTTTGATAAATTATTTGCATAAATAGAAAATAGAAGGGGTCCTAAGGTGCTCCTTGCACCACCACCGTATTCTATTTCATTAGAACAATCTTCTGTCAGACTGATACTGCATTTCTTCTGAAGTACTTGATTATCACTCACTTATAACATGAATACATTTTCTTTCCCAATGAGGAACTTCATCAACAGATAGAATTAGAAACTTAATAGCATCAGCTTATCTACTAGCAAAGAGGATGTTAAATCTAATGCTTCACCAATGGATCTACATATCTAGGAGTTTCTAATAATAAACTCATGCCGATACATCGACACATGAAATCTCCTATGTGAAAATTCATTTTTATAAATTCAACTTGTTCAATATTGCAGTTGTAAATATTTTCTTACGATGAATAAAAGACGAAATTGTTACAACCACATTTATTAAAAGTTAGAGAAACTAGTTTCGGTTGTCACACCATTATCAATCTCAATCAGACTTTTTAATAAATGTGGTTGTGACAATTTCGTCTTTTATTCATTATGGATACCTTCCACAATATCACCTTCGCCACTACAAATAAAATTTTATTATGATGCTAATTTTCAGAAATACACCTGAGAATGCTTTGAATTTGGAGCTTCACCAGCGGATAAAAAGTGCATTTCCTGGAGTTTCTGATAGAAATTATCGGTGCTAGCAGAGTGGTGCATCCAATACTCGTTAAAAATCGAATATACACGAATAATCACCATCACACAATCAAACTTATGCTGTGGAATTGTGTATGACAGAATAGTGCATTATCGGTTTTTCAATAATGATTATCATCACTATTGATTGCTTCACTGTGCAAGGACCTCAACTCCCACGTAAAGAATTTCCTTCGTGGGAATTAATTTCCTATCATTTTTACTTGTTGAATAAATGTACGCATTATCTGCGACAATTAAATTTTAACTTCTCTTTACAGGGCATGTTCATAGTATCGCTACCATTTGCAGTCCTACGTGGAGGATACTGGGCAATTGTTGCTATGATTGGTATTGCCTACATATGTTGCTATACTGGCAAAATTCTGGTCGAGTGTCTATACGAGTTGGACACCAGCACCGGCCAAAGAGTTCGTGTGAGAGATTCGTATGTTGGCATAGCTAGAGAATGTTTCGGACCAGTGTGGGGAGCCCGGGCTGTCAACTGCGCTCAGATGATTGAACTTCTCATGACATGCATTCTTTATGTGGTGGTCTGCGGTGATCTAATGGGAGGAACCTTTCCCGATGGATCCATTGACACCAGAAGCTGGATGATGCTGACTGGTATATTGCTGATACCACTCGGATTCCTCAAGTCTCTCCACCATGTCTCACTGCTCAGTTTCTGGTGCACCATGGCTCATCTTGTCATCAATGCTGTAAGTAAATCATTCGTAATATCATTTACCCACGCACAGGTCTCAGACCTATGTGGGCTTCATCCTTCTAAAAAAAATATAACAACACAATTTGTAACATATTTGTATCATCATTTACTTCATTACCCACGCCCAAGTCTCAGATTCATGTGGAGATGAAATAGAATAGAATGAATGAATAGAGTAGAATGAATGAATAGGATAGAATAAAAATGAAATAGAATTGAATGATTTATTTATTTTCATTGACAAGGCAAAGTTTTAACTGAAAGCCTCTTAACCACGTCCATGAGCTACAAAATAAAAATAACACAATACAAAAGTGATTATCACTCTCCATCATGTTCTAAATTAACTCTTTTAGAACTTATGAACAGTATTAAAATAATACAAAAGGGTTCATCAGCAAAAAAAAAAAACTTACCCTGGAAATGATGATACCGCATGTCGATCATTAGGACTGCAACAAATTGAAAATAAATTTAAAAAATTTATGTTTGACAACATTAAAATCTTCTATTTCATTATGAATAGATACCACAATATCATTTCTTTCAAATTGAAAAAAATTAGAAGTAGTTTTTGATTCATGTTATTCTGTGAAATAATTCATTGCTCATCTAGGTTAACCTCTACCATATCGCTTTTGAAAATCTTGAAATATCAGTAAATTGAACATCACATGATTCTTCATTTGGCATTATTTCATTCATTTTTATTTTATTTGAAAGTTTACAATATTACCACTGGTCCTGATAAGAAACTTAGAGGCACAATTACAAAAGAAAGAGTGTGATGCCATTCATACATAATAAGTGCATGAAGGAAAAAATAAAAACATGCACTAAAATATAAATAAATATTTTATACAGGTATTCAGATGTTAATTTAAAACATAACTGTCACTGAGTTCTAAATGCCTATTGTAACATTCATTTTTTGCTGATGATGCCCACATGAGTCCGAGACTTTTGTGTTGGTGATGAGATGGTGAATGATGATACAAAAATGACAAGCTGAGCGATAATCGAACCAACTTCTGAGGATATCCAGAGTAATGCCCTCGGATAAATGAATAACCATGGTACATTTTATCAGTGCTGTAAGCTACTCCCTTTGCAATTTCCAATCAGATCAGCATTTATCAGTAAATCTGAAATAATATTGGGTGGTGTGAATAAATTTGAGTCAGCTGATGAGTATCTCATATTTTCGACTCGGCGGTTGGGATTCTTGCTATTTGATGTGAATGAAAATTGAGTCAATCACAGCTGTTTCCCACACCTTCCTAGCGGACTCCCATCGACAACAGATCAACAGTCGACTCCAGTCACTCAAAAGAGTCACTCAACGTACTGAACTTCAATCACACCACCTATTGTAAAGACCAATCTCAGGTAGAATTAAAATGTATTGATAAATCGAAGCATGGGTAATTGTTTTTTTTTCTTGAAAAGTGCAATTAGTCAATGAACTTTGATATTATCTTTAAACAATTCCTATAAACAGGACATGTAAAAATGACAAATAATGCAATTAAACTAATGTAATTAAATCAATATAATTAAACTAATTTAATTTTATTATTTGATTTTCAGGTCATTCTTGGTTACTGCCTTCTCGAAATTGGTGATTGGGGATGGTCAAAAGTGAAATGGACATTGGATCTTGAAAACTTCCCCATATCTCTTGGAGTCATTGTATTTTCTTATACATCGCAGATTTTCCTACCTTCGCTGGAAGGAAATCTCATTGACAGGTAAAGTGAACTGCAAATTTCATCAAATTAAATTTATTACATTAATATAATTGTATAATAGAACTATAGATCCATTATTGTATAAATTTTAGAATTATTCATTTATCTTAAATATTATTTTAAATAATCTTAAATCATGAATATTCATTTGTAAGTTTTAAAGTAACTGACAAAGATTTTGCAACAGAATTTATTAATTTCAAATTCCTCAAAGTGCTATTAATTTATACTGAAGACTTCCGCAATGGCATCATCGATTTCAATCAAATAATCGATTTCCATCAGCTATTCAATGCTGTTGTCAATATCCGCCATTGCAGAAGTCTTCAGTATAAATAAATAGCATTTTGAGTAATTCGAAATTAATAAATTCTGTTTCTGAATATTCATTCATCTGAAACTTTAAAATATTCGTATAATATACATGCTTCTAGGCTAATTTCTTGAAATATATCACGTATTTGAACAGATTACATTCAGCATGGAGGAAATTTGACAAATAGTTGATCATATTTTCATATTGAATTCTTTAGCCTCCTATTAAGTATAAATGGATACCAAAACTCAGGAATTTAAACCTTTATATTTATTGATCATATTTATAAAAAAGTAAAAACTACATTGTAGAAATATATAGAATATTACATACGAGTCTTACCTATTATAAATTGGATAAAGATATATTGATTTACAGTTGAATATGCATGAGATTCATCTCATTTATGTAATCATTCCTGGAAATCATTTTTTTTTTAATACGATTACGAATTAAATTTATCAGCTTAATTTGCTATTTGAATTTTTTTCTTAATCTTGAATAGGTCTCCAAAAACTTTCTGATTTCTATTGAGAAATGTTTTCTTTCCCAGGTCAAAATTCAGCTGGATGCTGGATTGGAGCCACATAGCTGCTGCAATTTTCAAATCTCTGTTCGGCTACGTGTGCTTCCTTACATTCCAGAACGATACCCAACAGGTGATCACCAACAATTTGCCATCTGCGGGACTTCGTGGCTTAGTCAACTTCTTTCTCGTGGTGAAAGCCATTCTTTCCTATCCTCTGCCATACTACGCAGCTTGTGAGTTGCTTGAAAAGTCATTTTTCAAAGGCAAGCCTGATACTCATTTTCCATCAATATGGCATCTGGATGGAGAGCTCAAGGTTAGAATTACCATATCTCCAGATAATAATTATACCGTACATTCTTTTGCAGCTATGACAAATGTTATAATCCCAGTTTCGTTTGGTCCAATTCTTCATGAGCCATATTGCAGCCATATATAGTAATCAAAATTGATCAAATCATTAAACTCAATTGTTTCAATTCCATAACTCTGTGATGTTTTCCATGAAGAAATACTTAATGAACGATCTAATATTAAAACTGACACTCTATTTCACTTTTTTATAATGTTTTACTCACATATATTGGAGATGCTTGAGGAATGCATTTCACTTCTGAAAAGAAGCTTCGTCAGCCTTCTTTTTAGAAGTGAAATGCATTCCTCAAGCATCTCCAATATATGTGAGTAAAACATTATTTAAAAGTGAAACACAGTGCCAGTTTTAATATTTGATAATTCCATAACTATTGAAATCAATTAAGTCTATAGTACACGATTGTTACTGGGTGTATGAATTTCTTCCATTCATTCTTGTACCGAGACAAACTGCAGGATTGCGATTAATTGATTCTATATCTTAAAAAAACTATTTCATTCCAACTGTAAACTATTGACAAGATCTTATGTTCACTGTGTGTTGAGCAAAACAACGTTGAATTCAATTGAAAGCAATGAGTACTTTTCATACTGATATGATTATACAAGTATGAAGACACTAGGTTTATATTTTGCTCCTAATATGCATAGGTTTTTCATCAATATCTAAGGGGGAAAACTGAAAAATAGTTTACATAAAATATAATGTTTCTAGTTTTTAATTGTTTTAAGCTTCTGGTTTAATTGTTTCTTTGTAACAAATCTCAAACGAATCACAATATTAATTTTATTTTTCTTCTCTGCTTAACATGTCTTTATTTTTCATTTTTGTTTCAATCAATATATTTTTTATGTACTGTATTCATGGAGTATACTTATGATTTTATATTCTAAATATTCTTCTAATTGTATCTAATATTTTTTTTTCTCAACGATATTTCACAGAACTGGCACTGTTTTTGACCTTACAATAACTATTTTTATTGGTTCTGGTTATTGATTCAATTATTATTTTAATTATAACTGTTTGGTTCTCAAACAGTGCTACTTTTTTTATAAATATTGTTGCTCATACAGTGAAACCTCTATTAACCGTCACCTTGACGGATAACTGAATAGACGGATAATAGAAATGCCATCACATGAACGTGCAAAGTACCGTCTCTAAATTGAAAATTGTTTAGGGAAGGTTGCGAAAATAAGAAGGATAACTCAATTTATATTTACATATTTATGTGATCAGTTATATGCTACAGAGTAATAAGTAGCGTACGGTTGTATAATATGGTGATAAATCGTCGGGATTTTCCCAATTTTACAAAGACGGATAACAGAAAGTGACGAAAGTTAAAGAGTGATGATGGATAATCGAGGTTTTACTGTACTTTGTTTCTGAAATTAAATTAATGAATCAAATCTATTTTTCCAAATTTTAAATAGTTAACCTTCTATAAGACTGATGGTCGGTTACAAAAACGTCCATCAAAGTTTAATCACCGATCACCCACTCATAAGGATTCATATGATAGGCGATTAAACTCTGATCGACGTTTGTGCAACCGGCCCTCAAGCTGCATTTTTTTTGTAATAGCTTACATCATTTCACTCGCTTATATCTGCTAAATTTTCAGTTCTAAATAATATTGTTTGTTTACAGGTTTGGGGTCTTGCCTTCAGGATTGGTATAGTGTTCTTTACAATTATGATGGCCATATTTATTCCACATTTCGCAATTCTAATGGGCTTCATTGGGAGCTTCACTGGTACCATGCTGTCTTTCATCTGGCCGTGCTATTTTCATCTGAAGCTGAAAGGCGACACTCTCGACTTCGGCACTGTCGCCTATGACTGCTTTGTCATTTTTCTTGGCGTTTTATTCGGTGTAATTGGCGTCTATGATTCAGGTAGTGCCCTCATCAAGGCATTCGAAATAGGTCTTCCATTTTAAATCACACATCGATATAGATTTAGATAGCAAAATCACCTCAAGTCCTCTCAACATAAGGTACATTTTCTAATTCAAGTCAGAATTTTAAAATTTTGAACGAGTTTTATCCTAGCAAGCAGCAATTTAATGCTCTTTCTAAACCTTCATACACTTATTCTGGGTAGGTGTAAAACACAACAGAAACTATGGACTGTTCCACGAAAAATGCACATTTATTTCAATTGCTGATTCCCATTACTCTTACATAGTCCATTGGAAAATCCCAACATTTCGATGTGGAATAAACAAATTCAATGTAGGGAACAATAATCCAAGAGATTTGCCTATATTGATGGTTGAAGCTTGAAAAGGACCACAGTAGCCTATATCCTGCGTTCACCGTGTATTTTATATCTACTACAAAACTAGAATAAAAAGCACTGCAATCTCACTTTAACAAAATGCATACTGACCAACTCATCTTTATTGCTTGGGCATCTCCATCATATCGGAGCAAATTTACAAACTTTTAAAATGTTCAATATTTCCATTATATGTTCCTAGAGAAGTTGTTATTCCAATATACTTGGATTTAATGATCGGTCTTCAAAAGCGGTCTGTCCTGAGATCCGAGAATCTATGTTCTTGATTGATTCATATAAAATAATACAAAAGCTTTAGCTCAGGTCCAGGAGAAAAGATCGCACTGTCTTGCCTGAACATGAAGCTTTCTTAGTTGATGTTACTTTCAATGTAGAAATAATAATTAATTCATGATAATTCTTGATTCACGAATACGGTTTCTGAATCGAATTCACATGAATTTTGAGTAATAAAGGTGAGTTCTAAAAAGATGTATGCATTGCCCGTTTCGTATTGTATTTGATATTTAATTCCAAACAGACTTCACTTGGAAAATGAATCTTATGGTAGTGATGCTTGTTTTGTGATGAAAAATGACCTCACGATTTGTATTTTGCTAGAAATATATCAATGTATAAGATCAATAAGGATTTGGTGTGCAGGAACCAGGTGAAATCAACAAAAATGTCAAGTTAATAATGGTATTACCGAGTACGAGTATGAATTGCAATAATTAGGCTTTCAAAGGCACTGCTAAACTGTTAAGATAGGTATTATTAAATTTAAAGAGGAGATGACATGACAATGTCTTAAATAACAATGGTCAATTGTTGCTAAGGGCTTCATTGAGTGAGTTAATCAGTGGTTATCCCTTGATTTCAAAGGCGAAGAGTAGGTCTTTAGTAATTAAAGTTAGAGATAAACTAGTTAGAAATAGGTGGAGATAATTGGCAGGTACCTACACTTGAAGATTATCTGAAAGATGTCTAGATATATAATTTAGATTCTTATAAAAATCAAAGGAAATTTCAATACAAGAAAAATTATTGTTTGTGTACTTGATAGTATAAAATAATTAAGTGATTTGAATCATATGTATGATCAGAAAATGGCTGAAGAAAAAATCGGATCTTTTTGCAATAAACAATAAGACGTAACTGTATGATTAGTCATCAATATAGTAAAAAAAACAATTATATATTTACTGTGAGATCGATTGGTAATTAAAACAATGAATATAGGGCCTATTTTTAATGAATCTATCTGTTTTTATAATATAATAATAATAATAGTGTTGTTGAATTTGTAATTGATTGTACTACTCGTAAGTAACTATACATTATGTTAATCTCAAATTGCTGTAGTTTCGATCATATAGATTTAAGTTATAGATGAATGTATTTTTAGGATATGTAACTAACTTACTATGTACTTCTTATTCTATTTTTATTTATTACATTTATTTCTTGGGTTTGTTTTACCAAAAGAACTCTTGATGAAAGTTCAATTTTCTTATACTCGTCAAGTAATAAAAACATTAGAATGTTTTGTACATCACATAGATGTATCATTTGCGGTGTAAGTTTACATAGAAGCAAGGTCTGTTTTCTTCAAATTTATGGTTTTAATCGATTTGCCATGCTAGTCTGCCTACAAAAAATAACTTTTTGGGGCTCACCATTAATCAATTAATAAACTGAGTTGAAAATATCTTCAACTTAGAAATGCTCACCTCGAATGTTACCAAATCTACTCCAATGTATTTATTTTTTGTAATAAAACTGCATGTAAAATGAGAAAAATTTGAGAACGATCAAATTTATCGTTTGAAAATCGTTGTTCAAGTTCGATTTTTTAGGTCAGTCGACTTTCAAACATCGACCTCAATGAAATTAAAACCAATGACACAATGGGAAATAATTACTGGAGAAACTCTCTCCATAGAATAAATTTAAGTTTATCAGCATAATATTTCTGTTGTAAGTAGGATTAGACAGATGATTAGATAGAGTGTAAACTATTCTTACTGTGGATCCATTAGTAAATGAAATGAATAACAGGGTCTACTGAAGTAAGGATAATTAATATCAAATTTATTTTACACGTTAATGATAAGTGAGTGCCAAAATGTTTCACAGTTTTTTAGCTAGAATAACAAATCCATTGAAACCATAAAGCTGAAGAAAACAGCCCTGGCGTTTGATTTAAACTTCAGACTAATTTGCACTGAGGATGTTTTTATTTCTTCATGCTAGTTTTTAAAATTCACAATAGCCTTATCAATGAAATTTTTCAACAAAATAGTCAACAATCAACTCCTTTGTAACCTTTCTCGAGTCTTTCCCGGTACTTTATTTCACAGCACTCACAATTTGATGTGATAACTACATTTATTATTAGGGATTCAAATAGTTAAGAGATGCTTTTAAAGCTGTTTATTCCAAACTCTCATAAGGCATTGTGCCATTCACAAACACATCTATTTTATCAGAATTAGTTTGATTACAATGTTGGAAAATTCATACCCTAAATTTTGTTGTGTGATTCAAAATATATAAAAGTATTGTAACCACTGCTAACAACATTGAATATACAAATTTTCAAACCTAGGCACAACATCGTAGAACCAATAGAAATATTTAAGAGAATACTTGAATATTGAAGTTTATAAAGCTACAATATCGTAGTTGTATTAGATTTAGAGATATACAGATAAGTCGAGAGGTATGCGATGATGTAGTTTGTTACATAGGAATCCTCATGAGAACAATATTAATATTTGGGTTGAGTCATATTACCATCCTTGTAGAACTGAGAGTACTGTTCCAGATAATCACTCAGAAATATTAGAACAATAATTATTTTATATCTCTCAAGAACAGAACAATGTTTTTTTTATAAGTAATTCAAAATGGTTATCAATTATTAAATTTCAAATGAGTATAGCTAACTGATAAATCATCTGTGATCATCCATAATGGCTTCATTTTCGAGTATCGTACCGTAATAAACATTTACATTGGAATAATAGTCAACAGCTATACTTAAAATCATCTTTATCGCTTCATTTAACAATTTACGAAATTAATAATTCTATTTTATTCAAGGTAGATAATTATTTCTTTATATGGGAGATGTCGCTTAAAATAATTGAATTAGATCTCTACTGCATCAATAATAAGAAGAATGATATCCCATCTCTAAATTGAACAGGTTCTATTAGTTCATGTTTCATGAATAAATTTTAAACTTTCCAGTACTGAATACAAAATTTTTCAATTAATTTACTTTTTCGGCATTTCTTTAATATAAAATAACATTTATAATAATAATAAATTGGCTTATACTTTTCAACTCAGTTATTATTTTTCGTTTCATCTTTGAATTAAGTGTTCAAGTATAGCTGTTAACTTCTGGCATTTAAACAACAGTATTCAAAGTTCATAAGGTTCTACATAAATTAATAACTTCCTTTAGCATGATAGAATGGAAATATTGTGTGTGTGTGAGTGTGTATATTAATTTCTAATACAATGTCTGTCAAAACCGGTAATACATCTATTAGTTAATTACATACAAGAATCCGTATTGACTGTGGGGTGTTGGTTATAGACGTTCAAGTTGAATGAGTACGGTAGGCTAGTTAATTTTTTATTTCCAATTTATGGATTTTAGATAATGGAAAAGTTGCATAAATCTTTCACTCCTGAAAATACCAGTTAATAATATTATATTTTGTATTCTAGTTTGAGTGCATTATTTAATAGTTTTGTATGGATGAAACATTGGAATACAATTCCTATTACAGAAATATAAATTTTTAAATAAGCTGCTTGTATAATTATAGTGTTATGGTTAATAATAGTTATAATTATTGTATAAATATAATGAAGCATTATACAATACTTTACCAAACTGGATCTACATTTAGTGGATTTACTCTTTCAATTACCGTAGTTTTAATGTGAAAATTGATATACTATAGTCTTTATTGGTAAGAGTCACCGCATACTAAGCCTTGATTTTAAACTGCCTCCACGCTATTGTGATGTTGAGTCACGAATATCTGGGTCTGCACTTGGACGGCTGACATCACTTTTAATCTTATGCATTTCATGTTCTTAATTTTTTCCTATTCGGCTAGAAAGAAGGTTCAGGTTCAGTAATCGCTGAAATTATTGGAAAAACGATATGTAGCCTCTGTAAAACATTTCTATAGGTACAGAAAAGATAATTGTTAGCTAAATAAAACTCAATTCAAATTTGATGCAGTTTAAAGTACGGCGATGCATTAGAATTTGGATTAACTTAGAGCAAACGATTATTAGAAATGCATATTCATGATTGCTTTGTTGTTTATTGTTTTTATTATACTAAAACCAAGTTAAGTATCTGGAGCAATAGTGCTGAATGACTTAAATTATTTAAATCTCCCTCAAGTTTCAAATTCAATTAATTTTATGTACATTATTTGTGTTTATTTTTGATCCATTCGATCATAAATTTTTATTTCAATAATAATTAAAAATATATGCCTTATAACATCCATGTGATAAATAGGTAGATGTATTACCGGAATCTAAAACTCTGTGTACAGCTAGATATTATCGATGTTATTTATTTTATAAATGAATGTTTAACATGTTTATGAAACGTTGTTGACCATTATGCGTTCTATTTATCGAATTCATGATTGCAAAAAATAGCGTCTTCCATGATTTGCTTCCATAATTAACTGTATATATATAACGAGTAATTATGATTATTACTATAGGTGTTAAGTGATAATATTATGTATAAGAAAACAGCAATTAACTTATTAATTAATGTCTTCCAAAATGCCTGTTAAAAATATATAAATATTTAATGAATGCAGACTAGATGAATACTATAGACGCTTATAAAGTAACCAGGTCTTCCATAATTTGTGTACTTTAGGTCTACATATTGTGATTTAAATGTATTTTTCAATGTCACTGAAATATCCTCCATAAAGGAGAGCAATATTATATTTTTCTGTTCTCCTATGGATAGAAGTCTTCCAATATTGATTTAGGGCTACAGTATATACATTTTTTGAAGATGGAGAAAAATTATTTTGTTTAATTACTTATTCATGGATATATGTCGTCCAACAGATTTTTATATGTACATTATTTATTCTTAGACTGTTGTTTAGGGTAGGGTAACCTAACTTTTTAGGGTAGGGTAACCTAACTTTTTAGGGTAGGGTAACCTAACTTTTTGAATGAATTTCATAATTTTCACTAAATTAAACTATTGAGTTTGTCCTATTTTTTATTGGAATTGAAAAATCTATTTCACATTCCATCACCGTGTCTTTCTGGATGTTAAGATGTACAATATCAATACTTTAACTACAAACCAAAATCATATGAAAAGAAAATGCGGTACAGAATTATATTTCCAAAATGGAAAGAGAAATCAGGAAGTAGGCTACTGTCTTTTGTATAAAGGATCTAGTAAAGTCTGTTCAATTTTCAACAAATAGCAATAATATTTTTAAAGAGTTTAGCAAGATATTTGGGCTGGTGCTATGTCATTGTAAGCAAAGCCAAGGTTTGTGTGGAATTTATTGCAGATTTTCTAAAAAAATTGAATACATTTTGGCTGTAGAAGATTTAATTTTTTTTTTTGAATAGTAAACTAAAACCCAGAGTTAAGTTATAAATGTTTAGTGCTAAGCATTGAACCGAAATACTTATTTGGAAAAGCATATTTCATTTCAATAATGATAAAAATTGATGTTCATAAAATGGAGAAAATTGTATTAGAGTTCACGAAGATACTTAGCTTTCCAGGTTGTATAAAAATATTTGGAGTCACGGTACTGACCATTTTAGGAACAGCTATTCCGAAACCTACTTTCACAACTGTCAATTAGGCTTCTATGTTGATCAATATTTGTTTGTTCTCCTTTTTTAAAAAACTGATTGTTTTTCTTTATGTTTTACTTTGCTTCCATTCACAATGAGATTTGTGATTGAAAATTGATTTACAATATAACAAAGTAAGTAACAAAGTGATTCTGGATTTACATTCCATTAGGTAATTTTTAGATAAATTATTTATTCGATTTTTGCCTGCCAATTCTATTAATAACAGTATTGTGTGTTACCAATAAATTGTTGTTCAATGTGTATTGTAACTTCTAACTGTTGTATAATATAATAATGAGTTACCGAATTCTTTTCAGTTGAAAATTAATGTGTATTTTGTATTTCTACTTTCAATCGATGTATACTGCATTCTAGGATGGCGAATAGAAAAAAATGACTGGGTTTTCTCATAATAAACAATGACAAAGCAGCATGCTTATCGTGGATATAATAAATAATGTATGCTCCTCTTAACATGGGAACTTTGGAGAGGCTATTTCCTTTGTATTATATGTATTAAAATAATTTATATTGTATAATATGTATTGAAATAAATATATTGAAGTTGGAGATTCAGAGTTATATTTCGGGGAGAATCAGATGAAATCAGCGCCAACAATTTTTTTCATGATAAAATTATGATTGTCAGCTCCCATACTCTCATGAAAATTGAAGCTATCAAATGGGGGTTTATCACAGATTGTTAGATTGGGATTGTAGATTTTTCTGTTCATGTTCAATTGAATGGTTTGTTGTGGGGAAAATGATTAAATGTCGGAATGAGTCATTCATTAAAGTAAAGAGAATTAAACAGATTCAATGGTCGGCTATTGTGATTTCATAAACAATCACTCACGCTTGACAAATCGTTACATTTTTAAAAAATCCATGTGGGGAAACTTCTTTTCAAATTCTTTATTGGATGCATGCAGGACGAATCATATATTGGATCCATCTATTACGAATCCTACAAACAGATCTCTGCATTGACATAATAAATACCGGTATGTACGGCCATTAAATGGTTTAGTTATGTACTAAAAACCACTCACTATGGGGTTTTAATATTAATACAGAGTGACCTCTCGTTGGCCAGGTCTGGTGTCAGAGTTATCAGGTCACACCTGAAGGGCCTCTGACGTGACTGTTTTTAGGCAGCCGGGACCGACAGGCTTAACGTGTCCTCCGAAACACGGGAGTGGCCCGAGGTAAAATCTTCCGGTCAGGACTGGGATTGAACCTGGGAACTTTGGATTAGCAAACCAGCACTCGGCTACGGCCATTAAATGGTTTAGTTATGTAAATAAGTTACACATAAAACCACTCACTATGGACTAATTGATGAGATCGACTACTTTTAGTTCAACCATCAATGCTCAAGAATAACCTGCTGGTGGTTTCGAAACTAGCTTCAGTCTAACGTCCCATGGCAACACAGAGAAACGAAATCATTTTAATTAGTTGAGTAATCTAATATCAAAACTGACACTGTATTTCTATTTAATATATGATTTTCACTCACTTATACTGAAGATACTGGAGAGATGCATTTCACTTCTAAAGAGAAGCTTCATCAGCCTCCTGGAGGGATGCATATCACTTCTAAAGAGAACCTTCATCAGCTTTTCTCCTTAGAAGTAAAATGCATCCCTCCAGTATAAGTGAGTGAAAATCATATACGGAACCGTATTAAATAGAAATACAGTGTCAGTTTTTATATTAGATTACTCATCAAGTTAGTATTTCGTCATGGAAAACATCACAGAATTAATTGAGATAATGAGAAGAAGGTAGATGCAGTAGGTATTTTAGGGGATATTATAACAGCACGTTTTAAGTTTTCAAAGACTTTTTAGTTCAGTAGGAAAAGGGCAAGTCAGAGCAGTACGTAAAAATTTAAAGCAGAAATGATAAAATATAATGCTGGGGTGAACTGAGGGGGTGATTGAATGTAAATCTGTGTGAGGATGCTTGCACAGTGGAACATTCAATATTCGAAAATGGTCACATTCACAAAATCGAACCAATTGTGAATGATATTGGAAATCATAATTCTACAGTATATGTTTGATTTTGCAATTGATTGATTTATCATAGAGTATTGACCGCTTTACTGTGCACTCTTAAAGGATGAGGGATGAGAATATTTTTAGCTGGTAACTTACCCATCTCCTATAAAAATGTTGAGTTCACATTCAGAATTAAAATTAATAATTTAGGTATGAAGAAATTAATATCTTATTAGGTGGTGAAATATATAACTTAAATTATTTATTATAATAATCAATGTAACTGCATCAAGGGCAAAAAATCATAAGTCAAATCTTCTTTTTTCTGGCTCAAATGAAATCTAGTACTCTGTCAACTCAATCTTGGCAGTACACAGGAATAAATAATGTTGTTTTGTCTATGCAGCATACTTAACATTCCAAGCGGCTGTACTAAGAACTATAGTCATTCTTCATAAAAATGATGAACTATGTGAGAACATCTCACAGCACAGAGTAGTAGCATTAGTGGAGAGATGACATGCGCAAGGCATATCAATACAGCTGTCAAGAATGAGTTGACAAGCTATACTTGGCTACCAGGAACCTGATTTTCTGGGAGCAAGCGACAAAAATCGGTCAGATTTGTAAAGAAGAACATCTAAATTGTTTGAATTTTGCTTCTTATTAATAAGTTATAAAGTTAATATGTAATACCAATAAAGAAAAATATGGTTTAATATAGTTAATATGGTTTAATCTCTTATAATATAATTATATAGACCGAATGATGTTATGCTTGACACTTGCTAAAAGAAGTATAATGTACCACAGTGCAGTGAACACTTGCAAAGAATCAACTAATCTAAACTTAAAATGAATTGAGCACATGGCCAAAAACGTAGAAAATATTTGTCATGATACAATTATTGATTTTAGTTAATAACAATGCAATTATTTAAAGATTTGTGAAATTTAGGGTCCTATAAGTTCCATAAACTGGAATAACATATATTGCGCCATCTAGCATCAAAATGAGAACTACATTTCGCTTTTCACTACTAAAGAATTAATTTTGGTAGCTTTTACAACTGTTTCCCCTGCTCCCAAGAACATAACACAACCAAAAATGTACAAATTATTGTTCATTGAACAAAATACTGTTTTTAGTTATTATTCTTTGAGTTTGTCTTGCGAATTTGAAGAAACTGCAAGCATTTGATAAAATCTTTTGCATTAGATTATGCTAAAAGTAAAATCCTGATTTCTAATTTCTAATTCCAGCTCTTTTCCTTATTCAGCCACAGCCTTATTGTATCAGTACTATTCTATCATGCAGCAGCCCTGGGTTTGAGTCTGGGAAAGTTGGCTGTGTTTTATTCATGGAAGAAATGTTATTTAACTTTTTAACGGTAATTTGCATTGAAATAAATCTATTTCCTATATTCCTCCCTCATAATCTGTCATGAATTCTGCCTATAAGTAAAATTCACTTGAATAAATAAAACTCATTTTTATAAATTTTAACTGAAATTATTTTTCTCAATCACTCATCTCTAATACAGTGGAATCCTGATAATTCGGACTAATACGGTAATCGATTTACTAAATATAGCCTTCTAAATGGAGGAATGTATGAATTTATTGTATAGTGGAGAATAATAATAATGTTAGAAGTGGGAAGGTAGTTCATAAAGAATTTAATTTTAATAAATTTGTCTGACCCATTTATAATGGATAACCTACACAGCACAAGGATGTTCTCAAGATATCCCAAGAATATTGAGCATATCCTCAGGACAAATTTTAATAAATTTGTCTGACCGACTATAATATTGACAAAAAGTGCAATCAAGGATGATGATATGATAATTACTCCTATAATTGCGTTAATGGGGAGCTTTTATATGAATAGAAAGATTATTACGAGCATGCATTACTTCCTCAATTCCAGAGCAAAGCCTGCCTTTTCTAGTATAATAACATTGATATGTTCCCCCCTCTGCCCTTCACAAATATTGCCCCTGTTTGCTACGTGACCCAGGATGATTTTTTGGGAAACATTGAAAAATACTAGACTCCACCTTCGCTTCCGCCTCTGTTGTCTGATCTACTGTATTTCTGTTATTCATAAAAAATCATTCTGTGTCGTGCTACTAAAGAGTCGATGACACTGGGCGAGTTAGTAGACAGGCTCTCAACCTTTCCTTGCTACTCGCTGGCAGTGTAGCCAACACCAAAATGCAATGTTATTGTCGACATTTAACTTCACAGGCTGCCAACATAACACTTCAGATGAGACATTATTGAATTTGCTGTGATAACTCCAATCAACTGTTTAGATGAAAGTTTAGTAAATAACTGTTAATAAACTTCAGATTTTGATTTAGTGTTGCAATTTATTGTCTTCAAAATTTTATAGTATGGGGGTAATTCTGTGAGTTCCATTAATTCTATAATTCGGCTTGGCATGCCGAGCTGCTGTAGCACGGTCGGTCTGTAACGTTTCTACTCGCTACACGGACTGTGTCTAAATGGTTGTACCATGGGTTGTACGTGAACAGTTGTTTCGCGATTTCTATTGAACTGTAGATTCATTAAAATATTTTTCATGAGCATATAAGAATTTTTTCGTTTTCACACAGTTTGAGCTCATACTATTTTATTGAAGAAATGTCTTTCTTTTTTGGTGACGTAGCTTTGATATCGATGATTTTGCACTCTACATTTCTACTAGCTTTCTGCGATATCAACTTGGGACAACTGCTGAGCTGAGCAGCTGTCTATTCTAAAAATCAGTTCTGCATTTTCTTTTGCTGTTTTAGTATCTTTCTCTTGACATATCTGAAATCATGGCTGCCCTGGTTAGACATGCATTAATTCCGGTGAAAGGGAGTGCTTCCTTCTCACAAAATGGTGAGTAATACATTATTCATATACCAATGCAGCGTCGAACTCAATATTACTTCCAACGTTTAAAACTTGACAACCCTGCAACTTTTCTAATTAACCTTTCATGATCAGGGTCAATCAGGACTCAATGATTTGACATTTATGAACAGTGAATTCATATTACTCATCACATAAATTGGCATTTCTATCCATGTTTTATCTATTTCAACTGCCGTGTTTCTAAATAGTGCCAGAGCATGCCCAAGACCAATAAGCGAGAGGATTCCATTTTATTATCCTTATAGAATACCGTAACTTAACTGTTGCTGGCCTATCACAGTTCAATTTCTTATTCCGTAATTAATTTGACATTGTATATAAAAAGTTATACGTCTTCTGAACTCGATCTATAACATTGGATTCATACATAGCCTGCAGTTTGAATGACACTGAAAATTCTCAGTTTATCAAAGAATAGAACTTTGAAAGTTTGTAATGTTAACTGGTATTTGAGTATTTTGAACTCCAATTGTATAGTTCAGGCTTCTTAAAATTAAAAAATAGTTTTAAAAAATTCACACGAAAATCTTTTTTTTGTAGATTACGTCTTGGAGACTCCAGTTAAGGAGTATAAGACAAGTCAGATCAACAATATTATTATACTCTTATACGCTACTCTCTTGTACACTATAAAAAGCTTTATCAACTAATTAATTTTTCAATTGTTTTTTAAATATTTCTATATTATCAAGACTCTTTAAAAACTGCTGTAGCTTGTTGTAGAGTTTCCTACCAATATAACTAGGTTTTTGTTTGAATTAGGTACTATTGTGACTCACCAAGTGATAATCTCCTCTGCTTCTTGTATTATAATCGTGTACGTCAAGATTTTGGTTAATATCACTCTTTTATACATATGAAGTGGCTTCATACACATATAAGCCCAACACGGCTCATACACATATGAGACCAAGTCTCTTGAACAAATGCCTAAATGAATCTAATCTATTGCCTGAATGAATCTAATTTACTCTTCCTTACACTTAACAGCTTTATTTTGGATCTTAAACACCCTATCAAGGTTTTGTTTTGATGAATTACCCCATACTAAGATAGCATACCTAATATGTGACAGTAAGAGCCCATGGTAAGCTGTAAAAAGTAACTTTTTGTCATTCAATCTAGCGAGCCATCGCAGGACAAATACACTACCTATAAAGTATCTAAGATAAGAACCTCAAACCCTACTAGGCCTACTACGACTAATTAAGTTGAGGTTAGCATACCTGTTTTTGGCCCCCCTGCCAACATCGGCCCCTATTTTTCTAACCTAAAAAATAAGCGATTGCTTTAATTTTTCTACAGCTGATTTACGCCTGATGATTCATTGGTTTTTTTATCTTAAAAGTAACATATACATATTTTTTGTATAGTTGATAGTGATGTTGTGGCAGACTTCCATGGTATATAAGACCTATTGTTGTCACAACCAGAATTATTATAAATTAATGACTACTATAGTCTCGGCTATTGTATATTATAGTCAACAGAATTCCTTTCCTAATCATTAAAAAAAATCAATATTGAATGCTTAGATTGTATTGTGAATTTATTCTGCTTCGTCATAACAGTGAATAATGATAAATGCTAACATGCTTCAGAATTTTATTCAATTCTAGAAAGTAATCAAAACATGATTAAATGAAATCATTCAAGTGAAAGAAATGATTAAATGAAATCATTCAAGTGAAAGAAACTATTTTCCAATCTGGGCAAGGTTTCAGAGAAGCAAATATCGTATTCTTTTTTAACAATATGGTACTTCCAAAACTCAATAGCCTGTCTCAAAAGTTGATCATAGTCTATAAAATATACAGTAATTTTAAATAAAAGGCCTCTCGTCATCAGAGCAATGACATATCTTTCATTTCGATCAGACAATTAGTTTTTTCAAAATCAATTTTTGAAAAACTGGAAAAATCAGTTATCAAAAATGTATTGTCAAAAATAATCTGTTAGATTAAAATGAAAAAATGAGTCATTCTATTCCTCAAGGTGTCTGTTAGTTATAAAAAAATCATCAAAGTTTAAAATACTTTTAGGTCGTAGGAGAGATCTATTCGGGGTGATCTATTGCCCCCCAAAACCGAAAAATGTCATCTTTGAACCCCCATATTTCATAAAATAATTGACGAAAAAAATTTCTCATGGCAATAGATAACATTTCAAAGTTTTAATAACATCCAATACAAGAAACTTCGAAAACAATTATGACCAAAAACCCTGTGCACAGCCTTAATCTCAATAATATTTATAATCAAAATAAATTAGATTGTTAATGCTTTGAATGCTCATTCTTAGGTTGAATAAACCTAATCATGCGAATGAAAATTACAATGTCCACGATTACTGATCTACTAAAATTAAATACTATCTATTAATTGTTTGTTGCTTAATTGTGATGCCAACTATCTGATATGATAATATGCCAAATATTTATAAATGATTTTGGTTATTGGTATCTTGGCGGCCCTTCGCGGTAGTGTCATCATCATTCGTGAGCTCTGATGACTAAAGAGGTCTTTTATTTAAAAATAACTGTATTTTATAGACTATGATCGACATTTGAGATAGGCTATTGAGTTTTGGAAGTTTTGTTCGATAAGAATACAATTTTTGCTTCTCTGAAACGGAAAATAGTTATTTAATTTGATTGATTTCATTCAATCATCCTCTGATTACTCTCTAGAGTCGAACAAAATTCTGAAGCATGTTAGCATTAATCATTATTCACTGTTATGACAAAGCAGTATAAATTCAGAAGAATGCAATCCAAGCATTCAGTATTGATAAGTTTTCTAATGATTAGAAAAGTAATTTTCCAAGTGAACTTGGCAGCTTAAAACTCTCATGAGAGATGATCCAATCAAATATAGAAAAGTCTAATCGAATATTGAGACAGTCTATGTAAAAGCAAATGACTTTTATTGGTAGGAGATAAATAACTACTGGATAAATACGCATTTCGAAAGAGACTAATGATGTAAATAGACAATTTCCAGAAACTGTATATTGAGTTGCAGTTTTATATTGAGCTAAGATATATAGGTGGTTCGGAACCCACCTAAAATATTCCACCATGTGTTGAACCTCACCGCAAGAGCCATGTTATTGGAAACATGTTGGACCTACAATTTTAGGTGGGTTCTGAATCACCTTTATATATCAGCTCAATATAAAACTGTAACTCAATATACAGTTTTTGGAAATTGTCTACATTTTTAGTCTCTTCCGAAATGCGTATTTATTCTGTAGTTATTCATCTCCTTATAAAAAAGTCATAAAGGCAGTTATGTTCAAGAAACAGTTGTTAACTAGTTTCCAAAAGAAAATTCATCAGAAGATAATTAAAGTTTTTTTAATATCTCAATACTTGAAGAAAATCGTTGTTGTCATTGATCGTTCTTCACCCAAAATTCGTTTTCATCCCAATTTCAGAGATCCCGAAAGTATAAATTACGAAATAAAATTATACTGTAAATAGTACAATTCAATTTAAAATTAAGACTTGATACTCATAGCTATAACACAATGAATTATGGTAAGTGATAGCCGAGTGCAGGTATCAATCAGAGATAAGCTACGAAACTCCTTGGCGCTCTTTGTAAGGGTGACCGATTGCATTGGCCAGCAAAAAATACTCTGTTCTCCGCTGTAAAATCACTTCCCGGTGGTTCGGAATCCACCTAAAACTTTAGGTCCAACTCATCAATCACCATCATTCAATTCATTACCCACACACAGGTCTCAGACCTATGTGGGCTTCATCTTCCGAAATTTTTTTTAAGAGGATTGATATTCCCTATCAAAGACTATCTAAAACAGCTAAAAGTTATGTCACACTTGGTATAAAAATGTACAATAAATTACCAAAAGATTTAATTATGGAAACAGAAAAGAAATTTAAGACCAGGTTATTAAATTGGCTTGTAATTAATTCTTATTATAGTGTTAATGAGTTCTTTGAAAGTGAAATAATTGTTGCTTAGAGATGTTTTCATTATTTTTATGTAATATTGTTCAGGAGGCTCAGGTTGTGCTGTGAGCATAATGGGTTTGTGCATTGATGATTCACATGCATTGTTTTGAATTGTATCAGACTTACAGATGGATCGACTGTATGATATTCTAGGACTTGTTTTGTATTTGTGTATACAGTTAATATTGCTGTAAAACTATTTATTTGTGATTTGACGTTGTCTATTGTTCAAGGAACTCAATGACAATAAAATTCTATTTATTTATTTAGTAATTGAATATTGTAACTTAATTTTGTAATATAACTAAATATTGTAACTTAATATGTTGTTTTCAGAGGCTGCTAGCACAAAATGCTAGAATGTATTCATAAATTTCATTAAATAGTGAAGTTTATTCACCCAGTTAGCCATAACTTATTTTGAATGTGTCTAGTTATCAATAAATTAAGTTAAACAAATTCTGAACAAGTAAACACATTACTGAATACCAAAATTTTATTTACCTACTGTCCAGTATTCACTGAAAAAAAAAACAACTGCAAGTTAAAGTATTTACTCATCTTTATTCAATCAACCTATGTTATTTTAATTGCAATTTTCGAATTTTTGGCTTTCGAAGTAGATGCTCTCAATTGAACGCCTTCAAATGAGCTAAATTTATTGTAAATAATCATTTCAAGGCACATTTCAATCAGTTGGAACGCTCGTCTCTGATTGGTTGACTGCTACTCTTGTGGTCAAGAGTTCAAATCTCTTTCAGCCTCAGATATTTTGTATAGTATAATCATTCACCTCATAACCCCATGCACAAGACTTGATTGAGGCTCATGTGGGCATCATCCGACTAAAACAATTACAGATTGAGAGCACCATAGAGAAAATTCAAAAGATGAGGAAAATCTTTGATTAAAAGAAACGGAAGGATTAAAGAAGTTCAAATTAATGAAGTACATAAATTAAGTAAAAAGTATCGTTTAAAAATAATAGGGCCAGAGTACGATATTAAAGAATTGAGCTATTTAGAAGTAAAACTATAGCCTACAAAGGAAGCCTTATATTGCTGGTGATTTTCTTGCTCTGTACAAGTCAATTTATCATTTTAAATAGTTTTCATGATGGAAAGTAAAGAGAAACTGAGAAATAAAATAATGCAGATATAACGAATTTTAGAACGCCTCACTTGTTGCAATAGTTCATTTGTTGGCGTGGGGGAAGTGTATCAAGTTAGTGAATTTATAAATTTTAAAAACTTGAAAAACACTTTTAAGTGGATATTATGACTCACGTTATGGCGTGACGGCCGTTTCACTCTGTTGTCAAGAGCATCATCAGACGACCCACAGTACACTCCATAACGTGAGTCATAATTTCCACTTAAAAGTGTTTTTAAGTTTTTATTGTATTAGTGGAAACAAGATGGATCTTCAACATCATTATAAATTTTCTTTATTTGTGTAATCATTCACATGTATTGCTATCAACAATTCTTGGTTAGACGTGTCCGAATTCCAAGATAAATATAACAAAAATTATTGCTGATAACATGTTACTCAATCATGTTCATAGTCCTTTCGGAACTATCAATATATTCTTCTCTCTCTCTCTCTCTCTCTCTCTCTCTCTCTCTGTATCTCTCTTGTTCTCTTTCCTTGATGTTCTTTTGTCAAATATTGCATTGGTGAGAGCTCTAGTCACGTGAATCAATAAACTGCTGGACCACTGCCAATTGAAAAAATAGATTGATCAATAAATCAAAGAAACAAATTGTTTGCAATTCAAAATCTTCCGGAAGTGAACTTGAGAATGGTTGTTGTGAAATTGTTATAATGCCAGCTAACTCGCTGTATTCCACTGATAAAATGATATATGTTTTATTTGTGTTGGTGCTTGAGTTATTTCAAAACCAGTATCACATTATTTTGAAATCATATTACTCTTTACATGAATTAAAGTTATTTTTAATGTTAACGCTTTAGCCTCTGACTTGGAAATATTATTCTTGCACTAAGCAGAGCGCTTTCACCGGATAATATCATAAAATTAGATACTAAATATTATATATTGCAATATTATTGCAGTATTAATTATTTTAGAAATGCATTTATACAAGTAAATCAATATCTTTAATAATTAATATGGGAATATCATTCTTACACTAAGCCTGATAATATCATGTATTAGATATTGTATTGTTATTACACTATTCATTATTTTAAAAGGATCCCTATCAGTAAATCTATATCTATTATAATAAATATTAATATTACTTTTTCTATTTAATATATTAATCTTGACATATAATACACTAATAAATTAAAACAATATTTTTTCGATCACACACTACCGTATGCATTGACTTTAAACTGGAAAATGTTCTAGTACTGTTTGTATCAGCTAACGCTAATTCAATTGTATTCGGATTTTGTAGTATCAACTTTATGATCTAATTTCAATGGTAAATGTAAAATAATTATTTATCATTTAGAAAACTAGGTTTAGAACTAAATTTTATGGCTGTACCATTTTTTTCTTAAGCTGTTCTATTATAACTCAAAATGTCATTTTTAATGATTAATATAAAAATGACTACATTACATGACTATACTAACTATTAAAAAGAGCAATCATCACTTTAATCTTTCTTTTTTCGTAAACTACACTATGTAATTGATAAGGTGACCGTGTGATACTTCTTTACTTACTCTGTCTTTTAAATGAAATTTATTCTTTTAAACCCGGGAAACCCTGTTTCGTAACTGTTACTGCGCCTAAAGACTTGAATATAAAATGGACGATATTCTAGTATATACAGGTGGACTTGTAGGTCTCAAAATCATTTCAACAACCAATAATTAGTCGCAATCTAAGAACGCTTGGGAACTTTTATATCTAGGTATTCTTGTATCCTGTATTCTTGTTGATATTCTGAGATTATTCTTGTATGTGATGTGTTGAGGCAGGTTTACACCAACATAAGAGTTGACAACCTTTAGTTGCCAACTTTTATTGATATATCTGTGTAATCGCAACAGCAAATCACTAGGTTGTCAACTAAGTTTAGAGGGTAACAACCAAAATTTCAGTTGCCAACTGGTTCCCGCGAGGAATTGGTAAATATCAAAGAAAGTTGACAACTAAAGTTGCTACACACTAACAGAGTTGACAACTAGTTCTCTTTAAATACAATTAACTGTAGTTTCGTTAAAAACTGTCAAGATTTTAATGAAACTTTGCAGATCTATATTTCTTGAGGAGCTGAACAAGAATATTATAAATTAGTCACTCAAATAAATCGGAATTTAAAATTTTCTTAATTTTGTAATTTTTTAAAAAGGTTGGCGAACAAATTAATAGACAAATTGTTATTTGGTTGAAAACTTTGATATATCTGGTTGCCAACTCAGGTTGCAACTTGTGATCGTCAACTTTGGTGTAACCCCGTATTTAGCCTATTATTGATGTAATTAGATATTTATAAATCATTTATGTTAATTTATTTCAAGGTGTTCGAGCAATTTCCACCACTTCAGTTGTCCATTCGCCTAGGAAAGGAGCACCTGATCGCACTGGAAAAAATATTGTCTTTGTCGATGGAGTTCGATCTCCGTTTCTTCTCTCTGGAACCGACTACTCGAAATTGATGGCCTATGATTTGGCTAGGCATTCACTTCTGTGAGTTTTTGTAATCAATTCATTAAACAAACTAGTCTATTAGTGCTGCTCAGAACGCTATTCTACCAGTATTGAAATTTAATCGTTGTTATCACATTGGAATTCCAACACAAGCAAACTGTGTAGGAGATGATATTTTTAATATGAACTGTCTTTAGGAGTTGATTTAAAATAAACAATTAGAGTTGAAGGTGCAATTTCTGTGCAGTGGCCGTTACGACGTGAGGCTATAAGAATAGAGAGAATAGAATAGTAATAGAGCTGCCTTGCGTATAGCTGAATGGACTGCAAAAGTGGGACCGCGCCAAACTGGGCTAGCGACAAGCTGGGCTGGTTTTTCAGCCCACGGTGACGTTGCATGCACCGCCAACTTGGCACTCTTAGGAATTCAGCCCATGGTGACAGCTTACAACTTTGGCGCTGGGTGACAGAATAAAATAGTGCCAGGATGACGCTGCATGCACACGACAACCTGGCACTCTTAAGAATAGGAGTCTAGCATTGATTATCGGAAATACCTTGACACAGTCAGATACTCACTCATATAATCAAACACTATCAAATTAATATCATATCGTACTGACATTTTTCAAGTGTATTATTTTTATTGATATTTGTAGCCTATAATTTATCAATAATTACCCCCAGGTTCCCCCACCCTGGGGATTATTATTGATGACATTTGTCATATACCTATACTTAGGAAAGGCTACTTGAGATTTCATAAGGAGGATTTTATAAGGATTTACATCTTAAGCTACATGTGATTTTAATTTTTTGTGTTTAATTTAGCAAATATGGAGTTTAAGTACTTTGTCTTCATGATCTCAGCATGTATTTATATGTAAAAAACCTATGTACAACTCAAATTGTATCAGGATTTAGGCATGGTCTAAAAGTAGCCCACCGTGACGGCGTGCAGCTTTGGCGCCGGCTGAAAAAATCAAATAAGTGCAAGTTTGTCGTTGCATGCACCGCCAACCTGGCGCACTTGAGAATTCAGCCCATGGTGACGGCGAGCAACTTTGACGTTAGCCAAGCTTGTCGGTAGCCGGGTTCGTCGTCAGTCAGCCTTGACGGCAGCCCACTTTGACATCCTCCCGCAAAAGGTAGCCTTGCCCCCCCACTTCAGTTGGGGACCTACCTCGCCGAGCCGGTCAAGCGCTTCGTATTGCAACGTTTCCGTAAATCGTTAATATCTCAGTTACTAATCAAAATATTGGAACGAAATAAATTTAAATGGCTTCCTCACATAATTCTCTACAATTAATGTTATTTCATATTTATCGTAATTGCCATAATTTGAAAATTATTCCTAAACAAATCCAAAGAATAAGGTATTCACAATTGCATGCGTTTTTATTTTCTTCAATAGCCTTTCATACTAGCGTTTCACAACAAAATGTTTCAGATAAAACTTTTAGTTCGTTTCTGGATCTTCAAATTGATATAAGATATCTAATACTTCATGGCATTGAAATAATACATTTAATATGTTGACGACCAACATTTACTAATAAGTGTGACCGCACCCTTGTTTCCTATCTGTTCACGTAATGTGTAGCTACAAGTACTTCGTCAAGCCTACCTTTCTATTTTTTATTCGTTTCCAAGAAAATTTGAATATCTGTTCAAGTAACGTGTAGCTACAAGTACTTCGTCAAGCCTAGCTTTCTATTTTTTATTCGTTTCCAAGAAAATTTGATTTTTTTTCAGTTTAAATGTAAAAACATAATGTAACTTATAGCAAAGATGAAAATATAATGAAAACTTGTTTACCTTTTGTTGGTTATATTCCAATTGTATTCAGTTTTAGCGGTCACTTGCTGTGCTCTCTTTAGGTCATGACTCACTGGTAGGTGTTCGAATGCACTATAGTTTTTTTATAGTTGATTATATTGGTACTTATGAACGGCATTCGTAAATTGATACATGTATACACAAATTGAAATTTTAAGCACTGATACCCAAAACATTTATCCCGAAACTGAAACCTGTACATCACCAAAATAATATTTATTAAAACACTATAGGCTAATCTATCATTAAAATAAATAGTTTTTGAAACGCATTATCTATTTAAAACCAACAACTCGGATAATATGAACGAGGGAAGATGACAACTACCGCACAGTGGAACCGCACACTTCTCGATCGAACGGAAGCTGCTCAACAACTGAAAATTTTGTAGCTGAATAAAATGGTTCAGGCCTAACCTCTGTTTTGAGGAAATATAAGATATCATTGGTGACAAATACTCCTCCAAATTAATAAGTTATTTCCCACGAAACAACCTAGGAAAACGTTCTTCAGCAACATTGTTTACACTCTGTTTCACAGAAGTTATAGATAACATAGTTGACACAAAGCTTAGTCAATAAAAACTTGTAAGTTGACCAAGGAATTCAATAGTGAACGAAAATAGAAATAGAATAGCCTAGATTCTAGAATATGAATTATGTAATGTTCATACAAGCACATCAATTCAATAGCACGGTGAAGCATTAGCCTACCTCATGTTATTCGTACATGTTGCTCTTCAACGTATTAAATGTATTATTTCACGGCCATGAAGTATTAGTTATCTTAAATCAATTTGAAGATCCAGAAACGAACTAAAAGTTTTATCTTAAACATTTTGTTGTGAAACGCTGGTATGAAAGACTATTGAAGAAAATAAAACCGCATGCAATTGTGAATACCTTATTCTTTGGATTTGTTTACGGATAACTTTCAAATTATTGCAATCACGATAAAAAAGGACATAGCATCAATTGTAGAGAATGATATGAGGAAGCCATTTAAATTTATTTCGTTCCAATATTTTAATTAGTAACTGAGATATGAACGATTTACATAAGCGTTACAATACGAAGCTCTTGACCGGCTGGGTGAGGTAGGCCCCAAACTGAAGTGGGGGTTAAGTCTCACTTTAAGCGGTCCCAAGGCAACTCCATTACTATTCTATTCTCTCTGTATACGAACGGGGCGTCATAGCGCACCAACTTGCAGTCTGAACTTCAGATAGCGGTACAGATACACAACGATACGTTGGTTCGCTATGACGCTCCGATTGTGTAGTCCCAACTCTTAGCGCGTGTTTCTAGTAGTATCGGCTACATTGCAGCTAGAAGGCAGCGCAGTGTAGCTCGTGGGAAGGGCACAATCTGATCCTGTTCTCTACTGGATTCGCGCAACTCTCGATAACTGCTCTGGCTACTAATTGCTCTAGCTACATTCGCGCGATTGTAGCTCGTGTGAACCCGTCCTTAGAGTCTCGTCTTAACGGCCGTTGCACCTTTGTGTATTAAAAATACATTAATTTTAGAAAAATGCATACATTCTAGGACTTCATCGATTTTTGAAAAAAATAATGAATAGTATGCAACTATTTTTCAGTTATAACTATCTCATCAATGAGTTGGATTGAAGTTGCAATTGATTGGCAATTGAGTTGCAGCGAACTAAACATTCTATTTTCTATGACTTCCGAAAAACGCAATGCCTGACTCTTTTCATTATATTTTTTTCATACTCCTGTAGGCTGGGGACGTCATCAGCAGTTACGCAGTGATGAAACACACGGTCTCGGGAAAAAGAAGATAGTTACCTAACAAACTTTGGAAAAATTGTGAAAAACATTCAAGTTTAAATTTACGTCTAACTTAGTTGGAAGGAGTCAAATCGAGTTTGAATAATATGAAAGGGAAAAAGAAATTGTTGTTCACGTTAAAATCAAATTTAAATGGTTCTAGAGTGTTTTTTCAGTTTCGTAGTTTATAAGTTTGGCATCTACAAAATGTCTAAATTACTTCATTATTTTGTTTGTTATTTAATCAATTCTTATTATGTTTTAAAAGACACGATCCTTATTATGTTTTTCTGTATTGTATGATTGTATTATGTATTATTGTGTTTTAAAAGACACAATTCTTATTATGTTTTAATGAAATTACTTTCATTATTTTTGTTGCAGTGGCCTACTAAAGAAGACAGGAGTCCCAAAAGAGGTCATCGATTACATTGTTTATGGCACAGTCATCCAAGAAGTGAAAACAAGCAACATTGGCAGGGAAGCTGCCCTGGCGGCTGGCTTCTCTGATAAAACACCCGCTCACACAGTTACCATGGCTTGCATTAGCTCTAACCAGGGTATTACAACAGGTTGGTCAACTTCTCAACTTCTTCCTCCATTATTATAAAATCAATAAATTAGTTACATCAATCTGAGGAGTTAAATTGTATTATTTAAAAAAGTGGGTTCAAATAAATTCTACAACCTCATACGAGTTTCAGGGTAAATAACTAATATATAAACGCCTTGTAGAGACCACTGTAACGAAAACTTTCAGCGTTAAATGTGACAAAAAATGAACTAGGTGCAACAATGAATGATAATTCATAAATGATAAATGACTCATGAAGATAATTTTAGGAGCATGATGATAAATGCAGTTCTGTATCTAATTTATCTACAGGACTCTGTCTGCAGGCATAATGGGTTATAATTTTGATATAGTTTTTAATTGTATTTGTATTTGAAGAATCTGTATAAATTTGATTTGATTGATTTGATTTTGATTATGTTTTGAATGTAATATGAAAGTTTTCTTGGAGGAGAAGGATAAGTGGAAGTAGGAAGGCAAAAAAGAGAAGGCGAAGAAAAAAGAGTAGTAGAGGAAAGAAGAAGGAAAAAGAGGACGAAAGAAGGACAAGAAAAAGTAGAAAGATAATAAAAAGAGAAGTAGGAGTAGAAAAAGATGAAAGAGAATAAATAGAAGAATAAGAGAAATAGGAGTAGAAAAAGATGAAAGAGAATAAATAAATAGAAGAATAAGAGAAGTAGGAGTAGAAAAGAGAGAGAGAGAGAGGATAAGAGAAGGGTAAGAGAAGTAGGAGTAGAAAAGAGAGAGAGGATAAGAGAAGGAGAAGATATTTCCTTATTTGGATTCTATTGAATAAAAATTACAATTATCTTTCTATTCAAAATACAGCATAACTGTACAACTGCTATTCTATGTCTGTATTAAACGAATAGATGTTACTGTGATAACAAGTTTATTTTAAGATAACATTTTTTTTTTTTTTTTTTTTTGAGGATGAGGCCCACATAGGTCTGAGACCTGTGCGTGGGTAATGAGTTGGATGATGGTGATTGATGAGTTGGACCTACAGTTTTAGGTGGGTTCCGAACCACCGGGAAGTGATTTTCAGCAGAGAACAGTGTCTTTTTTGCTGGCCAATCTAATCGGTCACCGTTACGAACAGGACCTACGAGAACGCAGCTTATCTCTCTGATTGAACAGATACCTGCTACGGCTCGCGGCTATCACTTCCCTAAACATACGGCTATCACATCTGAAACATACTGTAACAGAAGGAAAGGAAAAAAGAGGAGATAAAAAAGAAAAGAAAAAGCGGATGTTGATGTTGAATGAGTAGAAAAAGGAGAGGGTGGAAGTGTTTTAAAAGACGAAGCAGACGAAGGACAAGAAAAAGAAGAACACTTGCAATAACGTCTAGTTTATAGGTTAGGTCACATTCCGATTCAATTGACTCGAGCAACCTGCTAGCTGTTTTTATCATTTAGACTTGTACTGCCTGATAGTCAAATATCCAATGCATAAAATCAAGCATTATAATTAGCATAAATAAGATTTCTGGAATGTTCGTTGAGAAAAATAAAATGGAGAGAAATAAATGAAAGAAATTAAATTTATTTTAATAGATGCTTGTTAATAATCCAATGACTGGATTAGTATGTGAAATATTCATTTTAAGCAATTTAGCTGCCTAGTCGTTGACTATTATTTTTCTCGCTCAATCATAAAAAATAATGTCACGGTTTTTGTAAATTACTGTCATTTACACATGAAATAGAAAATATTTTTCAAGAAATGCTTGTTCTGGAGAATTTTTGCTACGTTAGGAGACGTTCGCGTTTTGAATGATTCATTTTTCTGTTGTTCAGATAATGAAACTTCGATAAAAATTGACCAAAAAATTAATTTAATCTTGTTTTCTTTGTGAGTTTTGTCTCTTTTGTATTTATTAATTTTATGGAATGTCAAGAAACAAACTTCGTACTAAAACATTCCTAGTAGTGTTTTATTCTAACTGTTATAAGACAGGTGGCTAGAATCATTTCAACTTACGTCCTTCACTAATTTCACTTCTAATCTTATGATGATTGAATGTGTATAATCTTAATTAAGTATGCATTAGATGCTTAGGATGCTTGCACAGTGGAGTATCCAATACTCAAGGATAATCACCATCGCAAATTCAAACATATGGTGACATTCATGCTACTTCAAACTACCATCCCACAGTATGTGCTTGATTTTGCAGAGATGATTATCCTCGAGTATTGAATTGAGTGTGAAAGCACTCCTTTGTCTCCTTTGAGAGTATAAACTGTTTTCCACCTTCAGTTGAGTCCTTATCAGTTTATCCTTTCCTCACGTTACATCGAGGCTGGACCTTTGAAGACATGTAATGTTGACTAGGCATGAATTATTTCAGGCATTTATTATTGATTAGGCATTGAGTAATATAATGAAAAGAATAATGCAGTCTATTTATTTTATGCATTTTTTGCAGGTATCGGCCTTATTGCTGCTGGTGCTTATGATGTGATAGTAGCAGGTGGTGTTGAATTCATGTCCGATATTCCAATCCGTCATTCGAGAAAGATGAGATCACTCATGCTGAAGGCAAACAAGGCTAAGACACCAGTGCAGACTTTGAAATTGCTTGCCTCAATCAGACCAGACTTCTTAGTGCCAGAGGTAATCTTTTCTTAGTATTTCCATTTAATTTTAAACTTTTCTATAAATCTAAAATTGTAAAATGAAAACTTCGATTTAAAAACGAATGAAATGCAACCAATTGAATTGGTTGTCAATTTGATGGCCATCAATTTGGTCGTATGGGCACATGGAATTTTAGGATGAATAAAAATTTCGTATTTTATGTTATACATAAGATCAATTTCAATTAATTTGCAAGATTAATTTTTCTGGAAAATATAATAATTGTGAATTTACACAAATATAGTCATCTGATTCTAAATTAAAAAATAATATATTTACAATGTGATCGTATCTAGCGTTTTGAGAGCTCCTCCTAGGCTGGAACGTTGCTCCTATTTACAGGTTGAGTCGTGGTAACTTGGGACCAGTGGCGGCGGGCTCTCAAAACTTTGGTGAAGGACTTTTATATTGAATAATTATTAGTCCCCAGAAACTCCGCGCAAACCGATGGGTTGATAAAACAGATTCAACCCACAATATTTTTAAAACGATTGATATGCGGCATTTTTCCAATGTAATTTGAGGTGTATTTTAGTTGTGTTCCCACGATATATTCTTTAGTTGGTATCATTCATCCCCTGAAAAATTTCTTGACTCAATTGTGAATTGAATTATGGAGTATGCTTGCATGGGTTGGGTGACCAAGCAGCTCTGACCGTAGGTAATCCTACCAATTATTGAACAGTTGAGGATAATCTGGTCAGTATGCTCCATTATTCATATTTTAAGCCTGTTTTACGCTTGCTTAGCCAAGAGTGCTAAAATTAATGCATATTATGTTTTTGCAAACCTATTTTCACAATTTGTGGCGACTGAAACCTTCAAAAATGTGTATTAATACTTATTTTTCCAACTCATATTTTATGTTTTGCCCTTAGCCAAGGGTATTAAAATGAATGCTTATGTTTATGAAAGTTTCTTTGTAGTGGCGATGGCGATATTTTGGAAGATGTCGATAATGAATAATAAGACTCACAGCCACGTTTATTGAAAACAGTGAGATACTAGTTTCGGTTGTTATCCCGTTATCAATCTCAATCAAACTAAAACTAAAGTACAGAGTAGCTTAATATAAACACGGACTGATACTATTGGCTGAGGGAGAAAGTGTCTCTAATAGGCTTCCTTTTATTGAATGTCTGTGATTGGCTGAAGGCAAAAAAAGACACGCCCACTGGTGGGAGAGAACTAGCAAAAATAAGTGCCAAAATCAAGAACAAAAAACCGGGAACAAATAGAAAGCAACAAACAAGAACAAAACACAAGTGGGCGAAAATTAAAAATTTGTAGCTCACTGAAATGCAGTTAAGTTCAACCGAGTAAAATACGAAAGTACCGTGTTCAGTAGTTTCATGTAGAGTTTCAACAATCCACTGAGGGCAAGGTGGTTTCTTTTCGATTATTCAAAACAATTAGAATATACCATGTGTTCTACTGTTCACTGCTCAATGACAGTGACTGAAAATAAAATTCTGTAAGGGTGCTTGGACAGTGGAGCATCAATACTAGATGATAATCAAGGAATGGTTAAATTCAAGCTGTGGAATTGTTATATTGAAGTCGCTCCAATCTGTCAAACACCATTTATTAGCATGTGCTTCATTTCGCATCTGTGATCATCTTCGAGTATACAAGCTCCAATATTCATGCACCTTTGCACATGGAGCATCAATACTCGATGTTAATCGCCATCACATAAATAAAAACAGCTGTGGAATGATGCATAACAAATAAGGGCAGCATGAATACCACCACTCCATAGCATGTGTTTAATTTTGCGATGGTGTTCATCATCGAGTATGGCTACTTCAATGTGTAAGCACCCAGTTCTTAGCCGGTAAAAACCAACCCAAAACCACTTGGCTCCTTCTGCTCACTCCGCACGTAATCACATGAACATTTGTTGGTTAGATGGTAGTGAGATCCATGGCTGACAAACAGTTTCATTTGTAACGGTGTTTAGTCTGCTTCCCACGTAAATCATAACTGGTCATGTAACTTTCATCATTGATAAACACCGTGAAAGTCATTCATTTTCATATCCAGAGCTCGATTATTTAGATGTTTCGTTTTCCTTGCAGCTTCCAGCTGTAGCCGAATTTTCGTCCGGAGAGACCATGGGCCATTCCGCTGACAGATTGGCAGCCGCCTTCAAAGTATCTCGCACAGAACAAGATGAATATGCTCTCAGATCGCATACAATGGCTCATGAGGCCCAGACCAAAGGTTACTTCACTGATATCATACCATTCAGAGGTGAGTTGACGTCTATTGTTGTAGCATACAACAATAAACTTATAACTATAAACAATAAAATTATCAGACAATTGTTGTCTGATACTAATAAGCTATTTTATTCTAACCTAAACTGTTAATGTATGAACAAAAATATCCAACCCATTGGTTTCTGGCCTTCTATTTTTTCACTTTATGAATAATATAAACACTTTTACTACACAGTTCAACACTATACTAATTCATGTGGCTTCTTTCGCTTAAGTCTTCTTAATCCATGGATGTCGACTAGTTGGATTGCTTCCACGTTCTCATGTTGATGAAGTCTTTCTGCATGTTGTTTTGGCGAATCTCTGAATTTCACTGGTTACTGTATCCTCTCCTAGGTCGCGATAGAGATCAGAATTTCTGAAATAACATGGAGCATCCACATTGCTCTGAATTGCACCTTATTCTCGAAATGCTGGAAGGTGTCAACATTTGATGGTCGACTGCAGCCTCATAGCTGAATTCCATAGGTCCACACTGGCTTGAGAACCTGCTTGTAGAGTGACAATTGGTTGTAAGTTGCCAACAGTAATGTCCTCCCAAGCAGCCTATAAATTTTCTTGAACTTGATGCCAAGTTCCTTTCTCTTCTTCTTAACATTAGTTTTCCATACAAGCCTAACATTCAGCCTTATGCTTAGGTACTTTGCAGTGTTAGAGTGAGGCACTATACTCCCATTGTGAGTCAAGGGTTATATTGTACTCTTGTTTGTGAAGCTTATATGAACTCACTTGGCTTCATTCAACTTGATAAGCCGTTGCTTTGTCCAGATGTTAATTCTGTTGACTGCCATCTGTAATTTCTCTGTAGGATCTTCAACGGTTTCATCAACTGATAAGATAGCGGTATCATCAGCGAATGTTGCTACTGTGACATCTTCAGGCTGAGGTATGTAGAATGTGTAAAAGGATGTACAATAAAGGGCCTAAAACACTTCCATGTGGAACTCCATCTTCTAGCTCTTGTTATCTCCTTTATCAGATCGTAAATAAAATTGTATATACAACGAATGTATTCAGACTAAGCCATTCGTGAAATATTTAGCACACTCGCTGCACTAGTGCCCCAATTTACACCACACTTGGGGCTCGAAGGCAGTCGTAATACAATCGTTGCATAAATACTACTATATCGTCCAATGGGTTATAAATACCAGCTAATGTTGACAACTTAACTTAGAACATTTTTGGGCAGCAAAGATTTAATTATAACAATGTGGGGTCTTGGAAGCCATAATGCAAAGAAAAATACTGTAACTCAGTTTTTGAGGAATTTGGTTGAGACCCTTACTCAAATTTCCGGGGGTTTTCGAATTTATCAACATTTTTTTAACGCTCCAACTAGAAAACTACTGCAGATAAAAAGGTCAAATTAGTTCCAAATTGTACATTACACCGTTTTCTATAAAGCCGTTTCATAGTGCGTTTCATAATTCATTGAATAGGTGTACTAGAACAAATAAGAATCGAAATCTCCCATTTTTAGAGAAAAAATGCTCTTTTTTGAAATACTGTATCTCTGTCAAATTCTATCATTTTGAAACCATTCTGGTGTCAAATTAAAGGGATTTTTGTCAAGTTTGAATAATTATACGACATGCAAATCCGCCTGATGTATGGTTTTGAAAATATGTAGCAAAAACCAAAAGTGCCAAAATTTCGAGGTTTTTCGAAAATTTTGGGGGTGGTAGGACAGGGTTTTCGATGGTGCAAAATTAGTTTCAGACTAATTGTGTCCAAACAAGATACCAATATCAGAACTGCCATAAGTATTGCAAGCAGTATATAATGGCTGAAATATGTGATGTTTAGAATAAGGATTGAAGTAAGTTCTCAAATATTACAGTAAATGTGGAAAATATTACATTAGGAAAGAGAACGTGGATTTTTAACTAAAAGGAATTTTATTCGAAATTGAATGTTGGGATGAAAGTTGATAACCATTTGGAAGTACAGTCTCAGTTCTCATAGTAGAGTAATACTAGTAATTTAATGAAGAATTCACTTATAGTATGAATTGTATTGCTTTTTGCCAAAATTAGTAGTAGATTGAATTATTGTCCTGTGAATTGTACGTGAAATTTGTATGGGGCTGCCTTTTTTTAAACACAATTTTCTATTGCTACATTCTAACTGGGCTTACTGCAAGTTTATGATGGTCCAGATCTGATCGGCACATCTATACTTTCAAGTACTCCTTTATGCCATTATGCTATGGAATGGATGTTTAATGTTTTTGTATATGTTGATTAGAGAGTTTTCTGTCATCAATATTTCATTTAAAAACCATTGTAATTTCATTACTTCTCTGAATTTCAACAATTCACAATTCAGTTTGTTTCTGCAGTTACTGCAAAATCTTATAGAACCTTCCACTTGTAGACAGTAATTATTATTCTAATTCATAAATTGTTGTTTAGCGGCCCCCAGCTTCGCGATTCTAAAACAATCTTCATTTATTCTGGAAGGTATCTCCACCCAAGTTAGTCATCCACCTATGTCACTTATACTACTACTAATAGTACTTTCAAATAGGCTAGCTATCTTTTCAGTCATATGTTCTTCTTGTAAGGCGACTGTTTGGTTTGGCCAGCAATAATACACTGTTTTCTAATGTAAAATCACTTCCCAGTGGTTCGGAACCGACCTGAAACTGTAGGTTCAACTCATCAATCACCTTCATCCAACTCATTACCAAAGCGCAGGTCTCGGATCTATGTGGGCTACATCCTCTGAATTTTTATAACGCTTTTCTCTATTTTTTACAGTGCCTGATTCAGATAAGACAATCAGTAATGATAACGGTATTCGAGTGTCCAACATGGAGCAGCTTGGTAAACTGAAGCCAGCCTTTGTCAAACCACATGGAACCATCACAGCCGCCAATGCTTCGTTCTTGGTAATTACTTTTTAAAAGAAGTAGCAAAGCTAACAGCTGTAGGAATATAAAAAACTGGCAAGTTATTATATTGAAATGAAATGAAATATATTTATTATTCTCAAGAGAACAGGGTACAAACAAACTATGAATATACTCCTAGGTATAGAATTAGAAGGTCTAGAATTAGAATTGAATTAGATCATGCAGTCTATAAAAGTGAACTGGAGTTGTAAAATTCTATTCTAATCGCAATTAAATTAGAATATCAAATTCGATTTCAAGATCGCAATTAGCTGTCTATGGCCAATGCTTCGTTCTTGGTAATTACTTTTTAAAATAAGTGGCAAAGCGAACAGACGTAGGAATATAAAAAACTGTCAAGTTATTATAATGAAATGAAATGTATTTATTATTCTCAATAAAACAGGGTACAAACAAACTATGAATATACTCCTAGGTATAGAATTAGAATTAGAAGGTCTAGAATTAGAATTGAATTAGATCGTGCAGTCTGTGAAAGTGAACTGGAGTTGTAAAATTCTATTCTAATCGCAATTAAATTAGAATTTCAAATTCGATTTCAAGATCGCAATTAGCTGTCTATGGCTGCATTTCAGATGATCCATTGTAGACATGATAAAGATAGCTAATAGCTAAAAGAATAGCCTCGCTATTGGTTGGCTTCTCCTCACACCCTTACACACCCACCGATGCAATTCTTCGGCATACGTAGAAAACAAATCCAGGATATATCATAGCTTGGACAGCATAGTAGTCTATTATTCCAATTCATTTATATAAATTCCTCTTTATCTGTATGAAAATAGAAGTAATCACGCTGTACGGTATCTAAATTTTGATTTATAGATAGAAATTTTCATGGATTTTTCCATAGTCTATATTTTTGTTTTGAATAAAGTAGCCAGTATTTATCTATACTATAGTATTTATCTTTTTTGTTCTTGTTGATTCATTCTTGTTCGCAAGATATGTAGTTTCAAATTTTTATTTTTCACAATGCTATACAACAGTTACACATTTGATATACTATTTATGTAAATAGAGACTATATTCTACTTACAAAAGTAAGTACACTTAATACTTATGCATCCCTATGCGTAATTAAAAAGCTGATATGAGTAAATTTCATATGTATATGTATAGAAACATTGTGAGACACTCACAGCTAGGCTTAAGCCTGTGTTTGCATGTGTTCTGGCAAATGTTTAAATAAGTCATATAATTTTGCAATACTGTTGTAATAAATTTCTAAAGCTTCAAATGGAATTCAACACAAGAACTAGTAGTATAGTATTATACTATAGTATAAGTCAATTAGCCCATTAGTAAGCTAGTAGTAGCCAATTTTATTTGGAAATATTCCATCTACTTGGAATTATTTGTCTGTCTCTTATGTGCATAGAAGTCTTGAAATTAACAAAATTCCGGCTTATTCTAGAAACAGGAGCGGATTTCAAACATTTATTGCATTTCTTCCAAACTACATCAGATAGAAACAACTTCAACACTCATGGGAAGAGGAGAGGTTAAAAAAATTTACAGCCTGGGTAGAAGCTGTGGCGCTGTTGTGACTAAAGTAAAATGGTATTGACTACACATTTTATGTTATTGATTCCACGTTTTATGTTAGAGATCCACATTAAGAGCAAGAGAGGAACTTAACAATCCTCAACCAACGGTATGGCGAATTCCAAAACATGGTTTGCACATTAAACTTTGTAACTGCAATTTGTGTCATAGCCATTTTACTAAAAACAACATCGCCAATGCGACCATAATTCGCACTTCTACCCAGACTGGTTAAAAATTGAAACATTCCTCTTTCTATGAACGTTGAAATTGTGTTTCTATATTTGTAGTTAGGAAAAAATAAATGATTGAAGTCTGTTCTGATTAAAATTACTGGGAAATTAACAGGTTTGAAATAACCCGGTAATCTGGAAAATCTATGAAGATAATAATATGGTTTAAGTTATGATTTATTATAGTTTCTATCATGTACAAAATTAGTATTTTTCATTCTAAATTCATTTTTCTTTCCCCTCCTCTTAGACTGATGGTGCATCTGCCTGTTTAATTATGACTGAAGCAAAAGCAAAAGAACTGGGCTTGAAACCAAAAGCCTACCTTCGCGACTTTGTGTATGTATCGCAAGATCCAAAAGACCAGCTTCTTCTTGGCCCAGCTTATGCCACTCCAAAAGTTCTCGAAAAGGCGGGACTCACCATGAAGGACATCGATGTTTGGGAATTCCACGAGGCATTTGCTGGACAAATTCTGGCCAATTTCAAGGCCCTGGACTCTGACTGGTTTGCACAGAACTATATGAACCGTCAGTCCAAAGTTGGTGTTCCTGATATTAACAAATTCAATAACTGGGGCGGCTCTCTCAGCATTGGGCATCCTTTTGCTGCTACAGGTGAATTGATTATTTGTTAAATTATTAATCATTCAAACTACATGGTTATTAAGAATTATGTTCATGATTTCAAACATACACAAATCTCGTTTTATTTATCATGCAAAAAAAATAAAATGGTCACATTTCAATGAAAATTCGAAAAATCACAGGTACTTTGATGTCTGTTGACCATGTTTCTCCACCCATATAACTATTATCTTTTGAATTATGATTATCGTATTATCCATTTATTCTACACCATGTGTTTACTTTTTTACATTTTATTTTTTTTCTTCGCATATTTTCTCTTGAATGTAAATAAACAACAAGCTTAATAGCTCATCCCTTCAATCCAAATCATAAGCTGCAACTAAAACATGAATTGCTCGCCTGCTCCATCTTTAGTCCTGCTGATATTGCCTACCATATTACATTGATCCTTAATATACCACTGTTTATTATCTCAAGCCATAGCTTAAATAAATGAAAATAAATCAAGATGCATGCCAATTAAGAATGATTTGATGTTGATTTTGTAGTGTTTCTTTTCAAATCAATAGTCCTGTTACTTTCTTAATTTCTATTTTCATTATATTTTCTTCTTATTTTTCATACTTCGGTTGTTATTTACCATATTAAATTGATTCACATGTGGAAAAAGCTATGTCAACACTACGTTATGTATATTATCTTTTATTGCAAATTTCAATGTCATTGTTGATTAACAGGAGTCAGATTGACAGTGCATGCAGCCAACAGAATGATCCGTGAGGACGGACAACTAGCTTTGATTGCTGCATGTGCAGCGGGAGGCCAGGTAAGCCAATATACGTGCATAAAACATAATATTATAGATGTATATACAAGCTGTCAGGTACTACCTTGTAATATTTTATTGCAGATTTATACTACATCAATCAAAAATAAAATCTACTAATAAAATACAATAACTTTGTTGATAATAATAAAGAATTTACTTCAAAAACATAAGTTCATTCTATAACATAGTGTATGTTATTGCATGAAGTCAAAAATTTTCTTATTTTAATAATACTGTTAAGGGTTCTATGTCTAAAATAACGCTGGCAACACTTAAATTTATCACTCGCACTTTATTAACACAAATAATTCACAACTCACACTGTTCAGTAATTTCTTACACAAAAATAAGCAATCAGAAACAGATAAAACGATATTGTTCAACTGATAATGAGTTTTCAATATTACCATACAGAAATCAATCACTAAAAGTTAAAAGGCCGATCTAATATTAAATAATAACTGTACAAGAAACTGTCCAATAATACTCAAAAAGAAACGTCAAAAAAGAACAATTAACTTATGCACAAGTCCGTCAATACAGTAATAGATAAAAGAATTATCACTTTTGAACTGTCAAGAGAATTATCACTACAGACAACGAAAGTTCATTGCATGGTTTGTAATAGCGCCAACGGGATTTCACTGTCTGTATTAACGCGAACTGTCACTACTGCAACTTATCAACGTAGAACAATAATTGAACTACTTAACTGTCACACTTGTTTATCATGACGAATTTCAAACAAGACTGAACTCATTTACAAGAGACTTCCTCTATTTATATACTTTATCATAATTGAGATATATCTAGATTTCTCTATAATCTTCTAAATAAATAAATAAAGAAACTAGCACTTTCTAGAATATTCGATAAGACTCCATTAATTTCTAATCAAACAACTAGAACATTCTACAAATTACCAAGTTTTGACACCATAAAAGTGTCAAAAGCAGAGTAATTAATTGCTTAAAAGTAAACATTTACATAGCAGATAACGCCAAGAACCACTGTGCCGTATTTCTCTCTATTCACTCCAATTTCATATTCGCTACAATAATTTTTATATTAAATTTTATTCTTCTAATTTTGTCTCATTTATCTAATTCTTGTATTTATCCACGTTGATAAATTTGATCTAAAGATAATTCAATAGTTTAATATGAAGAATTATTTTCACAATCAAGCAATTAATCTTTTAAATGTTTATTCATTGTTGCAAGTAATTGATAATATTTTAATATTGACAAAGTTGGGTTTCTTTTCCAATTACCCAGAAATAGACTTCTTTACATTGTCACTTGAAAAGAAATGATTGTGTAGTGTCAGCTGAAGTGGGAGAAATTCTAAAGGTTTCAATAAATGAGCTGAAACATCTGATTGCAAAACTCGACTGCAAGAAAGCCCCAGGGTATGACCTACTTACTGGAGCAGTAATTGAGAAACTTCCAGACAAAGCTCTGAAAAAGTATATAAACATCATCAATGGAGCATTAAGACTAAAGTATGTGCCTAGTATTTGGAAAGTTGCTGAAGTCATAATGATCTCAAAAGCAGGAAAACCACTACTAGAAGCTCCATCTTACAGGTCAATATATTTTTTACCAGTTATGGCCAAGATATTTGAAAAAGTTCTACTAAGAAGATTACAGCCGATAATTGAGAGAAGTAAGCTCATTGCAGACTATCAATTAGAAGCAAACATTCTACCACTCAGCAAGTCCACATGGTTACTGATGTGGTTACGAAAATGTACAAGTCGTCATTTCAATCACAAGTTTGAAAAAATATAAAAAGATTCATTACGTTAACTCGATTCATAATTAAAAATGATAACAGTAGAAAGAATCGATTTGGGTATTGCATCATGGGTATTTATTTTATCGTTTCAGGGTGTTGGAATGATTGTTGAAAGACATCCTGATGGAACTCCAAACTAATCGCAACGCTAATTAGGAATTGTACTCGAAGAAGGTAATTGTGGAAGAAAACGTCTGAGCTCATCCTCCAAGGGGTCCAAGAGTACCGATGATATCAAAGGAGTACCAGTTTACCTTGCTAATGTTTAAAACTGGAACTTGGACATTGTTATTAATTGGTGTCAGGTTTAGGTTTGTAAACCATCAAGACAAGGTATATGGGTGAAGGTAACCTTTGTTATTTCTATTTATTTTAATATTTATTCTTCATATCTTCCTAAGCTTTTAGTTGTAAAATTTATGCTTTAAAGATTTAGTACTCTGAACAGCCTTTTTATTTTATTTTCAGTGGCTGTTACACCACCGAACTGAATAAAAATATTGTTTCTAGTTTAAGACTAGTTTTATAATCACTGAACATTTTTTTTAAGGTTCAGGCGTTCTACAAAGAACGCCTTAGGGTGCAATATAACTTGGTTTATTCAAACTCTTTCAGTTATTTGTGCAAAAATTTGATTTCTCTTTAAAACAATTGTAACTGTATAGCTACTTTATCTATTGTAAAGTTATAGCGATAATAACTAGTTATGCTATTGATATCTTGAATTATTTAAAAAAATATGGCTGTTTATTTTTACTGTACTGGTATACAATTAAAAACTTGGATAACTTCTAAGTTCACAAATTGTTGGCTGTCACGAGATGAGATAATTATTTGAATTATTCAGCTTTCTCTCAGATTGTAATCATAACGTATTGTTTGTTACTGTCTAATTCATCCACATTCTTACAGCATCCATCTACAATCGTTATTGTAAATGATCAGGTACTTTCTATCTGCAGTGTGCCAGTTATAAAATGTTGTTTGTAGGTGCTATGCTATTTTTCTGGCTAGATTGTTTAGTGGTACTATACCACAATCACTCGAATTATACAAGTTTTACACTGGAACAATCTAAGAGGTGAATGTGTATCTTAACTCGAAATTTAGAATAAATGTTATTTAATACTATTTTGATACAGTTGTTTTTTGTAAAGTGTAATTCGAAAAGTATATTGTGTATGAAAATCTCTGGGGCTCATTGAACTTCAACCTTTTATCATCTAACTTTTTCAGGGTATGTTAATTATAAATTTCGATTTTTATTAATTCAGCAATTATTCTATTTTTCTAAGTATCAGGAAACATTTAAACACTAATTAATACATTTCAAAAATTAGTCTCCCAAAGTTAGACCAATTTTCACCGTTACACAAGGCCTTGTGTATGAATGCCAGACTTGAAACTTTTTTCACATTCGCCGTTTATAGTATCTATACGTATTTGACTTTGACATTACAAAATGCATGTGGACACCTACATCTCATTCATAGCTTTTAGGACCAAATTATGAAAAAATTGTAAGGCTTGAAGCAACACTTGGATCTACAACTACTCGGCTATTTCCGGATTTAACAAAAACTAGGTTTCGACTTGTTTCTGCTCAATGCTGATTTACTTCGATATTGATTAATGCTATTCATTCCCTTTGGAATGAATAGCATTAATCAAATATGCAACTCTTTTAGTATCTTAATTTAGTTGTGATACTTGATGTATCCCTTTCAAGTCAAAGCGATTTTATATTTTTGTTGATATGTGTTACTATAATTTAATCTACATTATTAAATAGGGGATTTATAACATTGCAGCTTAAAAATTAAAATCAATTAATTTTATCTTTTTAAACACCATACAATACTCCATGTATATCACCTATTTTAGGCTAATAATTTTTATTTGCCATCTTACCTTTGAATGCCTTTTTTATCATATAAAATTCGATGTGAAAAACAAAAAAATTAGGACCTCCAACGCATATAATACTTGTCTGGAAGTTCTTTTATTATTCTCATATATTAATAAAATATTTCATTTATTATTAATTTTTGTTACATATAATTTATTAAAAATATTTCAACAATTGTTAATCGATCAGTAATATCTTTTCCATACAGGCTAGAACGTGTGTTTGAAAATTAATATTTCCGAAACTACCGCTTCTAGACTATCTACAAAGTGTCTTGGCCTAAACTTGTCCTGCTATGACGTGTTAAATCGCAACAAAGAAAACATAGCCGTCATGAAAACAGAAAAATGATTTTTTAAGGTATATTCAGTTTAACTTTTTTGTAGTGGTGAATGTGATATTGTGGAAGATATCCAAAATGAATAATAAGTCGAAGTTGTCACAACCACATTTATTAAAAAATATAGAGATACTAGTTTAAGATGTTACTCCATTATCAATCTCAAACAAACTAAAACTAAAGTACAGAGCAGCTCAATATATACTAAACACGAAATGATACTATTGGCTAAGGAAGTGATAGGCTGGCCTTCATTGAAGGTTTCTGATTGGCTGAAGGTTACGCCCACTTACAAGTCACGCCCACTAGTTTGTTTGAGATTTATAATGGAGAAACATCCAGAACTAGAATCTCTATATTTTTAATAAATGTGGTTGTGACAAACTCGTCTTATTATTCATTATATTCAGTTTCTCATATTTAAAGAGTAGTGGTCCGGTTAGGTTGTAGTTGCCCTTTCAATTGTTCTTGTCCTTTCAGTTGTCCTTGTAGTTGTAGTTGTCCTTTCAATGCTATATTATGGCGAGCTTTATATCTGAAGGTAGAACGACCCGTTACTTCTCCAATTGGTAGGGAATAGAGCGCATGCGCGAACTGTGTAGCGGAGCCATGGCCACTGTTTGTCTGCATAAAACAAAAAAACAGCTTACTAACCTTTCTATACTTAATAAAGTATCCCTCATAAGTATAGAAAGGTTAGTTAGTTAGTTTTTTGTTGTTTTATGCAGAATAACAGTTCGCGCATGCGCTCTATTCCCTACCAATTGGAGAATTAACTGGTCGTAAGGTTAATGCTATGCTATGTGTTCTTAATCCTTCAATATTCCTCATTGTAGTTGATCCCTTGTAGATTCCAGGGAGTAGTGGATATATGTTCCATTAATTTAGAAACTTTAGAATGGTATTTCTCAAATCATATATTCTGTAAGATTTCACATAGTTTGTGTGTAAAAGTTCTGTTTAGATGCATGAAGCATTATCGAACAGAAATGGAATCCATAAAGTAATGCAAAACCAATGAATTTATCACAAATTTAACAATCAAAATTCAATCCATAAGTTTATCTCTGAAAGCCATCAAACTTGTTTGATAGTTTAACAATAATTTCATAACAGTTAAAGTTATAAAAAAATGTTGAATAAAGAAAGGGAATAGTAGATTGCGATTGGTGAAGTTCCTTGTCGGGAACGAAAATGCATTTTGGATATAAGAGAGTGAAATCAATAAACTTACTTCAATAAAAATCAATCAAGTAGAAATAAAGGGTATTTACTATGCATTGAAATTGATTTGTTGTGGTAAATGTTGGTAAATTGGTATAATGCTATAAATCCAAATATTTGTGATGTTTTCCATGACGAAATACTTAATGAACAATCTAATATTAAAACTGACACTGTATTTCACTTTTAAATAATGTTTTACTCACATATATTGGAGATGCTTGAGGAATGCATTTCACTTTTGAAAATAAGCTTCATCAGATTTGTGAGATGAAGGCTGATGAAGCTTCTTTTCAGAAGTGAATTGCATTCCTCTAGCTTCTCCAATATATGTGAGTAAAACATTATTTATAAGTGAAATACAGTGTCAGTTTTAATATTAGATTGTCCGAATATTTCTTTTCACATATTTGTCGCCCGCTGATCTCTATGAACAGCTATAACTGAAATAAGTGTTCTTAGATTAGATTAGATTACTTTATTCATGGTAAATTTACAACTTTTTTTTCTAATGTGCGCGTACATACAATATTTTAACATCACATAGAAAGTAGACCTGGTTGATACTATTTACATTTTGTTGGAAATATTAAAAGTGATCTAATGAGTAGAGCTTATGAAATGAAATTCTAAGTGATGCATTTACATGAAAAGGCGAAGTTTGGACAAAAATTCGTCCATTCGAGCATTCGACCATTCGTTCTTAAGCTGTTGTTAAATAATAGAAAATGCAGAAATTCATTGGCAAGAAAATTAATGTTCTCTGTGCGTTAAGAAATCAATGAAAGTATTATATTCAGAAAGAGTAGGTGAACTTGTGGTGGAGTGATGACTCATGCTGTTTTTGGAAGTATCAGAGCAATGATTATGATGCGAATACACACATTCCCGTTCGTGTGGTGGGGAATGGGGCGTAGGGTCACAAATAGGGTTTGTTGACATTTTTTGTGAGATTGCCCCTCCTTCCTAACCCCGCTCCTATTAATTTCCGATTTGGTGGGTCATGTCATGACCCCCCCTCGGACCACAATTTCTTCTATATTACATTAGAAATCAATACCTATATTTTCAATGGAGATGGTTGGTCATGACTTAATATGGAAATTACAGAAATAACGGCGGAAATAATTACGGAAATAACGGCGGGCCGCTTAGCGCAGTTGGTTGGGGCGTCGCAACTTCAGCTTGCTGTCATTTAAGCGGTCGTGGGTTCGAATCCCGCTCCTCCGTCTGGCATCTATGTGTTATCATTCACCTCTTTACCCACGCACAAGTCTCGAACTCATGTGAGCATCATCAGCAATAAAAATATGAATACAGTATGCGTTTTGATTAATTTCTGTACATTGGAGAAGCCGTAATTTTCCAAGTGTAATTTCAAAGACAATGATTATGATGAGCTCAGAAAGTATTGGAAGCTTTTAACAAGATTGTTTGTAAAGACAATCCGCAAATTAATTTTCTACTGAATTGAGTTACTACATATCTGCTTAGGTCCACTTAAGTACACACCGCATCTATCTGAAGTATTTTACGTTCTCGGAATAACCTATAAGTTTTTTGCTTGATGATACAAAATAAACATTCATGCAGGTCTCCAACCAAAACTTGTCTCATTGAATCATACTTGTTTATACTTAACCCATTCCCTACCAAATCTCCATCTGGAGATACTTCACTCTTGCCGCCGTATTTGGTAATTCTGTAATCTGAATGAAAACCAGAGATAGAAGTCAGTAGTCTTGAGTCATGTGATGAGCAAAAACTGTGATGCCGACTTTTCGATTTTTTGTAATCATTAGACAGACCCTACTTCAACTGGAAAGTATGCTTTCATACTACAAGGAATGCATTTGAACCCATAATATCTTATGCTGAAGCTTTATTTGCATACACCATACAGTTTATAGTCTATAGGAACTTTGTTATAGTTAGTTGTGTATTTCCCACTCTTAAATTGGTTGTAGTAGCCATTCATACTTCAAAAGGGTTTTGTTGACATTTTTAGCGAGATTGCCCCCTCCTTCCGACCCCCTCTCAAAGCATACTTTCTAAATATTCTTCAGTGAGCGTTCTTCTTCTTCCTCCTTTTCTACTCCTTCTTCTTCTTCCACTTTTTATCCTCTACCTCCTACTCCTCATCCTCACCAATTTTCTTCTCCCAGCCAATTTTCAAGTGTGTTTCATGATTCTTTTCATAGATTTTATGGTCTGTGTGAGACTAATAGTTAACCTGAAGGAAAAGTCGAAAATGCATTGCAACCCCCAACATTTCTTGAGGGGTAGTTTCAATGGAAAAGCGAATCTTTCAGATTTCATCATTCTATCTTATCTAAAGAAATTAATGTTGCTAAAAGAATTTTCTTTTTTCAATAAGAAAAGTAGCCATTAGTCTATAACAAAAGACCACACCCTCTATCGCTATCATGAGGGGTAAAAATATCAACCTTTGAATAGGTGGTCCGATTTGAAAGAGATTAGAAGATTCATTTTTTTTTTTGAGGATGAAGCCCACATAGGTCTGAGACCTGTGCGTGGGTAATGAGTTGGATGATGGTGATTGATGAGTTGGACCTACAGTTTTAGGTGGGTTCCGAACCACCGGGAAGTGATTTTCAGCAGAGAACAGTGTCTTTTTTGCTGGCCAATCTAATCGGTCACCGTTACAAACAGGACCTACGAGAACGCAGCTTATCTATCTGATTGAATAGTCAAAGTCTTGACTATTTCATTTCATTTAAGATATATTCCTCGTGTGATAAGTCATATAGAATGTTGGGAATTATTTGAAGGGGTAGAATTCAACTTCTTATCCTATTGAATTAAGACAAACTCTATTTCATTCAATACCTGAAAATTTAGATATTTTGATTACAAAAAATTCATTTTTTGCAAAAGGGTGGTAATGGTTATCAAAAACGGGGGAAAAATAATTCCCCCCAATTTTCTAATTTTTTCATTACTGGTGCCCCAACCCCCTTTGAAAAATTGAGTTACTTTAAGTCAGTAATTCTTAACTTTTGTGTTCTGGATAGAAAAAGGGTAATATGATAGGTAATGGGCCCTTGTAAATGGGCTTAGACGTACATGGAGACTGAATATTTAATTATTTGAATTTTGAACACAATTATAATCAATTTCTAACTAATACAACATATCTTGATCAAATAGAGTGATTAAAAAAATAAACAGCGTCATCCCATTTTTCATTGCTTCAGATCTTGGAAAAAGGGTAATATCAATGCAGCTTATAAATAAGCCTATGCCTACACACAAGCTGATTATTCAATAATCCGCATTTTGACCACAATTATAATACATTTTCCCCCTTATACAACATATTTTGATCAAATAGATTAGGTAAAAACAATTAACACTGTCTTTCCATTATTTATTCTTCAGATCTTAGAAAAGATGTACGGTAATATAATAGGTAATGCAGCTTGTGAATGGTCCTAGGCTACATGGAGACTGAATATCCAATTATATTAATTTTGAACCCAAGTATAATCAATTTTTTTCAATAATACAACATATTTTTCTGAAATAGAGTGAGCAAAAATAATAAACAGTGTCATCCCATTATTCATCGCTTCAGATCTTAGAAAAAGGGTACTACAATGCAGCTTGTAAATGGACTTAGGCCTACATGTAGACTGATCATTCAATTATCTGCATTTTATCAAAATGTGTTTTATTAGGGGGAAAATTATAATACATTTTCCCCAAGTACATCATATTTTTATCAGAGTGAGTTATTATAAATAATTGGAATTTAGTAGCTTAAGGCTGTGCACAGGAGTTTAGGCCATTTTCTTCTTAGATGTTATGATGATATGAAGGTATTGAATGTTATTTTTTCCGAGGATGAAGCCCACATAGGTCTGAGACCTGTGCGTGGATAATGAATTGGATAATGGTGATTGATGATTTGGACCTACTGTTTCAGGTGGCATCCAAACCACTCGGAAGTGATTTTTTAGCAGAGAACAGTCTTTTTTGCTGGCCTATCCAATCGGTCATCCTTACAAAGAGCGCCCAGGAGTTTCGTAGCTTATTTCTGATTGAACCTGCTACCTGCTACGGCACTCGGCTATCACTTCCCTATTATCTATTTCCCAGGTCTGTTTTAGCTATGAAAAAATACCGAAAGTTCAAAACACCTCGTAGGGGAGATCAATTGCCCGAAAAAACGAAACATTTCCTCTCTGAGTTTCTATGTTTCACAAAATAATTGATAAGAAAAAATTCTCATGGCAATAGATAGCATTTCAATTTCTTGAAAAATGAAATAAAAGAAACTTCTAACTCAAATTATGACCAAAACATCTGGGTTTTTGGTCATAATTTTTTTTAATTTTTGAATATTATTAGGGCTTTTAAATGTCATTTATTGTTGTGGGGAAAAATGCTTTTCTTCATTTATTTTGTGAAATATGGGGGTTCAAAGTTGAAATTTTTCAGCTTTTTTGGTGCAATTGATCTCACCTGTGATTTTGAACTTTTGTTAAATTTTCTGTAACTAAAAGACACCTCGAGGAATAAAATGGCATATGTTTTACTCCAATCAAGGCACTAGTTTTTTCAAAATAAATTTTTTTAAATCTGCAAAAAATGTCAATTTTTCAAAAAGTTATTTTGAAAATAATATTTGTTTGATTGAAATGAAGAATTTCATTTTATTCCTCAAGGTTTCTTAGTTATGGAAAATTTATCAATATTTTAAATTACTTATAAGTGAGATCTATTACATCCAAAAACAGAAAAATTTGAACTTTGGTCCCCTATATTTTACAAAATAAATGAAGAAAAAAATTCCTCATAGCAATAGATAACATTTCAAAGCCCTAATAATATTTAATGCAAGAAACTTCGAAATAATTTATGATTAAAACATCTACGCACAGTTTTAAAGCTTAGCTGATGATATTAGTCTTATTATGCCACCCTATGTAAAGTCGAAGCGTCTCGTTGAGATGCGGCTAGAAAATTAACCAACCTTCTGTAGGCTACTCACCCACTCATACGTTGACTGTACACGAAGAAGTAACCCAAAATAAACAACCGATTACAAATTCTCACCTCGTGCTATCTCATTCCCTAACAACTCCTTATGTCCTTAATCCTTTCGGCTTCTGGTAGTCATGGTGATAACATAACGCCTCCCTGGCGTTGCCATGGTTACCAATGGTTGGTCGGAGTGGTAGAACCTTCCCCCACATTTGGTTAGCTTACTTCAACTTGGGCTTCAGTACTTTACCGGTCACCGTGCTTTCAACATTCGGTCTCTGTTACTGTCTTGCATGTGACAAGATAATATTATCTCTTTCCCGTGCGCGCGCATCTGATTCTCTCTCCCTGGTTCTCTTGCACTCTTACTAGTAAAACAACCCCTTCATTATTGTCCATCTTGCTCAGATGTGACGTGCATTCTACTCGTTACGTCACCGGTCCGAAATTCAATTCAACAGGTTGTTAAATAATATGACCGAAGCAATGATATGAGATTATAAAAAATAAACGCTGAATAAATGTAAGTTTAGAATAAGTCTTTTTTACCTAATTATAGCCTAATATTAATAATTTTTCAAGTATCGTATTGAATGCTGAACAAAAATATTATGTTTAATATCCTACTTAATTTTCGAGTTTTTTATCACTATTTTTGTATACTTCATTCATGCTCTATCTGTGTAGGTTACCAAATATGAACCACATCAGATAGATTCTTATTTTTTACCTTAGAAAACGCGTGAGTTCAGTGTAGTTTTTAGTGAAAACCTTCAACAATTAAAATTCGCTCATACCGTGGTGGATGATAGTTCTTGACAATCAAGAATATGTTTAATTTTTTAGCTTTCATCCTAATTATAAAAAATATATACTTTTGAATGTATTTATTTATCAAAAAACGTACATATAATAAAAAAAACAATAAAAATATACAAAAAAATTGCAGAGCAAATTCGAGGTAGGGTGTGAAGTTTAAACCCCTTCCAACTATGGTTACTCGCGCAGTATGAGAAGGGTTTCAATTAAATATAAACATACATCGATCAACAATACTTATCAATAAGTATTGGAAAAAACAAATACATCCGCAAAGAATACTCTGTGCATGGGATGGGAGTTGAGCATTAAATCTAATGCAACATATATACACTTTGAAAATATTGTTATGAAACGCAAGGAAGAAAAGAAAATATTTCTGCACTGCCCATTGTTTCAGTAGTAATTCCATTTAAATAGATAGCAGTTTTTTTTGTTTATTCCCCTCCTCTTCTTTCATCTCGCTTACTATCAAATGGTCATCTAGAATGTTCCAGACAACATTATCTGTGTAGAGGCCTCTAGAAACCTATAGAGATTTCGAGAGTTTCCTGGAATGTTACAAAAACATATAAAAGGGATATTCTTGTAAACAGCAGCTCAGTGTGATTAGGACGTTTTAGTGTAATAAAGTGACAGTGGCAGACTTCCTTTACAGTGTACACAAAAAGGTTCTATGGTTCTTTGGATGGTGATTACGCATATCAAATACAGTGAGAGACTGTGCTTTGTAAGTGTTTCATTTCATATTGGTTTTTCTTGTGTAAACTGATTAGTGCGTTTCGTAAGTAATTTGTGGAAATAAAGTTCGAGTGTTAAGTTCAAGTTTTGTCAGCATTATTATAGTGATAGAACCCTTAATAATATGAACTTTAAAAGTACAGTGTATTTTAAAGGCAGAAGGACATTGTAATATTTTGAATATTATCTTATGTATTTTTGATAAGTGTATCAGAGTGGAAGTTACTTGAATTTGCTATGTTGAAGACACATGTGTCTTGTCCAAAACGGAGATTAATTTATGATTATTAGAATTTACGTTTTTGATAACATAGCCTACATATGTTTAGAAGCATATGTGTTTTGTTAGCATATTATGTTTTAAATAACATACAACCTAAATTTTCATCATAATAACATCAAAGTCAGCTGTCTTTCTTCGAGTTTACCTTTGTCCTTTTTAGTCTTTATCAATTTGTTTTTCTTTGAGTTTATACCTTTCAACATTTATCTTTTTTGTCTTTGTCAATTTGTCTGTCTTTGGATACAGAAGATACAAATTGAGGTAAAACGTTTATTAATCTTTCAAGATATAGGCTATAGTTTATTCTTTAATAAACTATACCTGACAGTGCGTTGTTGGAATCGTTCCATTGTCCGTCCATCCGTGCTCTAGCTCTTTAAAGAAAGATTCTAGAATCATGAAACTTGGTATACAGCTTCCTCATAGTCCAAGCGAGAATACTATTGATTTTGGAGTTTGTGGGCCGAATACAAAAATAATTATGTTGTAAAATAGTTTGCCACTATAGGATCTAGGTTAGTTCTGGCTAGTAAAAATCAAAACATTATACTGATGGTTCATTTCGAATACAAAAACATTGAAGAGTATCACAAAGGGTGCTGCTTAGCCCAGTTATCAACTTTAATTTTACAGTGCAAGCATTGAGGTTTTCATTTTTGACTGTGCTGAAATCTTTTCTTAAATTACCGTATTTTAAATCGTCAACTTGAAAAATAAACAAAGAAAATATTGAGGCATGATAGATCTGTTGAACAAGAAGAAGAAACAAAACGCTTTTTCAAGAACTGATGATGTGTGTGCGATTTGTCAGTCAGGAAGCATATGATGTTTACAGAAATCAAAGAAGTTGAATAGTGAATAGGCCTATCAGCACAACTGCTCAAAATTAATCTACACATTTTTATCATTTAAGGAGGAAATTTAAGTCTTGAATATAATTATCCTTCAATTTGAATAATTCACTATGCAAAGTTGTTGGTTGAATGTATAGATCATACTTAATTCATGAGTATTTAATGGTTTCAAGTTATTTTGTAATATTACACACTTTTAAAAATGGCTTCATATGTTATGTATTCATTGTTCATTTAACATCACAGTGGCTACAGATCCCCCCTCCCCAAAGACCCAGAAACAAAATAAATATGGGATTTTTAACAAGCCTTTAGAGACCACTTTTGACAAAAGGGTAAAAGATGTTGTCTGGAATCGTTGAAAATGTGGTTTTAGAAGGAATATTATTTTTTCAATTTCGGAGGAGTATACAACAGAGAATACATATCGTATCACAAAGGTTAGGTTTCACAGAGAATACATACATTGGTCAATCTCTGTATAGTAGTATCTCTAGTATCTCTATCTATAGTACTCTCTAGTATGTATTCTCTGTTCGCTACTCCAACACCCTGTGTGCGCCCCCCCCCCCTGACAAAAATCCTGGATCCACCCCTGAATGTGTCAACAGTCATTTTTGCGATTTTGTTTACATAATGTAGCGGGCTCGGCGCCTGCTATGTAAATAGTTGAGACAGTTGTTTCTCTCTTTGTCTCCACGCACACTCTCACTCTCATTCGTTGAATGTGAATCTAGATAACTCTAAATTCATTCTAGATTGTTGCAGAATCTAATGTATAAGCAAAGGAGTCATCAAGGAAAATCTGGAGTTTTGTAAAGACAATATATCTTTATAAATATGAGGACGCCATCTTATAGAGGGACAGTTTTAATTAAAATCTCCTAATAACAAGTTCATGTGTTACAGTTTGACATTCTTCATTCGTGACAGTACAATGCAGTGCTTTACATAGTGTTTCAGTGTTTCACTTTGACAGTAATATTGCAATAATATTATTAGTGATAACCAAACATCTTTTGGACTAGTGACAGTAAGAGCTTAGTTTGCTATTATCAGACTATGATCAGACATTTATTATTGAGTTATTGATCAACCTATTTGACAGTTATATTATTCTTGAACAGAAATCAATCTTGTAATTGAAATATCTTATGCTAGTTGAAAGTTATTGAACTGTTTGTTTCTTTTATTGATTTCTTTTATAATTCAGATCTTATTAGTGTCTGCTGTAGTTCATTGTGTACATCAAATCAAATCAAATATCAATTTATTCCCCAAAAAATTACAACAAGTAATGAATCACACATAGAAAGAAATATTAGGAATCCCCCTACAAGACTATACGTCTGTGTGTAGGGGTGAGTTCCGCAATGTAGCGTAAAACTATTACTTATAGTACGGTACAGCAATTGTAGGTAAATTTATTTAAACAATAATTTAATTCGTGGACTGCAGTGCGTGGGTCCTGGCAATTCCCAGGCAAACCAAAAATAAGGAAAGAGAGAAGAAAAAATATGTTAATAGCAGGCAAAACAACAAGAGAAAAAATAAACAATAAAAAAGTGGAAGTCCAAACTTGGGTTGGAATGGGTTATGTTATGTTATGTTATGTTTTGAAGGGACGGATTCAAAGATCCAGAAGATTCAAAGATCCTCACACGTCAACCGAAGCTTATTGTGTGTCCCTAGTACGTTAGTTAGGCAAACCAATACCTGTGCCCTTTACAAGATCCAGGAGTTTCTTCCCTATGCTAACGTCCCATTCATCACCTGGTTGCTTAAAGCCAAACAGAGCCATTCTCCTTGCCCCGAGTCTCTCGCAATCCAGTATGATATGCTTGGCAGTCTCTTCAGACTGATTGCAAAGCCTACACATCTGATTTTCATTTCTGAGTCCGATTGTGTGGAGATGTTTCCTGAAGTGGCCATGTCCAGTTATCAGAGCAATTAGCTGCTTAACCTGACCTCTACCCAGCCTCACCAGCCAGTTGGTGAAGTAGGAGCTTGTGTCTGCTAGCAGCCTTTTGCCAAGTGCTTGGCCTGAGTGACCTTGCCATTGCTGGTGATGTAAGTCCCTGGACCATTTGTTTATTGTGTGGAAGGCAGTAGTTTTGCTTATGCCACAGCTTGGCTCTGGGCCAAAGAATGACCTACTAGAACCTTGCTTAGCAAGCCCATCTGCACATTCGTTGCCACCTATGCCTACATGGCCAGGTACCCAACCAAGATGCACAGAGTTGTGTGTTGCGAGCTTGCTGAGTGTTTTGTGACACTCCCACACCAATTTTGATTTGATTTCATTAGAGTCAAGAGCCTTGAGGGCTGCCTGACAATCTGACAAGATTACTATATGCTTGTCGCAATAGCGTCTGGCAATGCCTATATTGGCACAAGCCATGATGCCCCAAATTTCTGCTTGAAAGATAGTACAGTATTGTCCCAGACTTGCACAGATTTCTGTTCTGGGTGATTCACTGTACACCCCATAGCCAGATTTCCCTTCAATAAGAGAGCCGTCTGTGTACCAGACAAGGCTACCTCTCCTGATATAGGGCCCTTCCTCAGACCTCCACTCCTCTCTAGAGCAGAATTTAACAGAAAAAGGTTTAGTGAAAACCATCTCCATACTCATGACATCTGAAGTCATTTCAAGCACAGGGCTATGAGCAACAGCTTTGGTGATTGTGCAATGGCCTGTTCCAGACAGGCCTTCCCTCCATTGGCCTGTGACTTTCAATCGATAGGCTGATTTTCGTGCTTCTGCCTTGATAAAAATATCCAAGGGCAGCAAGCCAAGAGCAACTTCAAGAGTTGCTGATGGGCTGCTCCTGAAAGCTCCAGTGACTAGGAGTGTGCCCATCCTTTGTAAACTTGTGAGTTTGGCTGTAGCTGTAATCTGGTTCACCTTTGTCCACCAGACTAGTGATCCATATGTGACTTGAGGCCTTATTACTGCCTTGTACAGCCACAGCGCTATGTGAGGCTTGATCCCCCACATGGAGCCTGCAAATCTCCTGGACGTCATAAGCGCCCATTTTGCTTTGTGCAGTATATTATTCAAATGATTGTTCCAAGTCAGCTTGGAGTCGATAGTCAGCCCTAGGTATTTGACTATACCTGATACTTTGAGCTGTGTTGGTCCAAGTTTCAACCGGGAGAGAGACTCCAGGTTCTTTTTCCTTGTAAATGGAACAACTACAGTCTTTGAGGGATTTATACTTAGTCCCTCTCCAAGACACCAGTCATTAACAAATTGAAGGTTGATGTTCATGACATCAGCAACAATATTTGTGAACCTTCCCTGTACCATGAGGACTATGTCATCTGCATAGCCCTGGACAAAGACACCTCTACTAGTGAGTTCACAGAGGAGACCATCCACCACAAGGTTCCACAGAAGAGGAGAAAGCACACCTCCCTGCGGACAACCTTTTGCAGGTATGATCACCATCGATTTGTCTTGAAGATCAGCCCTGATCCGCCTGGAGTGGAGCATGGCCTCAATCCACCTACATATAGCAGACTCAAGACCACGCCCATGCACTGCCCGGACCATGGCCGTGTAAGTAACATTGTCAAAAGCACCCTCAATGTCCATGAAGGTGCATAGAGCAATCTCCTTGGCAGCAAGGCTGTCCTCCACCCTGCTCACAAGTTGATGCAGGGCTGTTTCACAGGACTTACCAGGCTGATAGGCATGCTGATTCCGATGAAGAGGAGTACCTGAAAGCACTCCCTTTCTTAGATGTCTCTCCACCAGTCTCTCCAGTGTCTTCAAGAGAAACGATGTAAGATTGATGGGGCGAAATGATTTTGCAGTTGAGTAGTCTGCTCTTCCTCTCTTGGGAATGAAGACCACCCTACTGAGGCGCCAAGCTTGAGGGATGTACCCATAAGCCAGACTTGCTCTGAAGAGTTCGCACAGGAGGACCAAGAGAGCTTCTGGTCCTTGCTGCAACATAGCTGGTATGATACCGTCCCCCCCAGGAGATTTGAATGGGCCAAACTTGGAGATGGCCCATTTAACTTTGGAAAGTGTGACAATACGTCTGGCTAAAGTCCAGCTTCCACAATCAGCTCTTGGCCGTGAGCCCATTTCGCTGTTGCCGGACATGCCTGAGCAAGCACCCTCAAAAACACAGTCTGGAAAGTGAGTCTCAAGGAGAAGTTTGAGACTTCCACCAGTTCCAGTGGTATATTGTCCCCCTGGTAACCTCAGAGTTCCCAGGAGGCCAATTGGGCTTGAAGCTAAGACACGCTGCAGTCTTGCTGCTGCCCTAAGACTATTTACCTCCTGTGTAAACAGTCTCCAAGAGTTCTCTTTGGCTTTCTTGATTGCAAGGCTGTATTCTGTGAGTGCCCTGTGGTATGGTTCCCAGTTACGGCTGGAATGGGTTGATCGGGTTGAATGGGTTGAACCGCACATAACGAGATCGAAGCAATTCTTTGGCTGCTTCCCAGCCAATTCGGTACAGCCACCTTCTGAACACCGCCAAACATCAGCTTCCTTAATCTCATCAAGCACATTTCTATATAAAACATGGGCCAGGTATGAGGAATTTGTTAGTTCTGAGCCATGTGTTAGCTGAGGTATTTCATAGCTGTAATAAGCTCTAAGTCGTGTAGGGTAGATATGATTGATGATTTCTCCAAAGAGCTCTGTTTTGTATTTTTTTAATGTAAATTAATAAAGATTTTATAAAAAGCTTTCTAATATTTAGTACTGGAAAGTCTGTGAATAATAGTAATGTCGGGTATCTATAATCTCTTTTTAAAATTGTTTTGATTATTGCTCTTTGAGTAACTGCAAGTGGCTCAATAATTGTGGAGGAAGCCCCTCCCCATGCCAGAATGCCATATTGTATTATAGATTGGACGTAAGCAAAGTATACTCTCTTGCACTGATCCAAGCTTAACACCTGGCTCAGCTCTGAGAAAGCATATAGTAATTTCCTGAGCCTACCCTTAACACACTGAACATGTAGTCCCCAACTCATCTTGCAATCCAAAACAACTCCCAGGTATTTGTAATGATTCACATGCTCAATCATGCAACAGTCACATTCATTCAACCTCACATTGTTACAGGAATGCATCTTGAATGTTAATGATCCTGGATCAGCTTGGTTTCTTGTAACTATATTGGCATGAACTTAGTTTTAGTCACATTAACCATCAGGCAATTATGATCAAACCAGTTTTGATTTTTGCGATGACTATTGAAGCACTCTTGTAGGCCTCCTCCTATGTGCTTCCTGACAACACTACCACCTTGTCATCGGTGAACAGGAACAACTCTCCACCCACATCCAATTTTGACAGATTATTAATGTAGATCAGGAAAAGGAGTGGACCAAGGGTGCTTCCCTGAACCACACCATACTGAACGTTCTCTTTATCACTAGTTTTACCATTTATACAGACTGCAACCGATTATGAAAGTAACTTTTGAACCATAGCAGAATATTATTTTTTATCCCTAATGATTCAAGTTTTTTCATTAGAATGGCTCTGTCAACCAAATCAAAGGCTTTTGCCAAGTCCAAAAATAATTAGTGATTTTTTTCTCAATTTAATACTATTTGAAATGAACCTAGTTATGTTGAAAAGTGTATCAGATGTATTTTTAGATTTTTGAAAATCTTACTGTGAGTTAGAGATCAAATCATTTTCATTTAAATATTTAGTTAGCTGTAGTTTGACACACTTCTCAATAATTTTGGACAAGGTAGCCAACAAAGAAATTGGTCTGTAATTGGAGAATATGCCTTTTGGACGCAATTTGTGAATGGGTATCACCCTAGCCGTTTTGAAAGCACAAGGAAAGTGGCCCACTTGAATGCTTAGGTTAACTATATGTAGGATAGAATGTATTAGATTATCAATATTATCTTTGATAACTCTTGTAGGAATCCCATAACAACCTGGTATATTTTGCTGATTGACCTTTCAAGCTCATGATCACAGTCACAAGTTCTAGCTGAGAGACCGGTTGCAGCACAAAGACAGTGTCTACAGCATGCTCTTTGTCTCATACTCCCGGTGCACCTTGGGTTACTATAGAATTTGCTAAATTTGTCCCCACTGTGGCAAAAAAATGATTCAAATTGTTGGCAATTTCCTTAGTTCTATGAGAGTCAATAATTTCACCAGGTGGGGAGAACTCACTAACAAGAAATAATTTATTATTATTTGCATGCTCTGAAATTTCGTTTATAACAGACCAAACTTTTCTAGGGTTATTGGACACTTCATCAACTTTATTTTTATAATAGCTATATTTGGCTTGTTTGATTGCAGAATGTAGGATACAGGATTTCTATATTGTGTAAACTCATTTCTTAAAATATAATTGAATTGTTGCCTATTAAGTTTTTTCCATAGCTTGTCACGGTGCCAAATAGAATTTACAAGTCTCATGCTGATCCATGGCTTGAGTTGGATATTTTTTGAAGACAGTTTTACTTTGTATGACTGCAATAACTATATTTTGTCAGGTTTTGGAGAATAGATCTGTTGCCTTGTTTACATCGTTTTGTCCGGTAATGAAGCCCCAGTTATGATAAGATAGTAAATCTTGTACTCCCTTCCAGTCAGTTTTTATTAAAAATTTATCTGTCTTAGGCAGTTTAAGAGTTATTGTAGAAATTAGGTTCAAGCAAATGGCATAATGATCTGTTACTGAGGACTGCAGAATAACAGGAGATGTGCTAAAGAAATGGGGAAGTTTAATAAAAAAAGAGGTCAATACAAGTGCCACTAGCTAGTCATGTCATCTTGTCAATGCATGCAACAAACCCCATGTTGCTCAGTACATTTAGTTCCAACATATATATTCTCAGTACATGAATTCTTGTATGTTACTTTCAAGTGTTGCCAGCATTATTTGACTTGATTTGAAGCCCCCAATTCACCACTTCCTGCCCTGGGGCCTCCAGATAAATTTTCAAGAAAAATGTAACACACATGGAGAAGAGTCTTAATGTCAGCCCCGGGCCCCAAGTGTCCCCTATCTACAGACCTACATGGGTCCCAGAAAACTCATGAGAGGGAGTTTGCAGCACTATTATCAACCCATCCAATACCCTTCTTCTCAAGTCTTCTTAATGACAGGAAAAATATGTCAATCCCATTTGTTGACAACATGGCGGCTCTAACCAAACCTTAACCCTTAGCACTCGGAATAGAAAATAGTGCTTTGGCCCTCAGGTCGGAAGGCATATATGCTGTGACATGGCCAAAGTTTGCCAGAGATCGGGTTACTTTGGGAGTGAGAGCGCCCACAGCTCAGATGTCACACATGCTGTGCCATCCTATTTCGTCTGCTACAGCTCGCTACGGCTAAATTAGTTTACTAATTTAGTTTTTCATGTCACATCCCTATCAAGTGCTGCCCTACCTCAGGAAACATCTGAACTACTTCGACAGAACAACATTTCTTCCTCCATTTTTTTCTAGGGTTAGATTTTTGTTGAGACAGTGATGAGGCAGTGAGGCAGTAGACACTGCATGTCACGCTCATCATTCATGTTCATAAATTTATTTGAAGTGGCATATGTTAGCTCAAAATATCAACTCAATATTCAACTGACTAGAGTGAAGCTTCACTTACATTATTATCATATTTTTATATTGCTGCAATTTTGATTGATAATTGTAATTATTCATTTACAATTATGAATTAATATTTCATCATTACAATAACATATATTATCAACTTATTTGCCCACAAAAGATGAAGTTATTCGAATAGATGAAGTTGGTTGATTTGAGAGCAGAATGCATCATGTTCCGAGCCAGGCAGTAAAACGCAGTGAGCTTAGCGCCGACATGTAGCGACTATAGAGGAAGGCTGTATTATTTCTCTCTTCTCTATTAAATTGTCTAGTGTAGAGAGGTGACCAATTACCTGGACCCTAAAGTCCCTAACTGTGTTTATATGTTTGCCCGGCGCCAACCAACCTATTTTAGATTGATAAATTAAATTAATAATGATAAAGGAGTTGTATGTACCCTTTACTCGCGAAATTTTCTATCACTATGTAGCCTACACTTAAATATAAAAATGATACTTCTATTAATAAAACAATCTTAACTAAGTCTCAATTACTGGCAACGACCTGTGTCAGCAATCAACACTATCAGTTATGCAAACTTATTTGTATTTGACTGGGGGGCAGCTAGCTAAGCTCAGAACCACCCTTATCCAATCTAATACAAATCAGCCAACACACTGTTACACACAAAGAAATATCAAATAAATTAATAATAATACTAAATAAGTGAAATGAACTCAGGGACGTGAGTAGGGCAGAGTGTAAGTAATATAGCAAAAGGTAGTTTCACTTTAAGTTTATTTTACAATAATTGTTAATCAAAAAATAAATCAAATCTTTAGAATATTTATAAAATGAAATGAATTCTTTTTCCTTATTTAACTTTACAAAATCAAAATAATATATTATTGAATATGTACAATGAAATTATTTAACCAAGTTTCAAACAAACAATAATAAATATTACAGAATTTTATAGCTGCAAATATTGAATTAATGAGGAGCCTTACAAAACCAATAAGGTGTGTGTGTAAGGTAAGAGAAATTAGAATTTTTATAAACTTGAAAAGTGTATGTGAAATATGAAAAAGAATTAAAAATACTTGAAACAAAAGTATTGAATTTGAAAAATGTGTCTACAAAATATGTATGCAAAAAAACAAAATCAAAATAAAATGCTACTTATTCAAAATAGGCTATTTAGGCTGTTGAGGTCAGACTGGCTAATTATAAAAATTAATTTGCTATAAAATTTCAGGGACCTTTTCCTACAAGATAGCAATGAGTATTGCCAGTCAATTCCCTCTAGGATATTGAATCTGACCTCAAATACTGTAGAACAAAGTTACCTCTCGCACAGTGTCCTCCTCCCACGTCTTCACAAGCAAAAAGAGATCTAGACTCCAGGGCTCACTACCCTTTTATACTATTCAGCCACCTCCACTAACCACCTCATCACCCCTTGCCTTCGCCTATAGCCTAACTGTTCTTGTAGCTTACAAGGATTTAGCTAGGATAGAATTGTACTTTAAAGTGTATTAATTTAAATTTACTGTTGAAATTGTGTTTCTTGTGTATGTGTAGTTTATGTGTATGTATATGTGTAGTGTATGTTTCTTCATTGGTTGATATTTTTTTACATCTTTTTCATTCTAGACACAGAGAAAATATCGAATTATTGCAAAATTTAAAAGAGTGAATAATTGCTCATTTTATAAACAAGTAATTATATGTTTCCATTTCAAAAAGATGGTGTAACAGATACACATACACATACACAAAAAGTGATTTATACAATATTTGAAATTTGACTCCTCATATAATAAAAGCATAATGGCCAATAATAATCAAAAACAATTCTTCAGAGTTCCAATATTGCAATTAGCTACAATTTAGCATTTGATTCTATACACAATATTCATCAGTTTCTAACAATTAGAATTATTCAATAGTTATGTTTACAGTTCACATTTCAATCATCTATCTGTCATTGACAATAATATTTCACAAAGCATACTTCAGAGCATATTAATTTCAGACCAAGTACATACATGTATTTAAGGTAAATATTATCACACCTACATCAAATCAATAGTTAAAGCAGTGACAATACAATATTCAATTAAAATTGCAAGCAATACAGACAATGAATAACAAACAGACTGTGATCAAAGCAATAATTAATGTAAATAATAGCATTATATGTTGTTTTTAGGATCCTGTGAAATATATAATTTATAACAATGAATATTCAATTGAACATGTGTTCGATATAGCCCTTCTATTAATTCACAAGCATGAAAAATATATGGTAATAAATTATAATAGAGTAACAAAATTATAGCAAGGTGATACCTGACTTATTTACTATTGCACAGTATTTAAATGCTATAACTATCAGACCCTATCTAATCAATATTCAACCTAATCCTACTATTTAGTTGAATAATATTTTAATATTTTGTATATACATAATATTCAGTATTTAATTGATAAAAGCTCAATAAGCTATTATAAATTTCTGTCATCTTCAAAATTATGAATGAAGTGCTCTAATAAATGATACAGTCAATTAAAGGATCAAAGAATAGCCTATCACATGCTGATCATGTATTCATAGGAATTTAAAGATAATTGAATCATTAATTTAGTCTATTTAAGGACATGATCATGCCTTTATTTCATGTTCATTAATTTTACATCTTTTTTTAAATTTAATATCAGATATTCATATTTTATTATTTCTTCAAAACTTAATTTTTTCGACCACGCGGTTAGGCCTGTTTCTCTTATATCTATATCTCTACTCCATGCTACAAATGTACAGTGCAATAAGCTATATATTGACTATTGTTAGTTCTAGCTAGCATGCTGTTACAATGTTGGGTTTTTTCATGCATTGTTAACTTTCTACACAGGCAAATAACCCTTTTGGCCACTCGAGTTTATTGAAAGAAGAGATTCATTTGGGAATTTCAATGTCTCAATAGTTGGTATCGTCTGTCTCTCTTGCTCCTTCCTGAAAATAACTGTAAAGATTCAACATCTATCCAACAATAGTACTTGGTAACCAAAGGATGAATACAGAAGACGACTTCTACAAAACTTTGGAATAATGAGCTTTTCAAAAGTAAACGGTACCAGACCCGAATGACTACAATGACTATTATTCTGTTCCAAAAATGGTGGAAGCACATGGCTGGTTCATATACGGTGCAAGGCACAGCATGTGTGACACCCGAGCTGTGGACGCTTTCGCTTCCATAGTACCCCGATCTCTGGCGAACATTAGCCTGTCACAGCATGAATGACTTCCGAGCGCTAAGGGTTAACCTAGTAAATTAGAACGAGAATACGTATGTTGGCAACGTCCGCCATCTTTTGTAAATAAACAAATGGGATTGACATATTTTTCCTGTATTCAGGTAAACTCCTTCTTCACCTACCCATGAACCTTCCTTGATTGTTTTGTTATACCAATATTATATCCAGGTTATATTTCAAAAAACTGCAATACAAGAGAACTCTCAATCTCTATACTACATATATTATTATATAATAATGTACGTATATATATATTTATATATATGATATATTAATATTGGGTATTGTAATAAAATATTGATATATTTATATTGGTTATTGTAATTAAATATTGTAACAAAGACACAATAAGAACAATCTAATATTAATACTGACACTGTATTTCACTTTTAAATAATGTTTTACTCACATAGGCTATATTGGAGATACTTGAGGAATGCATTTCACTTCTGAAAAGAAGCTTCGTCAGCCTGCCGCCAGGAGTCATGCTTTTTTGAGGTTAGGATGAGCATTGAGCAGCCATTATGTAGTTAAAAATTGCGTTTGATTTGAATTGTATTTGGTCATTGAGTACGTTGGTTCTATCTTGTTTATGGTGTTTGAATATTTCATATTGCTCCAGTGTATTTAGTTTGTGGCTTTTTTTGGAATGTGTGTAGAATTTCTAAGTCAGTTTGGATGTTATTGTGTTAGTGTCCAGTGTTGATTAAGTGATCTGCAAATGTTGAGTCAGTGTTGGAATGTAGTAATTTGATGTGTTCTTTGTATCTTGTGTTGAATGATCTGCCGGTTTGTCCTATGTAGTACTTGGGGCATGTGTTGCATTTGAGCTTATATATTCCTGGTTTGTTGAATTTGTGAATTGTGCTTTTTGTTAGGTGAACTGGTTTCTGTTGGATCTGGTGGTTTAGGTTGTTTGTATACAAAGAACACACCAAAGCACTACATTCCAACACTGACTCAACATTTGCAGATCACTTAATCAACACTGGACACTAACACAATAACATCCAAACTGACTTAGAAATTCTACACACATTCCAAAAAAAGCCACAAACTAAATACACTGGAGCAATATGAAATATTCAAACACCATAAACAAGATAGAACCAACGTACTCAATGACCAAATACAATTCAAATCAAACGCAATTTTTAACTACATAATGGCTGCTCAATGCTCATCCTAACCTCAACAAAGCATGACCCCTGGCGGCAGGCTGATGAAGCTTCTTTTCAGAAGTGAAATGCATTCCTCAAGCATTTCCAATATATGTGAGTAAAACATTATTTAAAAGTGAAATACAGTGTTAGTATTAATATTAGATTGTTCATTGAGTATTTCGTCACGGAAAACATCACAGACAATAAGAACTTTGTATAGTAGAGAATGTATAGTTAGTTAGGCAGTTAGCTATAGATAGAAGCCTATTATTGGTTTATAAGCCTATTATATTAACAACGCAGATCGCTATGGAACAAGAAATCCAAGCCTATTATTGTTTAACTTTGTGTTAGGTCTTCTTTGTTTACCTGCCGTGTAAACTATTGCTCACTCTTTCTTGCTCAGATATCTCACTTTCTGCTCCCCTATCCATCTAGCATCCACTGTCTTTTCCTAGAACTCTCTGTTTTCTCGATCTTTCATGAGGCTTCTGGCTGCCTATTGTTCTCTATTGGGTATTCTCTGTCAACTACTAAATGCTCCAGATTCATCCAGAATGTTTAGATCTATATATTGTTTGTATCCCACAATCCTATATATAAGGGACCAGCACAGTTGACCTAAAAGTCAAAGTGAAGAGAAGCGAAAGTGAGTCAGTAAGGTGTTGTCACGGTGTGAGTTTCGGTGTATAGACGAGTTTGTGAGTTATTAGTGTTCAGTAATCAAGTTGTGTAATATTGTGATCGGTTTATTCTGTGAGTGGAAGCTCTCTGTCCACATCTTTGGAGGAAGTTGTTCCAATTAAGTTTGATCAAAGGAATACTGTGAGATTGAATTGTATAACAGTAACTGTAAAATTAACTTAGCTGGTAAGTGATTTGTAGTTGTGAGAAGGTTGTATTGTATTTAGTAATAGACTTGATTCAGTTATAGAAGTGCTTTGTTTATAATTACATGTACATCAGATCATTAATTGTTAGCTTCTGATTCTGTTATTATAGTAGAAGTAGAGTAAGGTCATAATTATTGTAAACGTGTGCCATTTATTTTGATATATTGCTAAGTATTGGTTCTGTTGTGTTTATTTAGTGTAATAAATTGTCCTGATTTGTTAATTATTCATTCTTACTCAAAGAACGTCCTTGCTTTAAAGACGTTGCAATATATAGAATAAGACAATAAACAAATGGATAAAATACTGCATACAACGATTGCGTTTCGCCTTTAAGCCACTCGTGAGGAGTTGGAAACACTCGCGTTCTAATTTACATGTCAATCGTGGCTTGAAAGCAGTCATAATACAATCATTACATTAACTACTATGTAATGATAACGAATGCATTCAAGTCATTGTAATCTCATAAAAGTTCGAATTTTCATGAATTATCACATCCCTTGGGGGGGTCCTCACAAAATCTAGCCGAGGGTGCCCACAAACCATGCAATGAGTCTGGCGGTAACTAAAAAGAGGAGTGAATGTAGTAGGATACTAATTATTTTAAAATAAGTCTGGAAAAACAGACTGAAGTTGTTTACTTGTTTATTTGGAGCCTTGCTTACTTCTCAGTGAGTGCCTTCAACTGACGGAATAAAAAATCATGAAAAATCTTTGGCATGTCTTTAGAAGAAATTTAATGAATAGTTCATCACATCTCTAGTTCATCACATCTCTAGTTCATCACATCACCATATTTAAAATTTGCTTCTTGAAAAAATTGAGAAATCGCGATCAAACTTCATAAAATTTCTGATGAGAGTGACAATTGAACCAAAAAGATCAAAGTACTCCGCTGTCTGCCTTTAAACTGATGTTTCCTCGGGTTAGCATGTTTCTAATAGTGATTATGCAATTAGGCTTAAGTTTTAAAGTGAAATTAAGTCTAGTAATATTCGAAATTACTATTAAAAGAAAAATTATCGACTTTAAAAAGTATTTTTGTTTTATTTATTCAAATTATACATACGAGAGCACAAGGATATGGTATCCCATCATTGCCCTCTTAACACAATAATGATGTAACAAACAATATACAATAAAGAGTACCTATTACAATAAAATACTAAGAAAGCACTAAGGAAGATAGAAATAGATAATAAGCAATAAGGAAGATAAAATAGAAAAAAATACATATATAAAAAGTAAAAATAGAGCACTTAAGTGAAAAGAATAAGACTACAAATACAGTAAATAAACAGATTCAAGAAGTGAAGAGGAGAAAACAGACAATATCCAAACACACAGATCTCGACTCAATGGTCACAGATACACTATCAGTCGGGAACTGCACTCAAAAACCTATTCCTCACCTCCCTCTCAGATCCCACAAGCTGAACACCTGAATTCAACTTATTCATCAATCTCTGAACTCGAATAATGGGGGAGAAATAGGGTCCCAAATAAATAAATATTTAGGGTCCCAAGATGCTTACCATGGTGATTGTCCCCGGCAAAAGCCTTAAACGATTGTGCAATGGATTCCAAAAAGATCAAGACTCTATTAATATCCCATTTTCGAGTTTCTGCACCTCCATTACGTCTGAATCTGTATTATTTGTGTCAGCTGTAAAAAATTAAATTTAAGGACATTTCTACAAGATTATCAAGATAAATGAGTGTCCAAAAAAAATCAATCACTGTAGGGTAGGCCGATCAGTAACTCAATAATAAATGTCCAAAAAGGTCAATAACTCAAAATGTAGGCGTAAATGGGTAGGACTGAAAAATGGAAAATGTAGGGGTTGAACTGAAATGATTTGAAACATATCTTATTGGGAGAAAACAATGTGTAGAACCAACTGCTGTAGTTGGGAATAGTATAGTAAAAAATTAATCTAATAAATTAGAGGTCCAAGCTGGTGAGCTCCTTAGGGTTCAATACTTTGTCCATTGCTTTTTTGTTATATATCAACCGTTTACCTGATGAATTAATTAGTGGTAGAGCCCTCTTATTTGCAGACGGTACATTACTCATTTTCAGCAATTCCATTCTAGATAATTTAGAAATAAGTTCCCTTATAGGAGTGCTGTCCATTGTCCAATTGTTATAGCAGTCGAAATTAACATGAATAGTAAAAAATGTCAATACCTTTAATTCAAAAACAAACATGATTCAAATGAAGATAGGGCTATAGACGTGTTTGTAAACGATAATGAACTAGATCAGCAAGAAAACATTTCATTTATAGGAGTTTTGTTGGATATACGATCGACCTGGGCTCCATATATTGAGAAAATATGTTGTAAAATTTCAACTGGGGTATTTGTCCTGCGACAGCTCGCTAGATTGGATGACAAAAAGTTACTTTTTACAGCTTACCATGGGCTCTTGCTGTCACATATTAGGTATGCTATCTTAGTATTGGGTAATTCATCAAAACAAAACCTTGATAGGGTGTTTGCAACACAAAAGAAAGCGGTTAGGTGTATGGAAAGAGTAAATAGATTAAATTCATGTAGGCCGTTGTTCAAGAGACTTCGTCTCCTAACTGTACCCTGCTTATATGTGTATGAATCTACTTTATATGTAAAGAAGAGTGATATTAACCAAAATCTTGACGTACACGATTATAATACAAGAAGCCGAGGAGATTATCACTTGGTGTATCACAATAGTAGCTTATTCAAGCAAAACCCTAGTTATATTGGTAGGAAACTCTAAAACAAGCTACCGCAGTTTTTAAAGAATCTTGAAAATATAGGAATATTTAAAAACAATTGAAAAAATATTCAGTTGTTAAAGCTATTTATAGTGTATAAGAGTTCCTTTCGTATCAAAATTAAGCCTCACCTGTGATATAGTAATCATGGCAACTAGTGTATGAGATAGTTAATTGTTAATCTGACATGTCTTATACTCCCTAACTTGAGTCTCCAAAACGTAATCTTCAATAAAAATGTCCTCTTAGAAGGGGTCACCCAGGATGGGTATTGTCTATGTTGTCTATGAATAGACGAGATTTGAAGGGGAAGTAAGAATAAACAATAGAAACATTTTCGAGGAATCTTATCGGGTAGAAACAGGAAGTCAGGTACCAAGGCCCCTCTACGTTTCCATAACTCGCCATTTCAATTTCATGCTAAATTTAGAACAGCAGTGAAGCGATTTATGACATCTTTAGATAGACAACATTTCTTATGTAATATGTACATGAGTTATTCCAATTGTCTTTATTTTGAAATAATAACAGACGAATTTATTTATAACAGAGTGAGTAATTAATTCTATGAATATTGGTTTCATGATTTTTTGGTTATTCTAAATTCTATCCCTCTAAAAATAATCGTATTGTTTATTGCATTTTTTTTCTAAACAGATACAGTTTTAAGAGAGTGTCTTATTCTGATTAATATTATTGTTCCAATAATCCATCGTTGTTCTAAATTTTATTACTATAAAATACAACAAATGAATTTCTAATATAGTGACTGATTCCTAGTAAATATTATTGATTTTGTCTCTATTCTGAAATTTTTTACCAATATCAAATTTCTATTCAGTCTGGGATATTTCATGAAGGCAGCCAGGCTGGAATGCTCTCCAGTTGAGTTAACAGGAGAGAGGGTACTATTCAAAGAGGCTCCATTCTCAATTAGGAATGAATTAATTTGAAGCGCTCTCCGAGAAAACCTTTCTCTTGGGGAGGAGTTGCCTTCCCGTGGAAAAGGGGTCTATCAAATCGTCCTGTACTACCCCACTTTCAGCCTCTCCTCATCATCCCGCTACTCCCCTTTTTCTGCAGACCCCGACCATCATCGAGTGGTACGGAAATCATCTCTTTCTACATTATCTTGAGTGAATCCAAAAAGGAAATGGAGATATTTCAAGTCTGTATTACAGATTCAAATTGCGGCGAAAATAATTTTGATACAGCGAGCTTCTGAGTGAGATGGAAATATGAAAGCATCTCTCGGAGACTACATAGAGTGGGAAACATGTTAGTGTAATTGGATGAGAAGTGTATCTCAGCGCAGATGGTCTCCACTCCTATAAGTCTACCCAAGAGGAGTAGTAGCTACTTCTGCAACAATAATTAAGTTGTCAAATATGAATATAAAGTGGAACCAGATGACTTTGTTGCTAACTAGGTGCGACTCTTACTTTGAAAGTTGGAAAAGCTTTGAGCCCGAAGTGGAGACCATTCGTCTTGGGAAAGGTGCTAATACATACGGTTCGATTGACACCGGAAAAGTTCTACAGTGCGTTTATTAAGTCGCGCACATCAAAAAGGTTGTGAAGTAATGTATTTTATTTGATATTATTTATTTATTATTGTTATAGATTTTATAATCATATATACTTATTTCCAACAGTTCATGTCTTATGAAGTATGTTCAAAATGGCTGCCTTATTCATTAATGGATGCATGAATTCGTTTTACCAGATTTGTTGACACTGTAAGGAATACGCCTACACTAATATTGTTATTCTCCTTGTAATGTTCATTTTCAATCCATTCAGTGTAGGCCTATTTTTATAAACCGTTCCTTCAAGATAACCCCTACAGGAAAAATATGGAGGCGTTAAATACTGGTAAAATACTGTCCGAGAAGGAACACTCGTTGCTCTTGGGAAAATGACATGTTTACCTTATCGTAATCTAAACAATCCTGCAGGCCTGTTGTAACCTGTACACACAATAATGGGCTCTACATCATTCTGTTTTTTATATTACCTGTGGTGCTATCTTGCGGTAGCCACTACAACTAATGTAAAAAACCTACCATTTACAGACTTGTTTATTTGGATATGCGCGACTTAATGAATGTACCGGTACTGTATAAGCAAGATGCTACATTTTGTGTGAGGGCTTCTTGTCAAATACAGAAAGCTTAGAAAGACGGAGATTTCCATAGATTTAATAAATGAAATATTGGCGCTGAATATCGATCATTTTTATTATAAATTATACTTAGGGCGATATCGATTATATTGTGACATAATATCGATTTATCCATGAATTCCACAATAAAAATCCAATATGATAGAAATGCTCTTGCAATTGAGAATATATTTGAATGTACTGCAATAGAATTTAATATAAAGTGTGAAGGTGACCAGCTCGCTCTGATTGTAGTAATATATAGAACTCCTAATAGTGATATCAAACTTTTCCTCAACACTTATGAGCGTTTACTTGTCCATATCTCTAAGAACAGTAGAAATAGGAAAATCTTTCTTTGTGGGGATTTCAACATTGATTTGCTTAGGGAATCATCTAACAAAATCGAATTTGTAAATCTCACAAATTCTAACAATTTTAATTTTGTGACAACGGCGCCTACTAGAGTAACAGCTCAGACTGCCACTTGCATTGAAAATGTCATAACAAATAATAGCTTGGAGGATATTGACTGTGATACAATGGATTTGGGAATATCATCAGATCACCTCGCCCTGATTGTTCAGCTGAAACCGAAATGTGTACTCCATCCATAGCCCAACTTATGTATCTAAACGTATAATAAATGAGTCTTCAATTAGAACTTTTATTAATTTGCTGAGCAATATAAACTTAGAATCATGTTTTAATACTTCTTCTGCAGAGACTGCTTTCAACTGTTTTTTCTCTAAATTTTATTCGACCTTCTTAACTGCTTTCCCAATAAGATTATTCAAAGCAAAAATATCTCATAATAATAAACATCGGATGACTCAAGGAATAAGAGTGTCATGTGCTAGGAAGAGAAAACTATTGATGGAGGCAAAAACCAAATAGAGACCCATGTTTTCTACTTTATTTTCAGAGATACAAGAGGACTCTTAAAATAGTTATTTCTCTAGCTAAACAGCAAAGTAATGAGGACTTTATTTGCAAATCCTCCAATATAAATGCTGGTACATGAGCAGTTGTTAGGAATGAGCTAGGCTTACAGAAAAAAGATCTCACCAATATAAAATTAAATAGTGAGAACAATGTGGTTTCTGATACCAGTATTGTAGCTTCGCTGTTCAATGGTCACTTCCTTCAGTCGAATAAAGATGTTTCTGGGCAAAGGTCGTTGAGGGGTAGTATGAGGCTCCTTCAAAATGCTCAGAGACAGGAAAACTCATTTTGCTTCAGGGAGTTGAGGGCTATTGAGCTACATAACATTATTTTGGGTCTCAGAAATACTAAATCAACTGGGTGGGATGATATTCCAAGTGCAGTCATAAAAGCAGTATGTCCTATAATATTAGAACCTCTGAGACATGCTGTAAATTTGAGCTTGTTAAGTGGCGAATTCCCAGGCAAACTCAAGTTTGCTATAATTAAACGACTCTACAAGAAGGAGGATATCGAAGATGTTAAAAACTATCGTCCTGTAGCCCTTCTGACCATTTTTTCTAAAATCTTTGTGAGGGCTGCATTTGACCAAGTCATCAGACTTCTGGAGGGACATTGTGTTATTACATGAGAGGCAGTTTGGTTTCCATAAGAATCACTCAACCAAGTCTGTAATTTTTGAGATGGTTACTGGTGTGTTGAGGGCGCTGGATGGATCTCAGAGTGCTCTTGGTCTCTTTTGTGATCTGACAAGGGCCTTTGACATGGTTGACCATAGGTTGTTGTTGAGAAAGTTGGAGTTCCATGGATTTACTGGCAAATCATTGAAGTTCTTCAATTCTTATCTGTATAATAAATTTCAGGCAGTTAGGTTGAAGACAGGAAATGGCTGTATGGTAACATCAGAGTGGAAGAGAACTTTATGTGGTGTTCCTCAAGGGTCAATTCTAGGTCCAGTCCTTTTTAATGTTTACATGAATGACCTTCCTCACAGCATTGACTCTGATTTGATTTTATATGCAGATGATACTTCGGTGCTTATAAAGGACATGAATGACTATGAAGTGCAAGGAAAGGCGGTCCAAGTACTGAACCAACTGAGTCACTGGTTCAATTGCAATTCTCTTAAGTTGAATTTAACTAAAACAAATTTTTAAAATTTGCTACAGTTGGAGGTCCTACAGGTTTTGTTGAGACTATTTATTCTGGTAGGGGAGAGGAATTTCATTCCTCAGGATTGAGTCGGTTTCTTGGAGTAAAACTGCAGAAAAATATGAGTGGGATCATCATTTGAGGGTGCTTGATATGAAATTATTTAGAGCTCTTTTTGCCTTAAGAACTATAGCAAGGGTTGCATATTATGTCAGGACCTCTCTAGCTGTCTACCACGGCTATTTTTTGTCCCATATTCGCTACAGTATTATGTTTTGGGGATGTAGTGAAACCAATATTCGGACAATTTTTCGTAGACAGAAGAAAGCAATAAGGTTGATTGAGAGGGTTGACTCCCGAGTATCATGTAGACCGATTTTTAAAAGGCGGAAACTTCTTACTATACCGGCTCTTTATTTTTTTTAAAATTGCCTCTTATGTTTATAAAAATAGGCGAAAATTTATTGAGGACAACCTTTCCCACAATTACAACACAAGACATAAGACAACAAATTTACAAAATCCAGCTCACAGACTCACATTGCTAGAAGGAGGACCACATTATGCTGGGCTTAAAGTTTTTAATTGCCTTCCAAATGAATTGAAAGTCATCAATAGCTATAATATGTTTATTGCAGCTTTAAAGGATTTGTTAATTGAAGCCTGTCCATACACAATTGGAGAATGCTACAGTTTGTTTTCAAATTCATTTTGACCCTATAAAATAGGAAATAATTAGAAATATAAATTTGAATGAAAGCATTGTAAATAAACTTAATAGAGATATTAGATAGGGTCCATTAATTGAATTTCTCCTATCCGACTCAAACAACTCATGTATCCTACCCAAACATCACCTATCCGACTCATGTTTAAATGAATTGAATTAATTTTTTTTTGTTTTGTCTGTATGAAATAAAATGAATAACGAGTGAAAATAATTGATAATAGACTAACATAAGATAATTAATTATCTTGAATATTTTAAATATTAGGTCTTATTTTCAGTCTTAGGTTGCAGCAGAATGAGATGCGACAAATCGCACTTGAATTATTTAAATATAATGGCACAGTGCTTGGGCCGGCGTTTTGCCGGATATAAATGTCCGATATTGTAAAAAGTCTGTAAATCTGGCAACATACCTTGATTTCCATGGCTTTATTGCGCTTGTCTCGGGCCATGACGAGATACGCGCAATGGTCCATGTTTTGCACTTGAAATAAAATTAAAAAAAGGTTCATACATTTTTTATAGTAAGTTGACGACTGTACCTGCTTTAACCTTATGGCTATGTAACTGAAATTGCATTGACGTGTCATGCACCGCTAGAGCTATGCTCATCATAATGCGGTTTCATGTGACAAAATAATAATAACACAAAAGTGTTCAGTAAATGCTGGGAATCAAACCACAGATCTCCCGATTGCCGGTCAGATGCCTTCAATCAATCATCAAATCATATTTATTCATTCAATTGCACACATAAGCAAGGCTTACCAACATTGAATCGTCAATAATAAATGAATAAGTTATAGTATTGTGAAGAGGAGACTTCAAACAGCACCGACAGCCTCTAGAACCACCTCGTGGATAAATCGATTATATTCCAGGTTGAGAATTTAATCAAATAATAAAGAAAAAAGCAATAAAACTAGTTCTCTTCCCTCAAAACTTCTATTCGTAAATTGCGTATGGGGCTCTTTTTAATAGGACTTCCTTCATCCTTCTGATCATTCTTGGAAAGTTGGAGAGATCTTTGAAATTTGGGGAGTCTGTTGATAATTCTCATTCCACAATCGTGTGGACCCTATTCCAGAAGAGTCTATGCACTGGGTAACCGAGGATCGAGCAATCATTCGTATTGTAGGGATGGTTAAGTACAATGGATGATAATACCCTCCAATTTCTACCTTCATATGCGACGACCTCCAGGAAGTACATGGCTGGTAGGGTCAGTATGTTTTCTCTTACAAAATAAGGCCTGCAGGATGTTCGGGCTTCCAGGTTGCACATTATTCTCAGAGCCCTTTTCTGCCTCCTGAATATCCCATGGTGAGTGTCATAGCCACACCAGAATATCAAACTGTAACAGATGACAGACATGAGATAGCCATGATAGATTGCACGCAGGGATGTGTACCCTACAGCTCCCCTAACACACCTCAGCGAGAACAGAATAGCACATATCCTGAAGCCACCTTCAGTGGTGGTTATCTTTAACCACGAGTCCACACTGACAACCCCTAGCATTCATATTTTGTCATACCAGCTTTTTAGCATTTATAGCAATTATTTACTCGCAACCTTCTTGAGTCTATTAGCTAGAGCTAATTTGCTTATTAGCATTAGCTGAAGGTATAGCTTGTTAGCATTAGCTAAAGGTATAGCTTGTTAGCATTAGCTGAAGGTATAGCTTGTTAGCATTAGCTAAATGTATAGCTTGTTAGCATTAGCTATAGCCGATTAGTACACACAATTTTTTTTAGAAAGATGTTACAATTTTTGAAAAATTACGCTAAAAACGTTTACATATAATATGGAAGTCAACAGTTTTCCAACCTTTTCGGCCACATGATAAATTAGAACGCAAGAAACGCCAGGAAAACATAAAAATTAGGCGTATTAGTAAGTGCATAGGTCCAAAACTGAACACATAAAATTCAACTATTTTGGTTGAGTAGTTCTTGAAAACGCTAAAAAACAATAGGGAAACGTCAATTTTGGGTATGTTTTTGGTAAGTTTTTAAAACCCATTCTTAGCACACGCCTAGCCTCGACTTAACATGTGCATCAAATTTCAACTTTTTGGCTGTGGTTTTCTTGAAAGTCATAATTTATAGATAAAATAATTCATTATATTCATTTCAATTGAATTTATCTAATTTATTCCATAGATATAAATTCACAATCAAATTTTAAAATATATAAACTTTTCTAGAAAGTTACAATTTTCATTAAATTGCTAAAATTAACAAATAACCTTTGCCGAAGATCTCGATCCGCTTTTGCAGACATTGACAATTACATTAAAAAAAAAATGGAATTCGAGGAATGCCTCAACACAAAAATATTCATTTTCTTTGTAGTGGCGAAGGTGATATTGTGAAAGATATCCATAATGAATGTCTTATTATCTGAAGCTACTATTAAGTTTGTGGGCCAATTTAGAACATGGAGAATTAATAATTGTCACTACTGGCCTTATAGGAATATTATTCTTGTGGAGTTTGGGCTGACCAAATAATAACTGTTAAATATTTGATTTCCTGGTTATCAATTAACTTAGCTATGTTGGTTGGATTGGAGTTAATCTCAATAAAATTATTATCTGAAATGAAGTTCACTTTACCTATGTATTCAGGTTTTTCTAATATAAACGTGGTGCCTCCTTTGTCAGTTTTTAATATAATTAAGTCGTTGTCTGTTACTTTCTTCTTAATCTGATTCACGATATTTTCTGATGTTGGTCGGATATTTGGTAAAACTTGTTGTGCCTATCCTTGCAAAAATTGTAATGCCTGTTATGTGGGTCAGACCGGTAGAAGTTTCAAATTTAGAATTAATAAACATATTAGGGATTGGAAAACCCAAAAAGGAGATCCAAATTTTGCAGAGCATCTCATTAATAATGGTTACAAGTTCAAGGCTTAAGAAACTGTTGAATGTCTGCCTTTGATTGGAAAAGGCAGACAATTAAACATTTTAGAAGCTTTAGAGATAACTAGGTTAGTAAAAAACAATTCCAATACAAGTTTAAATAATCAAATTTATTTTAATTAACTAACTCGGTTTCATCATAATTCTGGCCTAATAGTGATACTTTTGTGTTTTTCTCGGTTGACCTTAACTGCATTTCAGTGAGCTTCAATTCGTTAAACTAAATTTATTTAATTCTAGCCTACTTCTGTATTGTTCTTGTTTGTTGCTTTCTGTGTTCACGGTTTTTTGGTTCTTGATTTTGACACTTATTTTTGTTTTTTACTCCTCCCACCAGTGGGCGGGTCTTGTTTTGACTTTCAGCCAACCAGAGACCTTCAATGAAGGTCAGCCTATTGGAGACACTTTCTTCCCCCCCCCCCCCCACCGTCAATAGTGTCATTCCCTGTTTAGTATATATTTAGCTATTCTGTACTTAAGTTGTAGTTTGTTTGAGATTGATTGTATAACATCCGAAACCAGTATCTGTCTATTTTAAATAAATATGGTTGTGACAACTTCTTGTCTTATTATTCATTAAAATACTCTTCATAGCCAGGAAGCGAAACATTTATCTGACAGATAACATTTCAATACCTAATATCAAATACATGAAATTATTAAAACAATATGGCCAAAAACCCTGCACACAGCCTCCCGCTTTGGTAACCATCACTACACACATAGTTCTCAACATAAAAAATATGTATCAATATTAATATGGTATTTAAGGGTTTTGAGATCGATATCAGATCTTAAAAACTGTTTTTATAGCTAAATACGAAATTTTAATACGGTATTGAAAATTCATGTCGACAGTGAAGTTATTAAATTAATACTACAATGATAATATTAAATTTTAGCGAATTTAATGAATCAATCATTAATAAAAATGTATTGTTTTCTGTTCAGTAGGCCACCGTGATGCAGACAAACGTACAGATTCATGGGAAGAGCATTCGATCTTCGCCAACTCCTCAGTCTGATAATTATGTGGGAAGAAGTCTTAAGGTCGGTAGCCTACTATTGAACATACTAAATTGATTATATATCATGTACAGTAATATAGAGTGATCATCAAGTCTTGCACATCAAGAGGTAAAGAGTGATAAAAAATAATCAAGTAGCCCAAACCAAAATATATATTCCACAAACATTAATTAGTAGGCCTAAACACAAATTTTGTGTAATGCAGTAGAGCCCCGATTATCCGCGGAATTGGGTGGCAAGGGCACCGCGGACAGCGAAAATCGCGGTTAACCCGAAAAAATGACGTAAAAACACGAAAAAATATTCCAGCATAAAAACTATTTCTTATTGTACAAAAACATGATATATGTAAAACTCTTAAAATGTGTACAGTACAGCTAAAATGCTCTATATACATCTGAATCACTAAAATAATGAACAGTCAACAAAAAACAATATAGGCTTCTGTACTGTTAAAAAAAGTGTTCGGTTACGCTTTTCTAAAAAAAATCAGTCACTCGATTTTGCTCCTTGCTTTGGAAAATTGAAATTTAATTGAAAACTTTTTATTCGTGGCACTCCTGGAATCGGGACTCTACTGTACTACATTTCTACAACAAACGCTCAAAATGGCTGCCTTCCGTGCCTTGTTCAGTAATGCATGCTCTAACTTGCTTAAAATCCTGATTGATGAAAATTTTTCAACTCGTTTATACTCATGTTATTGATTTCCATTGTAATGTCTACTTCCAGTTTATCCAGTATGTGCAGCTTTTTTTAAAACTTTTCCTCCAAATGCAGCACCACATGTAAAAATCTGGAAAAGTAAAATCGTAGGATCTTGGGGGGCCGTAACCCTTCACATACTGAGCTCTTGAGGAAACGACTTGTTTACAAAGAAGTTAACTCAAAAATACTATAGTCTCTATGTGTATCCATGGGTATCCATTTCAATGGTGTCTACAGTTTTTACTGGCACTTTGAGAATTCGAAATTAATAAATTCTGTTTCTAGATTTATTTTTGTCCTTACTACATAGAATGCTTTCTTGCGACAGCGAACATAACTAATTCAACAAAACTAATGTATTGTTGAGGGTTCTATCACTAAAATAATTCTGTCAACACTTGAAAAGTTATTAGTGAAACCGGAAGCACTATTGTAGTCATGTATTGACACAATGAGTAGTATAGAATAATGTTTTCTTCTTTTTTGCGTTTCCCAACAATATTTACAGAAATTATTATTTTACATGTGCGCGACTTTATGATCACTCGTTATAACATGAAAAGATTTGCATATAGTCGTAGAAATTCAAAGTTTGGTATTTGAATTGAGGGACAATATAGAGTTTATCTCACTGGGTAGATTCTCCTCGTTCTAGAAAATTATGGGAATAATTGAGTTTGATTCTTATATTATTTACAATTTGGGATTTAATATAGATACTTTTCAACTCAATGGTGATACTTTTCAACCAGCCAGAGATGGCTGGTATACGGGCGAATCCAGACAAAATTTTCTCAAATGAGAAATTATAATCAGGGGGAAGGGGTTGGACACCACCCCATCACCATTACATAATATACTTTCTAGAGTTGGGAGAGAGTTTCGGGGGGGATATTTCCCCAAGTCTCCCCCTTGGATTTTCCCCTGCTAATGACTAGGATTCTTCCTCCTCCTTCAAAAAAATGAAGAATCAGATATTAAAATCAAATTCCCCTTTATACTTTTTAAGAGATTTTATAAGTTTCAAAAGTTGCCGCATCTGACGGTTTCCTAGTACGAGATATCGAGATGTGTGCAGGGCGACTTATTTCTCTGCCTGCTTTCAATTATTCATGATGAAATCGGTCTCTTTTCATTGCTCGAATCATGAGGGGGGGGGGGAGGGAAGAACTTGAAGAACGTGGTTTGCTCATCAAATTCCCAACAGTCCAAATGCTTGCTTCATCGACCAGCCTCAACTTAATTACAACAAAAAATGGTGGCTCTTCTTCTCCTTCATCTTCTTATTTTTCTCCTCTTCTTCCTGCTCTCCTCCTCTTCCTTCTCCTCCTCCACCTCCTCCTCCTCCTCCTCCTCCTTCTCTTCCTCCTCTTCCTCCTTCTCCTCCTCCTCCTCCTCCCTCTCCTTAGTTTTCATTCAAACCTTACAACTTCAGGCAGGCACTTAGAAAGAATTGACTTTTTGAGGGGGTGTGAAGTAAAATGTTAACCACATAATGAAAATAAAGAAATAAAAAATCAAGAGAGAAAATGTTCCGGGGGGATATTACTTTAAAAAAAGTCCTCACCCCATAAATACACAAGTACAACTTTTTTCAAGTGTCAGCTGAGAATTTCGGGGCTGTACATCCCCTTTTGTCCTTACCTGGACTCACTTTGGTGAGACGCGTACGTAAAATTAATGAAAAAGTGTATGACGATTAAAAGTTTGAAAAATATTCAAAACATTTTTGGGAATACTCTCTGTTTGAACTTGAGTTCAAAATAGAATTGATATGGCTGCATAACTTCAAGGAAGAGATAAAATCATTCATTAACATTCTAGCACTTTCAATGGTTCTGTAATAGTGAATTTTTTATCCATACATGGAATTTGTCAGCTATATTTTTTCAAAGTACGTTTGCCATTGAAACTTTTAAATGTATACGATAATTGGCTGAACTTATCCGACGTGGTTTGCTCTCCAAAACATCAGTTATCTCTTAATAGAAATTCACAGTTTTGAATCTAACTGGGCTTCTCCCATTCCAGCACTCAACCAAACATCACCTTTTTGCATTTTTGATGGTTTAGTTTATACAGCTTTGAACAGCTCGACTTTCTAATATATTTTATCAGAGATCGGTTCAGCATTATTGTATGCAGAAATCCTCCTTCTACCATGAGCTCACTTGATAATTTTTTTCATCTCACAAAAGTATCCCTTGCTCACTGAAATGGAAACTTTTTTATCTCCAGCACAGTTTTCACTCCATGACAACGAGTTTATGTAATCTGTGTAGCTTCCAAGAATCAAATTGCTCTATCTGAATCCAAAGCACTTTTCTTACCTTTCACTCCCTTCGGGAATTCATCTCTGGGGAAACCATACTGCTTCACTGCACCAATATTTAACTTTTCTTCATAATTTCTTTAGAGCTACTTGAAACTTCGAAGCGGTGAACTAATTGTTTCTAAGATCTTAGCTTTACAATTTTCGCAATCTCCTGTGTAAAACTTGCTCGCTAACGCATCCCTTTTCAATACTTTTTCTTTTACTTCTGCTTTCATCTTTTCTGGAGGAATATTCATGGATGTAAAAATTAATAATATAGTGTGACCTGGCTGGCTCCGGTCTGTTGTCAGAGTTTTCAGGGCCTCTGACGTGATTTAACGACTGTTTTTAGGCATCCGGGACCGACAGGCCTTTAAGTTCCCTTAAAACTCTTTTGGTCAGAAATGGGATCGAAACCGGGACTTTTAGATTAGCACGCCAGCGCTTGAAACCCTACTCCATTTATGGACGTAATAGCTTTCTGCTTTAATATATTGATGTGCTAACAGTTTTTCAACGATACACAATTTTGTCTCGAACAGCTCCTGAACTGTCTTTTATTTGTAATATTTAAATTCCTTTAACTTTTTCCAATTTTTTATTCGATTCTATTGTTTTTAAATAATTGTAGGCTAATGATATTTTCGATTTTGATGTAGCTCATTCTTATTGCACTTCAGGGGTTAGATAGTAAGATAAAATTGAATTATTATTCAGAAATGTTTTTTGAAAAACTGGCATGCAAGAGCTGCGTTATCAGTTTTTGAAAATTGTAATAAACTAGGTAAGAAATTTGTACAAATGGCACTTTTGCCCTCAATTAAGAAGCAAGACCACGATATAATAAATAACAAAATGGTTTTTAAGATTATATACTTAAATGGGTGTAGAAATATTAGAGTTTAAAAGTAAAGTGAACAAAAAAAAAAAAAACATTATTGGACGAATATGTAATAAAATTGAAAATTGGGTATTAGGTACGATAATGGGAGAAATAATTTAAAACATCTTAATTCAAAGTCATCATCATCCAACTCATTACTCACGCACATCAGGGCTTCATATCCTCTCAAAAAAAGAAAAGATTACTGTTCCACTGTCATCCATGAGCGATCAACATGCTTTGAAATGTATTGATTTGTGAGGTCAAATAATCACAGTTTGGAAAAGTCATTCTCTAAAGCAGGTGTTCGCAAAATGTGGTACGCGAAATTTTTCAGGGGTACGCGGGACAGTTTAATGGAAAATTAAACCAATTTTATTTCTTTCCGTTTCATAATAACGTAAGGCTACAATTTAATAAACTTTCAATACTTGTGTGGTCATTGAAAACCAATGTAAGAGAATACTTCCGAAGACAATATAATGTAATATAATGTTACATTATATTGTCATTGATACTTCCCACCCGCAGATAAAAAGTTGTACTTGATTCGTTTGGTGCTATTGCAACTTTGAGTAAACTGACAACATACCAGGAGGAACAACTTATTGAACTGTCATGTGATCCAACTTTAAAAAAAATATTGAGTGCTACATTGTTAGATTTTCGACGTTGTAAGACGCAAGCTCATCCTTCTCATTAATTTTTTGTGATGCGTTTCGAGTATATTTCCAAATATATTTTGTTTTTAATTTAAAAAGTGACTAAACCCTCCAGCCGATAACAAAGGGGTACGCAAAATTTCAGTTTTTCATTAAGGGATACAGTCTTTGAAAAAAATTGAGAATCCCTGCTATAAAGAAATAACATTTGTATTGGACCTCTTTTTATGGTTGATATGGTCATTACTGAAACAATTTTTTTTTTCGTTTTGGTACTTTGATCTGTTTACCAACTGTATAAACAACTGTTTTACCTTCATTCAGTAACAAGGTTACGATTTTATAAAACAGCAAAAATGGTTTACATTATTTAGGAATTGGCACTGAGCAGAAATTAAGCGAAATTGTATCCAATATAGTATTGCGGAATAAATTGGTTTTGTGTGAATTCAACTCTTGCGAAACATGAACCATTTCAATGTGTAGTAGCATGAGATAAAATTGAAAATAATTTTGTTTATTGGAGTGATTAGAAGTTATCTTTTGATTTTGATTTAATTTATGAGGGAAATCAAAATAAGTTTTTTTTCTTTTTCAACCAACTTTATTCATTATACTAATGTATAAAAAAAACTGGTCTCTTGCGAACTGATTTATCAAAAGTGAACCGTGTTACATAAATTACAATAATTTATTATGAGATTAGAATTCTTCTTATGAAATTTCTTTTAAAAGTCAAGGCAATCCAAGCTCAACCAAATTTATAGTAAACAAGGGAGAATGTAGAGTAGTTTATTATACGTAGAGTACTACAAAGATGTAGGTCCGCATTTATGAACGTACCGTAAGGCGTACTTTACCGAAGGGTGACTTGGAAAGCCTTATACACATGTTTAACTGTAAGCCAAGGAGTAACTTAGAGGTATATTAAACCTAGATGTAGGCCCGTATTCATGAGAACCAACCTTGAGACTTCCTCAACTAAATGGAAATTTAAAAAGCGTTTTGATGCTCCCTCAAGTCCCCCTCAAGTTTGCAAGCCTCAAAGCTGGTTCATGAATACGGGTAGGAAATGTAGCTTGTGTAGAATAGAATATGATATATACTCTTATGTAGCAAGTATCAAGTTTATGCAAATTTTAGTAGATTTTTTTGGTGAGTTTTATGAAAAACTCAACAATGAATTTCATTATTGAACATCACTTGAGCAATCAGTGCAAAATCTTGGTCGCATATCTTTGCCTTCTTTTAAAATGGATATTAAAAATCAGAAGCATGAGCCCTTTCACACCTGCTCAAACATGAGCTCTCACTTAACGTCGGGCTCTATTTACATTTATGTAAATTGGAGACCCTAGCACGCTTCCTTGTTTTTCAGTAGATCGATATAGGCTCACCAAACTTGCATCACTAATATTTGCTAAAAATGCCAAAACATGCCCTCGTAGTTTTCGTGAACGATTTTAACAACACTAAATCAGTCACTATGTATGTAAACGGTAGTTGTGTAAGGCTGTGCGCAGGGTTTTTGTTCATAATTTTTTTACGAAGTTATTCTATTGCATGTTATTAGGGCTTCGAAATTTTATCTATTGCTGTGAGGAAAAGTTTTTTTCATCAATTATTTTATGAAATATGGGGGTTCAGAGTTGAAATTTTTCGGTTTTGATTGCAATTGATCTCACTTACAAGTGATTTGAAACTTTCAATAAATTTTCTGTAACTAAAAGACACCTCGAGGAATAAAATGACACATTTTTACTCCAATCAAGCAATTAGTTTTTTTCAAAATAAATATCAAAATATTTATTTTTCAAACAATTATTTTGAAAAACTATTTTTCAGATTGAAATAAAAAATTTATGTGGTGTAAATTGAAATTAAATTTTTTTTAGATTAAAAATCCTGCCCACAGCCTTAGAATGGATTGAAGTTTAGGTCCTAGCTCCCAATAAAAGAGCTGTATTCACCATTTTTCCTATTGGTGAGGTTTGGTGATAGAAATTCATAACGATTTAGACTACGTTTGCAGTTTGTACAACCACATTAATTTTATACATAGAGTGGAGCGAGGTAAACGGACATTTTTCAAATAATCAGAACTCAGGTAATCTTTAATATGAAATTCATTGAGAAATAAAAAATAAATCTTGAAGCAATGCCTAAAAGATTAAGTCATGTCCGAGAAATTCTGTGGAGTTAACTACTACTATGTGCATATCATATGTTGAATATTTTCAACAGTTTGTTTGGTCAGAGGTAAATGAATTGGATTTTTAAAGAGATTTCAGAATTGAATTCTACACAATTTTTGTTTAGAGAACGTATTGATTCATGGACCAAAAATAAAAAGAATAATCAACTTCAAAATTGAAGAAACTGCTTACAATTTTTGAGTAATTTGTAAAATATCTCAATAGCTTCGTATTTACACGGTAGTTACAGACTTGTAACGCGTTCCATTTTTCAGCTCCTTTTGGATAAAACTTATTTTATTTACGAACTGAATGGAGGCGCTAGGGATTTTAACTTTAATTATGGTACTCCAGCCACTTTTATTTATGTAACAAAGCGTTTCCTATGTTTATATATACTTTATCTTCATTCCGATAAGAGGGAAGAAATAGCGCAGTATGGCACCTGAAACATTCCATATATTATGTACTTGAATACATAATTGAACAGTGAAAACGTTATCTTACAAATATGGCATTTCTACTACAATTTGACTTAGTTCCAACCCGTTACTGATCGGTCGCGTGGGTTGGTCGGTACGTGTGTGGGGTCCTTAAATGGCTAGTCGATTACGTGATAAAGAAGGAAGGCAATGAATGAGAAAGGTGAAGAGACAGTGTGTGAAAATTGATCTGCACGAGGAACAGAGAACGAATAATGGAGTGGAAGAATCCAGAAAATGGCCTCTAGGAATTCCTTAGATTCATTTCCACAGTAAGGAAGGCTTCATGCGAGCGGTATTTCTATTATTTAGGCCTCCGGGTCGCCGTTCAATTAAATTATTCCAGTTTCTCCACTAAGCCCTAGCGTAGTTTTCAGCCTCCGTCTTTTAGAATGAATAATATTGAGCTCAATGATATTGGTAATTGGTACCAAAATCAATACTACATATAAGGGTTGGACTACACGAACGATCCTACGTCGTCTGACTGAGCAGCTTTCATCGGTAAATTGACGCTTTTTATCTATAATTCTAGTCAATTACAATACGGCTATACGGCTGTCCGCAGGGTTTTTGGTGATATTTTTTTCAGATTTCTTGTATTTTATATTATCAAGGTATTGAAATGTTATCTATTGCCATGAGATTAATTATTTTCATCAATTATTTTGTGAAATATGGGGATTCAAAGTTGAAGTTTTTCGGTTATTGAGGGCAGTTGAACTCACCTAAAAGTTATTTTAAACATTTGATAAGTTTTCAATAACTGGGACATCTTGGGGAAAGGAATGACACATTTTTTTTTCAATTCAACAATTGGTTTTTTCGAGATTATATTTTAACAAACTGAAATTTTTTCCAGATTTTCAAAAATCTATTTTGAGAAAACTAATTGATCGAAATAAAAAATATACCATTTTATTCCTCAACGTGTCTTTTAGTTATGAAAAAATTATCAAAAGTTTAAAATACCTTGTAGGGAAGATCGATCGACTTTCTGGCCTTGTACACACCAAAATTTTTAGTTTTGTTTTAGTTGGTTTGAGATTGATAATGGTGTAACAACCGCAACCGGTTTTTCACGGTTTTCAATAAATTTGGTTGTGACAACTTCAAGTCTTATTATTCATTATGGATATCTTCCACAATATCACCTTCGCCACTACAAAGAAAACATTCAATTACCTTGATGATATCTCATACAAGAAACGTAGAAAAAAATGTGACCAAAAACCCTGCGCACAGACTTAAGGCTGTGCGCAGGGTTTTTGGTCATAATTTTTTTTCGAAGTTCATTGTATTGGATATTATTAAGGTATTGAAATGCTAACTATTGCCATGAGAAATTATTTTTTCTTACAGTGACCCGAAAAAGTGCCTATTTTTGCACTAACTGAAGCACGCAAAATAGTCTATTCCTGCACCAGAGCGGGAAAGTAAATTGCAGTACGGGAATGTACTTTTCCGCACTCCAAATTTGCAACCTAACAACACAAAATAGTGAGCATGTAATACGCAGGTTCCCTATTCTGCATTCAAAAATAGGTTGGCTACTCTGCTTCAGCTGTGAATAGTTGTTGTAGTTGTTGTTGATGAAATCGATTTGATTCGAAGATAGGTTATGTGAGGAATTTTCAGGTTATGTATGCCCTGTTTTGTTCTGTTTGAATTACTTTATACATTACTGTAGGAAAAATTTAATGTGTAATACGAGTGCAAAGTATTGTTTCTGCACTCGAGAAACTTTTTTCACTCGCCTTTGGCTCATGAAAAAAACTGTTTCTCTCGATGCTGAAAAACGCTATTTAGCACTCTAGTTACACAAATAGCTATTTCCATCAAATATTTTATGGAATATGGGAGTTTAAAGTTGACATTTTTTGGTTTTTGGGGGCAATTGAATTCACTTACGAGTTATTTTAAGCATTTTATAATTTTTTATAACTGAAAGACACCTTTGGGAAAAGGATGACACATTTTTTATTTCAATTTAACAATTGGTCTTTTCAAAATAATTGTTTGAAAAACTGAAATTTCTCGCATGTTTTAAAAAATTTAAAGAGATCGTATTTGTTTGTGTTCAGTGTGGTTTTGAGTGTAAGTGCGTTTTTTATTTTGTTTTTTGTTCTGAATGAGATGGTGTGGCCGGCTTTTTTGAAGATTTTTGCTAGTCTGTTTGATTGTGGATTAATGTGTGTCATTGTGATGTATTTTTTGTCAGTGGTGTTGGTTTATTTATTTTTTGATTGAGTTTGTCAATTAGGTCGTGTTTGTAGCCGTTTTCTTGTGCTAGGTATTTTATTGTATTTAGTTCGGTGTGGTAATTGTCGGTGGATAGCGGTGTGTTGTTGAGTCTGTGTAGCATTGACCTGAATGCTGAGTGTTTGTGTTGTGTTGGATGATTGGAGGTGCTGTGTATTAGGGTATCTGTCATTGTTGGTTTTCTGTAGATGTTGAAGCTGTGTTGTTGGTTTGTGTTCTTTGTAATTGAGAGGTCTAGGAAGTTTATTGAATTGTTTTGCTCATATTCAGCTGTGTATTGAATGTACTTATGTATTTTGTTTATGTATGATCGAAGTTGTTCACATTGTCTTTTGTTTCCTCTGTACATCATATATAATGTTCCAGTATATTATGTTCTGTGAAAATTTGTTATTAAAGAGTATATGAGTGTTTTCGCAGTGTTGGAGATAGATTTCAGCAAATACGCTTGAGATTGGTGAGCCCATTGGCAGTCCATCAGGTTGTGAGTAGAATTTGTTGTTGAAGGTAAAGTAATTTTGTTGAGTGATGATTTTTAGGATGTCTATTATTTCATTTATATGTTCTGTAGCTGTGTTGTTGTGAATAAGGATGTTCTGTATTATTTCTACTGTTTCATTGACAGTTATGTTGGTGTATAGATTTGTTATATCGAAAGATGCAAGAGTGGAGTTGTGAGGAATTTGTGTGTCTTTTATTTTTGTGATAAGATCGCTACTGTTTTTTATGTATGTGTTGTTGTTGATATCAATTAGTTTTTTCAGTGTTTGATCTATGTGTTTTGCTAGTTTATAGGCAGGTGCTTCTTGGTAGTTTACAATTGGTCTAATAGGTATGTTGGGTTTGTGAATTTTGGGGAGTGGTTGAAGTGATGGTGCAGAAGGGTGCATTTTTTTCAGTTTTCTTTTTTGTGAATCATTAATTACATGATTTGTCTTGTTGATTATTTGTTTGATTTTTGTTTGGTAAACATTTGTGGGATCGGTGTGTAGTTGTTTAATGTTGTTTTTGTTTATGTAGTCAAGTGTTTTTTTGTTGAGCTCTTCATTGTTTATGATAACTGTAGTGTTGCCTTTGTCTGCTTTGATTTAGGTGAGATTGTGAGTTAGAGCTTTGTGTTTCAATTCTTTTATGGTGTGGTTTTCTGAATTTATGGGTGGGTGTGGTTGTGAGCTGTTTGTTTTTATCGTGTTGTGGGTTTCTATTCTAAGTTCATCATGTATTTGTGGGTCTGTGCGTTGGATGCTTGTTTCTGATTCAATGACAATGTTTTTGATGTGGATTTGTTGTTTTTGTAGTTCGATAAACACTCTACGAATGTACCCATAGCTCACAAACATAGACCATTAAAACCATGGATTTGCAGTGGGCTTATAAACTGTATAAGGAAAAGAGATAAAATGCACAAAAAAGTGTTGAAAAATCCAAATGATATTCAACTTAAAACTGAGTACAGTTCCTACAGGAATATTCTTAACAAAATTATCCGACAGACTAAAATAAATTTCTACAGTAATACAATTAACCAAAACAAAGGCAATAGTAGAAAAACTTGGCAATGTATAAAGGAAATGATGAATATAAAAGAAGTGAAAAGGGATATTAATATAGAACCAAATAAGCTAAATCATTTTTTTGCTAATGTAGGAAAACAGTATGCAAGTAAAATCAACTGTAGCTCTATTGAAACTTTTCCTGATTTTATGCCGCAACCTAAAAAAGAAAACACCAGCTTCTACTTGTTTCCAACTGATCATATTGAGATCCAAAATACTATATATGGATTAAAGAACAACGCGGCACCGGGCGTTGACGGTAGCATTACTCTAAAATCCATCGCTCAATACATATCTAAGCCCCTGGCTAATATAATCAACAAGTGTTTTGAGTAACGCTATTTTCCGAAAATATTTAAAGTTACCAAGATACAAGCCCTATTCAAGTCTGATGACAAATCAAAACCAGAAAACTATAGACCAATCAGCCTTTTGAGCAACTTTACAAAAATTGTAGAGAAAATTATTAAAAATAGAGTAATTAATTATATTGGAAAAACAAAGCTAATTAATGTAAATCAATATGGTTTTCAACCAAATAAATGTACTAGAGATGCAATGCTAAAAATTATTAACAATGTGAGCGTTGGCCTTGAAAATGATAGAAAACCCTTACTGTTTTCCTCGATCTTGCCAAGGCATTCGATACAGTGCCTCACCACAAATTTCTTGCCAAACTTGAACACTATGGTATAAGGGGAACCCCCCTTCAACTTTTTAGGAGCTTTTAATGGAAAGGGTTCAGGTTTTGAAAAATAGTTCCGAAAATATGTCAACTTTTGGATTGCCTCAGGGTACGGTTCTCTCGCCACTTCTCTACATCTTGTACGTAAATGACTTGTTTGGAATAAGCCTTGTGGGTGATTGTTCAATTGTGTCTTTTGCGGATGATACAGCTGTCACAGTATCCAGTGATTCTTGGGAATCAACGTATAAAATCACTGAACGGGTTCTGCATAGGGTAGGAAGATGGTTCAGTCATAACCTGTTAACGGTTAATGCTGAAAAAACCAAATATTTGGCTTTTTCTGCGAATATTAGAGGACAACCCCCAATAAATAATAAACTTAAAATCCATATTGATACCTGTAATTTTAATAACAGCCATATCTGTACTTGTGTTATACTGGAAAGACCTCAGTATGTGAAATATCTTGGTGTAATGGTTTATCAGCATCTTAAATGGAATTCACATATCAATTACCTAATTTCCGACTAAAGTATTTGATATATCAATTTTATAAAATAAATAAATTAAAAAATTTAGCAATAATCAGACTGATATATAATGCTTACGCTGAATCTTTGCTTCAATATTGTATTGAGGTTTGGGGAGGTGCAATGAACTCTCATATGATAAAGCTATTTATCATTCAGAAACATATTATAAGAGCTGCTTTGGGTAGACCTAGACTCTACTCCAGTAGGCTCATTTTCAAGGAACTTCAGGTCTTAACTTTAAGGCAGTTGTACATAAAAAAATTGATATTGTTTATAAATTGCAATAGAGATGTATTCATTATAAGGCAATTTACTTACAACATAAGACCGTTAACAAATAACATACTCATACCTAAGTGGAATAAAAGTATTTGCAGGCACCAAACACATCATATTTGCTGTAAACTATTCAATGTCTTACCAACTGAACTATTATCATTTAATAATGAAAAATCATCTATTTTTAAAATTGTAGAATGGGTCAAAGAGAATATCTTCTTTAAAATAGGAAATTTAATCTAGTTTCTTGATCTTATATGTGTTATTTGTATTTATTATCTGTTCTTATTTCTACTTATGCTTATTTTATTATTTCTTATATTGTAGCTGTAGTGATTTTTACTATTTTATGTTTCCTTGGTCGGTCTGGCGCTCAAGCTATGCTTTGCTGGGTCGAAATATGGGTAACTGAATAGTCTAGAATCTTAGTTGATATCTTTATTCAAATTGGTGTATTTTTTTTTATTGGGGAATAAATCTTATTCTAAAAAAAAATTCTATTCTAAATATTGTGGATTATGGAAGTGCAATAAATACATTTAATTTGAAAAAAAAAGTTTCAAATCGAATTCATTTTAGGAAGCAGAATCATTTATTCAATTTGAGCAAACACTCCTACAAAACTTCTTCGTATTTGTGATAATTATTTTGTGTTTATGGTGGATATCCACGATGAATATGACTAGATATCACTACAAACTTTAGTCGTTTAGGCATTGTTTAGCTCCTACCATAGTCACTAGTGGTTTTAGTACAGTTTAAATGAATTGTAATAAATTTTGATGGAGGTATTAAAGTTTCATTAGTCTGCAGAGCACTGTAATAATCATTATCCTCAATAAAATGCACGATTCAATCTATGTGCTTTTATTAAAGCTGTTACAACCACAGCTACAGTCGTCCGAGCATGACACACCAATCTTATACCATAACTATTCTTTTCGATAAAATACACTATCTAATTTTTATTGCCTATCAGATCTTGCAAGTATCAGAAGTAAATTGATAAAAACTGATTTTTTTATAGAATCCACTCCATAGATGTTTATTACCAGCAGTTAAAATTAAATGGTAGTAGCGCTAAAAATTCATAAAAAAAGTAGAAGGGACATTTTTACATGGCCTACACGATTTTTCAGGGTTGTACCAGTGTTAGTGAGGGTCCCTTTTGTCGAAAAAGATCGGCGAATTGCAATAATTCTTAAGCCATTCAACTGAAAGATGAAACGTCAAATTGAAAAGTCACATCCAGCCTTGGACAGTCGAATCCATTCTGTTGATGTTCTAGACATTCCATGTGGAAATCGCGCTCCCATGAAATGAAATATTGCATCGCGGAGTATATCTCTAGTATGCATGGTTTATATCTATACTGGGCCTGTTGATGATGTGTTGAGCTCTCCAGCCACAAATCACTCGAACACTCGACCTTTTCGTTGAATAGATTTTCGGTTTCTGGCTTTCCAGATTGATTGAAAATCTGCCGAGTAAGGAATAAGCTTTTAGTTCGTCGAAAATTATTATTTTAATTAAACAGCTTTCGTGACCGCCAACCTTTTACGAAGTTATTTGGCCTATACAGAAATTGCCAAAGACCACCTAAATTTGTGAGACGTCTTAATTATGTTGCTCTAATTTTAATAAAAATAAATAATTGATTTTTATTGATAGTCATGTTTCTATAGACAAAGTGTCCCTCATAAATTGTAAAACCCCGTTAACAATTTAACTAAATCGACTTGATCTAAATCGAATTTCCAACAAAAGATGTCCAGTAAACATGAATTTTATCGAGCTTCATTTTCGAGCACTATCGATAAAAAGAAGTTTTCAAAATATGCCTACTTCCTGCCAATATATGCTGAATAGCTCAGAAACTAATTCTTTTTTTTTCTAATTCTAAAGCTATTGTTGAAAAGAAAACAAAATTCTACAAAAGATTAATGTAGTTTTATTGGCAAACCAAGTCGGTCAAAGTTCAAAAAAGTTGATTTTCCAATTTCATATTGGAATAGCAAACAGATTCTTCTAGAATATTTTTCAGAGATTCTAACTAATTTATTGCATGAAAGATAACTAGCATATGTAAGGTATGCCTTATTGTGGCTTGAAATGTATAAGTTTTGCTCATCTCAGAATGATACAAAAAAAGGCTACAGCAATTGTGTTGCTTTCCAAACGTCTCTGTCGAATGATGGCTTGGACGCAGGAAGTAGCTCAGAGGTGTGTAGACAGTACGCACACTCACCTGTGCGTACAGACCCTGTGTAGGAGTGGACTGTCAAGCAGACAGAATTTTTTTCGATGGGCGTGGCATACTGATACAGTTCTGTTAGCTCAGTGAGGAAAGCAATCACAATCTACCTCACTCATCGTTTGTGTAGTATGCTCTTTGGACTAAAACATAACGGTGAGGTCTGAAAAGTCACCTACAGTCAAAATCGGCTATGGTACTATATACATACGTACCAGATCAGACCAATGCACTCTAAAAGGACACAGAGCCCTACCCCTTTCAATAACTCTCAGATTCCCTCAGAAAAAATTAGTCGTGAATGTTACATCACATGTCTGATCTAATAGAAGTGATAGCCGAGTGTCGTAGCAGGTATCTGTTCAATCAGAGATAAGCTACGAAACTCCTGGGCGCTCTTTGTAAGGGTGACCGATTGGATCGGCCAGCAAAAGACTCTGTTCTCTGCTGTAGAATCACTTTCCCGGTGGTTCGGAACCCACCTAAAACTGTAGGTCCAACTCATCAATCACCATCATCCAATTCATTACCCACGCACAGGTCTCAGACCTATGTGGGCTTCATCCTCCGAAAGAAAAATACGATACGTTTCTGGCAGGTTACGTTGCATGTCTGCAGGTGTGAATTCCCTCATGCAAATTTATAGGGAATGGTTTTTAGGTATGATGCGTTACGTTGAGTGTCAGTAGATATGAAAGCAGCTTTATTTGTAATTTTGTTCTGCAAGCGATCTTATTTCCCATTTCAATCCAGTGACACTTTTGCGGTATACAATTTGAGAAATGCTGAACTTGGATGTTATATTAAATATTATTAAAAAAAGCTATGAACTTTTCATAGTTAATTCAATTACACACAAATACTTTATAGCCCAATCGGCAGTCTCTAGAGGAGTTCAAGTAGTTCTTATTTTTTTCAAATCATGTTGCTCAAACGATGAAACGATTATTTCTGTGAATATTCATTTTCGCGATCTGCAGTGTAACTATTCAAATGTAGAACCTTGCATGCAAAACTGATTTTTTTGAGTCGCGGTGGACGCGTTGTAGTTTTTCCTCAGCGCTTGGTTCTCTAGAAATAGGATGGAACGATGTTCATGTTGACACAGGTATGAAACCCGAGTTTCCATTGAGTGATTCTTCCATTAATTTGGAGAAAGGCAGAAATCTGACACCTTTTTCATTTTTTGACAATATTTAGAAAAGAGCTCCAAACTATGTTTATTTTTCTAAAATTGTGTGGTTATCATCATCAGAGAATACAAAATTTGTAGGGATGATGGAGAGTCAAGTTTCTATGAATCAAGAATTATGATCACAAGAACAATAACAATTATGTTCCAACATAGTTCTCCTCATTCAAGTAATCAATTTTCGTTATTATTTTAAAAATATATATTTTTCTTTTCAATTATTCTATTCTATTCACAACCACTATTTGTTTCTTTTTATTTAATCTACCTTTTCAGTTATTATTATTTTTATATGATTTATATAAAAATTGTACAAACTTTTGATGGTAAGTCCCATATAGGAGCACCTAATTTTTCAACAGTTGGAAGATTGTATTTTCTATATGTTTCATATGTTGTATATACAGTGAGAAATAAATTTATTTATCATTTATTAAACATGATATATGATCCAAGAATTGGAACCACCTGCTTTAATTTCGACTGGACTAACAAGGGCTGTTGTGCATCCGCTTCCTTAGATTCTTTTACATCAAAGTAGAATGAAATACAAAACCTCTACACCATCTCAATCATGGTATCACTTTCAGTAGGCAACCATTAACACGGGTCAGTCCCTTGCTTTTCCAACAATACACAACTGATGGCAATTCTACTTTCGGTAGAAAGGAGATGCACATATAGCCTTCATCCTCCGTCCTCGTCGTATATCGGCTTTCAAGCGAATTCGGCGCAAAGTGGAAAAGTTGTGTTCTATCTTCATCTTGTGAGTTTCACGCATTCTCAAGGCACCGTTATTCCCAGTAGACAGTCACGTCATTCTTTACAGACACTCTCCTAGCGTATCGCTATTTTTCTCCTTGTCTCACGTCTTGGAGATTTCAGTCACTTTTGAAAAAATGAATAGTGGATAACATTTGAAGTCTACAATTCATCATGCTACTACTGTGTCATGGAGGGAGAAAGTAATCGGATTACTCGGGTGTCTCTGTGGTCTACTATACTCTAATATTTAGAAAAGAATTCCAAAAAATGTATATTCTTCTAGAATTGTGTGGAAAATATTATTATTGTTACGGGTTCTATCAGCTAAAATAAGGCTGGCAACACTAAAGTTCACACTTGCACTTTATTTACACAAATTAGTCTATTTACACAAATTAATTGCAAGTTCAATTAATTAAATAAAAACAGATCATAAATGACAAGCTAATACTTATTTTCAGTAATTATTTACAAGAATTAATGAATAAGTAATCACAGGCTGATCAATAACAAAAGAAACTAGAGTCCAATAAACTGTAAAATAATGTAGAAAGAAATGATGAAAAGAGCCACTAATCACTTACAAAACACAGTCCAATTCGTTATTTGACAGTCCCAAATAATATCACTTAACACAAAGTCTTTAAACTATTAGTAAGCTGCATAAACAGTAAACACTTGTCTCTGCACTTGACACTGTCTAAAGACTAAATAAAGCACTGTTTACTCCACTAGCACGAGATCTGTAATACAATCTGTCACACAGGTTTGTAGAAAACTGACTCACTGGTTCACGTGGACTCCTTTATATAGCTGTTGTAGTTGTATAATTCCAAGAATTGGAGCTCACCAGACACTTCGAGAATTTTCAAGAAAGCTTGGAATAGACCTCGATTGTAAAGAGGAATGTAGAAATCTCGAGAAATCAATTGAGTGAGAGAGTTGCAGACTTGAATAATACGAGTGACAAAGACATGTGAAAAGAGAATGCATATTGCGTTTCAAGTCACGTACGATCATGAATGGAATGATCTATGTAGAATAACGTAGTTCTATGTGCGTAAATAACTGCTTTGCTTGCTTTTGTAACATTATTATTTATTTATTGTGACAAAATTACAATGAATGTGCTGGTGCAGCAGACTCAAGTCCAAAACTGCTCTTTTCACAAATTTTGAATATGTTATATTTTCCAAAAAATTGAGGTTATAATATTTTAATACTGAAAATTTAGATTTGCCAAAATAATTTACTCAAAAAATAATAAAATGTTTCCTTTTCACTTCAAGGCAATTAATTTGAGAGTTCACTCAAAACGAAACACTGAAAACCGTAAATAACACCAAAATACGATGAAAACTTTCAAGCCGGAAAAATACTATATCGTTGCTATGGTAAACAATTATGATGCGAAATGAACCATTGTATCTCCAGTGATTTCAAAGCATTTTCTGGAGACTCTCTGTTGTTATGAATAACCTCATATTTAAATCACTTCACTCAATAGAAGCAACCGGTTTTAATAACTCAATAAACTTCCTGAACATAAAAACTTCAATTCTTGGATTTCTTGTTCCATAACGATCTGCTTTGTTAATATTAACTTTTCAGTGTAAATTAACCGACTTGCAGTCAGTTTTGAATTGAGAATATATATAATAATGTACTCACACTTAGCTGAACGTATTCGAGTTACATTCGGCCAAGTGTGAGTACATTATTATATATATTCACAATTCAAAACTGACTGCAAGTCGTTAAATTTACAATAAAAAGTTAGTATGCAAACTTAATTAAAAAAAGGATAATTCAATGTTTCAAAGTTGTTCTAATGCGTTTTCAAGGACTATAATACTGATAGCCTGATATAATTCACGAAATAAAATAAGACATTTCTTGTATTTAAATTTCTGGGCAGTTTATATCAGATCAATCCATGCATAAAATACATGATTTAACCAGTAAATCTTATAAATATTCATAACAACTTTTTCTATCCATTTGCAAGCCATCATTTTTATTGACAAGTAAATTATTATGGACTAGTATACAGTATATAGACTAGTATAGTAGAGTATTCTCATTTTTACTAGCTGATTATTTTTAACATTTTAAAAACTCAATTGATATGAAACTTGTGGTATGAAAATATTCATTGAACTCAGGTATTGATCAGCTTGTCCCAAACGTTATTTTATCGCTTAAGTAAAAAAAAAGGAAGCGTTCGCAACACCCAGCTTTCATAGAAAGTCTCTTAAGACCCTAAGCCCATTTCGGAAGGTTGATGAGAGGGCTGGGAGAGGTCGTAGGTAGCCTGGAGGTAATATGGGAGTGTGTGTGTATGTGTGTGTGAGAGTGAGAGAGTATAAGGTCATGGGAAGGGGTGTGTATGAAGTGAGTAGCGAACAACCGTTCCGTTGTGGTTGTTATTTTTTAGAGGATAACAAGATTTGGGAAGCACTCTTCCGGGTTGAAGACGAAGAAAGGTGATCGAGTAAGCGGGGAGGGGAGGAGGTGATATGATGAGCATCTTTGAACTCTCTCATGAACACCAAACGTAGATCAAAGAACTTTTTCGATTATATTACAGCTCTCAGAACGGTAACAAAATTTGTTCCAACTGACATCCAAGAAAGAATAGGATGTAGCCCACTTCGTTGTCGATCCAATTTATTCTGAGTACCGCAGAATGTTTAAGAATTAGTTACTTCACTGAGGTAACTAATAGGAAATGAGTTTAATATCCACTCAGTTTGTGGTAGCTACGTTGAATATGCCCGAGGGCATTGGGGCTATGATGGTATCTTCACTAGTTCAACAGAGATGGTCTCTATCACTTTGAGTAACAATCATTAATATTCTCTCTTGCCACTGAGTCTAGCATATAGAGTGTTATTAGAAGCCTGTTGCGCTATAATACATCAGAGATGGTTATTTACTTAGCAGTTTGTTGGCTGATACGCTTCCATGTTTGTTCAAGTCGTTACTGTAGTAGTATATCTTTGCCTGCTGTCCTGCAACTGAGATCAACACTAATTGAAAATTTAAGCACACGGTGATAATTCACTTGACATTTTAGTGTCTTCAGGATGTAACCAACAACATCTTGCTATCTGAATCTTCAAACTCTTGATATTTCAGCCTGATGTAGTTAATGTATGGTAAAATTCTTGTAATCCCGCACGTTTGGGATTTGCCAATTTGCTATATAAGCACTTAGAGACCAATAATCAGGAGATCCCAAACAATAATCGCATGAACAATAATTCATTATATTATTCATATACTTCATTAGGAATCCCGTATCCTTAGCTTTCAATACTCACTTATTGATGACAAGAAGAGACTAAAACTTGATAGCCAGAATTATGATGAAACCTAGTAAGTTGTGTTGAATTGTTTAAAAAAATTTGATCATTTAAACTAGTACCAACCTAGTTATCTCTAAACCTTCTAAAATCTTCTATTGTCTGCCTTTGCCGATCAAATGCAGAAATTCAACATCTTCTTCAGCCTTGAACTTGTGTCCATTAGTAATGAGATGCTCTTCAAAATTTGAGTCTTCTTTTTGGGTTTTCCAATCTCTAATATGTTTATTTATTCTATGTTTAAACCTCTTACCGGTCTGACCCACATAACAGACACTACAATCACCGCAACCCAATTTATAAACAATTTTATTCCAGATATAAATTTTATCTTTGCAATCTATCTTTCTATCAATTCTTTTTCTAATTTATCAGATAAGGTACTGTTATCCATGGCCTTTCTCCAGTATCAATTACAGCAATGCTAGCACCGATTGCTAGTCTCCTACTTATTTTATTGAAAATTTTGTCAACAATGATCTCCTCATATCCATTTGTAATAGCTTTCTGTTTTCTTATCTATAGTACTGTATTACTTATCTGTAGTACTGTATTACTCATCTGTATTACATATCTGTAGGACTTATCTCTTTTCTAAAGCGATGTTTGCTACGCCACTGTAGCGGCTATTTCCGAGAGGGGTGGGCGGTTCGCCCCGGGTGATAGTTTGAAGGGTGACAAAAAGCAGATTCAATAAGGGCTCAAAATGAATTATGATTTTGGGTGACAGGCCACTAGTAACACCAACATGGTTCAATTGTTGTGTTAGCTGGTTTGATAATAGTTCAAATATAGCTTACTACTAACTCATTTTTTTAAAAATATCATTTATTTCTTTCAGGTAAGACCTGGAGTTCTTTGCAAGAGCACAAGAAGCATTATTTCTTCCGGTCCAGAGGGAACGCTGTCTTTCAAGATGGTCAGAAACTCAGCTTTATAGTCAAGGATGGACTTGCGCCAATTCATGAAGGTATTTTACAGCAATATTACTGACTTTTTATGGCATTAGTGTCAGTAAATTTCTTAGAATAGATCCCCCACAACGATCAGGTCTCTTAAAAGGGATGTTTGCTCTGGCTCTCATCCAGTGTACTCGAAATATGTAGTGTACTGAGACTGAGTGTTTCAGGAGAAAAGGACCATTCTACAGGGAAAGAATATTGTATGTTTGACAGTTGGAATAACGTCACACACGCAGGGTGTTAAACGGTGGCAGAGGATTACAGCTATCCCTATTATAATTTATTCATGTGTACCCAATTATTTGCACATTATGAAATGAGTAGTAGTTCACCTTCAATTAGACAGTCAATTATTGGTCAAGTTTTTTTGTGAAATGAGCTGTTAATGTGATATGTAGCAATTTTTTTGCTGATGATCCCCACAAGATTCTTTGACTTGTGACTAGGTAGAGGATGATGATTACATAAAATAAGCCAGGCTGAATGAGAATCGAGCTCTTGACCGCAGGAGTAGCAGTGTGTCAAAGCCTTATCTAACACCCCAACAAGTGACTATACCCCCAGCAAGTCTCCAACTAATTATTAATTTTTGAGGTGGTTGACAAAATAATACGCAAAACTGGATGAAAAAACTTACTGTACTCTCCAGGTTTGGAGTAGAACAACCTTTTTAATATTTTCCAATTTGGCAAACAAATCTGGAAGATTTAGGTCGAATTTTTGGAAAAAAGTAATTTTGAAACTAGTTATATTGTATGTAATCCTTGAAGAGTTTGTAGGAGTTTCGAGATAATTTGCGAAATAACCCAATTACCAAAGTCACATCCAAAATTGATTGATTTTCAAGTCGAACAGCAGCACCATTAAATTCAATGCCTGTAACCTTTTTTTTAATATCATGATAAAGTCAATTGATTTATTCGAAAATCAAGTATTTTTGATTTTAGTGAATATTTAATTTGTTGCTTTCAACTTTCTGTTTGAAATCATTTTGTAAAAACCGTTTATATCAATATCTTTTCTTGACTCTTTCAAGTTGTCCGACATAAATACCCTACAGGCCTATGCTACACTATACACTTTCTTCAGAAATGTTATTCTATACAACTCAACATAATTTGTTTGGGAAGCTGAGTGCTATACTAGAAAGTTATAAAGTTAATCATTTTTTAATCAGAGAAATGATGGTTCCAGACCAATAAATGTTGCTAATTGTCTTAAAATATAATTTAGTTGTACAGTTTGGATGTTTCATTTGCTTACCAGTAATATAAACAACAATGAAACCCAACAATAAATAACAGTTATTTTCCATGAGTAACAGTACCAATTTTCTCAGAATATAATACTGTTGTAGTTTTGGGTATTTCAAATCAAATCAAATTTATTTCCCAGTTAACACAATCAATACATGAAATAATCATTGTACATTCCTAATTTAATCTTATCTCTACTGTAGTATTAACAACATAATAATATATATGTACTGTTCTATATCTATACTTAACTACATACTAACCTAGTACAATTTTTCTGGAAAATAAGCCCATAGGTTACTAAACCTGTTAGGGCGAAATAAAAACAATCTGTTCCTAATGAACAAATCAAAAAAGCAATTTATTTCATACGCCTTTTCAGATCACTTAACATGAAAACTTACAATCGATAAAATTTACAAAAAAAGGATTATTTTATGTGGATGGTTTAAATCTTTAGCTACCGCGATGTTTTAAGGCGTTTGCAGACCCATGGCTATTTTTATTTGCGGATGTATAATCAGTTGCCGAAGTTTCATCCTGGAAAAAGCCTGTATGCATTGTGCCTTCTATCTCTTTTGACGAGTGCGGTATCTCCTATCCTAAGCTTACTCTTCGGCCGAACCTCAATCCTCCATTATTCCCCGTTATTAATTTTTGGGGAGAAATTCTTGCACGCAAGGTAGGAAAGAGATAATTTATTGCCATTTGTCTGTGCCGGAGCTCATTCCACCACATACATCTCTACTCTCAAGATTATTCTATACATGCACCTTGTGTTTATACTGTGCTACAAGAAACGAGGAAAAAATCGTTTTAGTAAAGGGTTGTCTTTGGAAACAAGAAATGAAAATTTCCTTTCAAAATAGATCTCCATTTCATAGAAGCATGGATTCTATCACGGTATATAGAAGAAGATGCTTCAATATACAGTACTGCGGATTCTACAAAAAAGTTTTCTGGATTTGTTGTTCCATGACAAACTTCGTTGTTAATATTGACTTTCTAAGTGAATTCAACTGCTTGCAGTCAAATTTTTATTAAGAATAAATAGTATTTTACTTACTCAAAGGCCTTTGAAAATGAATCTCCACGATTCGAAAACGTTTGGCCTACAGAGTAAGTAAAATACTTCTTATTCTTAATAAAACTTTGACTGCAAGTCGTTGAATTCACTAAAAAAGTGAATAAAAATGTTTGGTAATGACTCTATATGATAGAAGTTCAAAAGTATTCAAAATAGGCCTATTATTTTGGATATGAATCTGCTCAAGAATATAACTAGTATTTTACTTACTCGAAGGCCTTTGGAAATGAATCTCCATGATTCGAAAACGTTTGGTCAATTAGTATTAAAACAGTCAATTAATATTCAGTGCAATACTGATAATCGATGGTTGATTCTAAGTGGGTGATCTAGATTTAAAAGGAGCCTAAACAGAAACAAGAGTGCATGAAGACTCCTACTCTCATGCAGCTTCAAGAGCTTTAGTTGATTGAAGTAAGGAGTGATTTATTTTCATACACGCTGTAAATTCTCAGCGGGCTAAACAGTAATGACTATTGCCACTGTCACAGCAGAAAAAGAAAAAAATGAGGGTTTTAACAAACATAGTCTCAGTCGAAAGTGGTGCCCAATTTTCTTCAATGAATTAATGCCGCCTATGGCTCTATTGCAAGTAAAGTTCAGGTGGTCAGTCTAGTCCAGAGCGCTTGAGAGCGCCAGTTAGAGATTTTTTTTGTTAGTTTGGAAGAATTGATTTCAATGAATGGTCAGCTTGTGGTTGCAACTATTTAAAAGATTTACCCTGGTTGTACAAACGTCTTACTTTAATGATGTATCATTCTGTTTATGACAACAAATTGATAATATGATGAATAACATATTCCTATGTACATGCTATCATCTGTATGCTCTATATTATAGCTATACACAGTACTGATATTATATGCACATTATTTCATATAAAGATGGCGCCCTGTTGTTACCATAACCTAAAATCTATAACATGAATTGCCAATATTAATCGCTGTATGATACGACGAGTATCTTATAATTTAAAAATCTATCCCACTCTCCAAACTATATTATAATATAATTAATTTACATAATTCAGTATATATTGTCATCAATCAAATTATTTATTTATTTATTTATTCAAATATATTATATATTTAAGCAAAAAAACTAATAAATTGCATCCCAAGTAGATTGTTTAATTCTCTCACTAATAAGGGTAGACAAAAGATGGAACAGATAAATAATTGGATGATAGTTAATTTTTCTTCAACATCAGTCATAATTATATTATAATTCCTTTTTACCTGCTTCTTTTCTTTTTGATTTTCTTATTTAACTTTTGACTATTTTTTTCTTTTTCTCAATAACTATTTTCTTATAAATTGTACTTTATGAACTGATTCTCTCACCCAGCTGACAGGGGTTTCCCTTGCTGGGTGGTGCCAAGAAATATTCATTTTATTGCGAAATTGTTTGGTAAATTTTCTTTTGTATATTAAGAATTCGTTTTACAGATTTTTTTTGTATTTATTGGCAATAAAGATGTATTGTATATGCATATCATGCAAGCTGGAAAAATAATTTTTAAGCTCAGCTCATACAGGTACCTTCATTCATGCTATATATAGATCACATGCGAATGGTAGCATGCACATAGGTATAGGTAAAGTTGTTGTCGTTAACATGATGACTCATCTTTACGATGGACGTTCATGTAACCGGGGGTTAGTCTATTACTTGTTCAAAACTAGCTTTCGAGTGAATTTTTGAAGATATTGACCGCTTCCTCTGAGCGCGATGTCAGGGCGATCGTGATTTTAAGTAACGGGCGCTTGAGGCTGCTCTTGGATGGGTAACCAGTTGCGATGTCATGGCGTTATCTGCTTTATTATTACTTACGCGGGTTCGGGACCCACCATTCATGACATCAGTGTATCATAATTTACCTCATTACCCACTCACAAGTCTCAAACTCTTGTGGGCTTCATCAGCAAGAAAAAATATTCAAATAATTTGATGGATTTTCTATTAAAGGTGAATTTGACTATAACGACTATTCTTCCGCTTACTTTTAAAATCCTTAAGATGATATTTGAGGTTTATATTATTAAAAAAATGTTACATAAAACTAATCCGACCAATCCTAATCTTTCTTGAAAAGTTTAACTTTTCATGTTATAGAATACCCAAGTTCAGACTCAGGTAACTCAAGTACCCTTGTTAGAATCTTTGTCCTGTGTAAAATCCGGTCTCCCGGGCAGAACCATTATCTCCGTCCAACAATTTCATGTCCTATTAATTTCAGAGATGTGATTTTGTGAGATACGATGTCGTGATATATAAGGGCTGTGTGTATACTAATTGGTCGTGTAAATCAAGTCTTTGTTGAAGAACACACAAACCATGTCTCCTTTATCAAGCTGTATCTCCTTAGTAGCCTATTATTATGTTGAGTTCCAGCTAGCAAAGAAAGTTCTTAAGCCATTTAATAAATTTACTTTATTTTCAAATTTCCAATGAGGAATTCATTCAACAAAATATTAATTGTAAGTAATGGCAGGCTGGGCGTTAGACTTGAAAGCATTAATTGGTTTGTTTCTTTCTTACTTTGGTCACTATCACACTATCGAATCTTATCTATTTCCGTGATACTTTTTTCAATAAATTAATGAAATATGAGTTGGAATTTTCAGATATCTTAGGGCTAGTAATCTCCTTTATAAGTTAATGGTGTTGCGACGTATTTTTTATTGATAATAAAACCGCACGCCAATAAATTTTATTTCCACTTTTTTAATAATCGCAAGTTTTATTTCAAATACAATTTATAATGATTCTTTAATTTTAATCAAACTAAACAAAAGAATATGAATTAGGTAATGCTAATATAGAACTAAAACAATCGTTTTCCTTTCATGCATTATTAAAAATGTGGTCTTACCTAGTCATAGGCGTACTTCCATGAATATAAATAGCTCCTCTAAACCCGCATTCTGAGCGTTTAGACATAAATCCCCCATTTTAAACGCAAGTAAATTTGTTTTTGAGAATGAAGCCCACATAGGTTTGAGACCTTTGTGTGGATAATGAGTTGGATGATGGTGATCGATGAGTTCAACTGAAAATCCCCCCAAATTCAAGTAACTAATACCCTTAATGGAGGAATTAGTTTAATTAAAACATTAATATGTCAAATTGAAATTACATTATATTGTATTTCTTTATTCCCCAAATATCAAAGAGAGTCTGAATTGGTTTCTGGATTTAACACTGGGTTTAGATCTTTTATTTTTTTTTATATTTTTTATCTGAATATATAAAAATTTATTAAAAATGGTTTTTGATGCAATAATTGATATCGTGTGATCATGAAAAAAAAAGAATTGTTCTAATGTAGGGCTGGCACCGGGAGGATACTCTAGACAATGGGGGGTAGACTGTTCAACCTGTTCCTGATCCAGACCCGGTGAGAGAACTTGAAATTAATGAAATTAAAGATGGGGGAGAAGTCAGAATCTTATATTGTTTATTCGAAGAAATGCTAGCACAAGCAGAAAAATAAAGAAAAAAAAATTAAACTTAAAATATCTCAATTTAATAAAGAAAAACAAAAATATAGCTCAGAAACCAAATTTAATCTTGGGGACTAGATATATTTCTAGTAACTATAAAAAATAAAACGAATAAATTTTTATTACAATTTTTTATTTAATTTATTTTTATTTAAGTTTTAATGATTATGAATATTTTTTTGGTTTGTATTATTTAATTTTAGGTGTTTGTGGATTGATTAAAAATTGACGAGTATGCTATTTCTTTTTAAATTAAGTTGGTTAATGGGCTTAATAGTTTAAAAAAAAACAATGATTTTGTAAATCAAAAATAGATTATCTTTAAGCATTAATTCAATACACATATGAAAAAATAACTTTATAATTTTAAATAGGGCATTAATTAATTTTTATTTTTAATTGAAACAAAATTGTATCGTTGTAGATAGAATAATAAATGCCAACCAAGAAACTTGGAAAAATAATCCACTTCCAAAAGCTAACCTATATGGCCTCGAAAGTAGATAAACTGGAAATTGAGATTCCCCACCCATTTATTGAATCCAGGGAACTCTGTGAGTCATGTCTTTATTGGACTAAATGAACAATCGTATTTTTATTGATTCTGCACTACAACTTCTACAGAATGCGAAATAATTTTTCTTCAAACTGGTCTGTTCGTTTATGGTATCGTTTCCATTCTTCCAAGTGTTCATACATCTTTTATTGGTGCAATGTGTCACAGTTCGTGTCTTACCCAGCTCTGTTGTGAATTCCAAATTCGTTGTGCATACATAGTCTCTTTTCGAAGACGTACAAAAGTTTGGGAATGCTTTTCCTTGTAAGTAGCCAATGCCGATTTGTACGGTTGGTCGTACGTATGAGTAATACCTTAGTTTTAATCTCATAATCATTATACAGTATTGAAATATAAGACTGTTTACTGAATTCTACACCAATTAGTAACTCTTGGTTTCATAATTGTTAGGGCGCCCAGCCACTGAAAGATGTGCGACGACAGCTTTTAAAACCAAACCGAGTTTCAATGAACGTCCGACCACCGAAATTTATTCGGCGCTTCGCAGTGTTTCGCTGTGCCAGTGGCCGGGTGGATTTTATTAGAGGATAGCCTTTGCTAAAATTTCAAGACAAAGAAAGCACAGTAAGAAAAATATCAAGTGGAATGTAAGCAGGTTATATAGAAATGGGGTTTCCGATACTCAGATATACCAAATAAGAGTTAGGAATATTAGTTTGCATTGATAGGATAGATGTTCACAAGAAAAATCTTAACATGTCAGACCTGGTGATGGATGAGATGTTTCCTTGCAACCTGATTGCTTTGAGCCGATCTAATTTCTTCTGTCTCAAACTGTCTCCAGTATGGTATCTTTTTAGTCTTTTTTATTCTAGATATCATGATTCTTAGAAAGAATCATCTTCAAGTATGTTCTATAAAGGTTGATTTATGATCCTGATATAAGTCTCTTGGAAATCCCAAGATAAGTCCAACTTGATTCAATATCACTGTTAGTCGATGTTTTCAACTGGATGGAAAAATAGAAAACTTCCTGTCCCTAAAGACCGTGAGCTGGTTTTTCATGTAGGAAAATCCACAGGTAGGTGGATGGTTCCTTGCAAACTGTAGAGGGATTTAGTCGAAGCCTTCAGGGATGTAAACCCCCGACCCGAGGAGTCACGTTTCTTTCAGGGGGTGTAAAGCCTCGAGGCATGTTTCAAAAATGTTTTCTTGCAACTCTGCCAAGAAAACACTTGTTGACTTGGTGAAAGTTGGAATGGTCTCTTGTCATCAGGAAGGAGAGGGCTTAGGAAACACTCGGTGAAAAACGAGTTGGAAAAAGAAAAAGTGAGCAGAAAGACTGAGAAAACTGCTGCTTTTGGGTTTATACTACATTTAAAATTATATATCTTTCAATCTAATGGTTGACACTGAATCTACTTCAATGTTGAATAAATTCCCTCGCATTGAGTTTCAAAATTGATTAACTTCAATTTAGAAATGAGTCATTAGAGTGTTTCAGTTTAATTATGCATTAGTTTATTCATATAAAGTTGAGAAGGAAATGAAGTCACATGAACAAATATCAATCCCTTTAATTTAGCGTAGAAAGTCACAGTCAAAGGGAATGTCAATAGTGTTTTGTAAAGCGGAGCATGTCTGACTGCCATTCAGCTCATTCTGCGTTATCTCTTCTCTAAAAAATCGGATTCAAGGGATTGAAACGAGTTTGGGGGCAGGTTCTCCAAAGTATTTCAGTTTTTTACAATATATATGTGTATTTTGTATCAAATTAGAGATCTGTCATGCAGTCCTCTTTTTGGAGAATAACATCACATTAAAAGCAACTCTTATTTCTTGTTAAACTAAGTTAACAATAAATTCAAGCTAATCTTATTTGAAAAACTTATTCGAGTAAATAATTAAAAAACTTGACTAAATAGACAATTGGGACCAGGTCATAATTAAAACATTGCCATATTATATGAACTGATCTATAGTTTTATCATATGGCATGTAACATTTTAGAGCTTCTCTCAATACGGCTTGTACTGTATTCATATAAAATGAAACAATTATTCTTTACTAGGCGGAGTTAAGATTATACTCTCAACTCAAAACACTCAACTTTTCTACACTCAACTGTAAAATTGAACTGTAAAAGATTTAATAAGATATGCACTCATATTGAGATTTCAGTGACATTATAGCAGCTTAGCGTGGCTTTATCAAAAGATGGAATAGCTGGCTCATATTAATATGATACTTGTATTTTGAATTTGATTTAGAATAATAATTATTTATAATAAAAACTTAAAAAACACTTTTAAGTGGAAATTATAACTCACGTTATTATGGGCGTAACGGCCGTTTCAGAGTGAAACGGCCGTTAAGCCATAACGTGAGTCATAATTTCCACTTAAAAGTGTTTTAAGTTTTTATTATATATTAGTGGAAACAAGATGGATCTTCAACATCATAATTATTTAGTTTCTTAAAAAATGACTTCTGAGGACTTTATTAAAAAGCAAAGTTATGTTATGAAATAGGAGTTTTTCAATCGTAAAAGAGTTAGGCGATGTATGATATTACATTGAATGATTAAATAATACTCAAGTTATCTCAAGCAATATACATACAAAAGGTTGATAATGATCGATTTCTGATTGAAAATCATCTAGCACACATTGATTTACAATATTATGACGGGATCCATATCCCTATTTTCAGAACTGTCTTTATCTCGAAGAGAATTTTTTTCATCTGATAAATCTCTTTGGAATCATTCTGGAAATAACTTATCGATCCGCCTCCCGTTTGTTGTCAGTATGTGACAATGATAGATCTGGCAAGCTGTTTCTTTCTGATCATATTGATGATAGATCTATGCTGGATTGACAGCCCAAGTTTACTCTTGTACTCGTACAATAAAAATTAAATTGAGTAACCAGGAATAACAGATTATACTCAAGGTCAAAAGACGAAACTCTGTACATAATCCTCATCCATCACAAAAAACAATTTTTCATAAACTGAAAATTAATATTTGATATTAATCAGTTAAATAATAAATGCAATATTGAAAATGTCGCGCCTATCTAAATGAACGAATCTGCGAATAGGTTTTCAAATAAATATTTCCATTGGCTACCACAAAGCACCAATATTACTGGTGAGTCTAAGGCCCTTATTAAACATCAAACAAGCTATCAAAGGTTATCTTGAATCCGTTCAGGTAAAATTGAAAGTCTTATCCAAGTCTTTCTTTGATAAGAAACGTTCATAAATACGGCCCAAAATGATATTTGAAGTGTTAACTGTTGACTTGGAAAATAAATTAATTGTTGGCAAATAAGACACTGTTCAAAAGAATTCAATTTATGTATATGTATTTTTAATGACGGGTAACATTGCCGGCTTAAAGAGTGACGATAGTCGAGGTTTTACTTTCCTAGCCTAAGTGAATCCTTACAGTCAAGTGAATTTTCCGATCAGGAAGTAGGAGGGATCTCTCTTGAAAGGAAGCACTGTCGGGGTGAATTTTCACAGCGCTGAACCTTGTTTAATCGTGTAGCTGGCGCTACCTGTCGGCAAAAGAACGAACTATCTCTGTCGAAACTGCACTCTAGAGATTAGTGACGTCATGGTTTCACTCAGGCCACTTCAAAGAGCTTGACGGTTCCACTAGAAAAGATAAGAGAGCACTCCAATCATCTTACGGCTCCAGGATACTAGAGCTTTTCTGAATGAAGCAAACTTTGCTGATTTTTGTTCCGTTACTACGTGGCTCTACACAAAAGAACTAAGTTCTCCATCCTTTGTATTAGAGAGTTGCATTTCCAAGAAAAATTGTGATAATATTAAAAAAATGTTACTGTTCAATTGTGGGGGACTGGATGTGATCAATTTATCAGTAATAAAAACTCATCTCTGTATTAAGGAATATCGTGGTGTATGTATAAAATGTTACGGTAAAATATGTAGGAAATATAAGCTGCAATGAAAGTCTAATAATATTAAAAAGTGAAACTGAGCATGATGAATTTATTAGCAATAGATATCTACCACTGTATTTAGAAATATTGTAATGAATGTATTGGAAATTTATTGAAAAATATGAAGGGAAATTAGAAGAATCGTTGAAGAAATTCAATGTATTTGGTTGATCAGAGGTATTTGCTATGCTGAAATAATTACTTTATACATGACTTGTAGTGTACTTCTGGTGTATTTAGGTTTTAACAAGGTTGTATGAGTGAGAAGAAGTGAAATTGATGCGTGTTGGCGGTGAGGAAGTCAATGGAATATTGAAATGGATCAGAAAAAGTGGTATTGTTATCAAAATACTCGCACAATAGAGAGATAAAGAAAATAGTTGTAGGGAGGACGAAAAATGGAAAAGACGAATATAGAAATTGAATAATGTAACACTCCAATATTCAAAGCATTTATTCCCAAGTACAGAGCATAGGAACAATTTAAAAACATGAATTCCTGTTAATAACAAGTTAAGCTGACTGAATGTGCATGAGCATACTCTTCTCATATGATAATATATGTATATATTAGAATAAAATAATAGAGAAAGAGGTTGACAAATAGTTTTTCCTACAACTGCTTGTAAATAATTAGTTTATGTACTGAATACTAATCATAAAACTGTTGTTTACTAAGGAGCGAGCAGTAATGTACTTTATGCTTGCTGACGTCATAGCTGATCACTTTCCACTCGCCAGTCTTGCCAACCTTTTATTCTAAGAAGTCCAAAATTATATAAAATAGATTACAATTATTTATGTTTTAATGAGAAATAACTCCTGGATTTCTTGTTCCATGACGAACTCCGTTGTTAATATTAACTTTTTAGGTGAAGTCAACGACTTGCAGTTAATTATTATTAACAATAAGAAATATTTTACTTACTAGGCCAAACGTTTTCGAATCGTGGAGATTCATTTTCAACCGTACGATAATTATATTTTTGTTCGGTAATTGGGTGTCTTGTACGATGTAGGATCTGGCTACGTGCAATATGCCATTTTGTACAATAATTTTAACTTTGAAAATGAATCTCCACGATTGGCCTAGAGAGTAAGTAAAATATTACTTATTCTTAATAAAAATTGACTGGAAGTCGTTGAATTCACCTAGAAAGTTGAGAAATAACTATTTTTAAATTAATTCAAAGATATTTTTTGCAATAAGATTTCTTTGGAATTATTGTACAAAAAGGCATATTGTATGTAGCCAGATCCTACATCGTACAAGACACCGAATTAACAAGCAAAACTGTAACTGTAGTGGTTGGCAACACTAAGCTTGCCAGCTGAAAATTACCAGATGAATTTTTCATAACCTCGACGATAGCGCAATTCCATATCCAATACTGCAGTTGTAGGAAAAATGTTGTTTGTAATTCGAGTGTAAAGCTTCTTTACCACTATCGCAAAATTACAAAGAAATGAGAGTAAGAAATATCAAGGTTCATTAGCATTACCAAAAGGTGATTGCTTTCTGCCTAAATATGGTAATAAATTGATAACTTTCTAACATGGAGATTTCCTAACCAACCTGGTGATTCACTGAAATGTGTGAAAATTCAAGGTGTCTTTCCCTCTAATGAAATAGATTTGAGTAGAGTTCAGCTCAGAAAAGATTTCAACAATAATTAATGTGGACCTCTTGCTTTGCAAGTTTATCCATCAATGATATCTTGTTGAGAGCTTTGTGAGATAGTACAAATAGTTGAAGTCGTTAGTTGGAGGGTAGTATAGAAGGTATACATTAGGAGCAAGTATAGTTGTTGTTCTGAGAACGTGGTTATCTTCTTTCAGCGCTAATGTTGTTAGTTACTGAGTAACAGTAGAAATGTTTCAAGAGTGAATAAAAACTTTCACAAGTTGTTTGTAATAGGATTGTGAAGAAGAGTCTTGCGTTTACGGTTGTAAATAGGTCCTTGATTATACCTAAGTTTGACACTGATTGCAAGATTGCAAGACATTATTTGTTACTTATAATTTTGTTACAAGATCTAAGACACAGTGAATGCAATATAAATGAAGTCCAACTCATATATTTAAAATAATGGTGATACAAAATGTATAACTGATCTTAAAAAAAATGAGTAATAAAAAAGTACTGTCAACCAAGGTCGTACCTAAGGAAAAATTAAAAACTTATGGTGGGGGAGGTTTGTTTGAAGGACTCGAGTGTCTGGGGGTATGGAATACCCCTCAAAAATTCCGGGGGACCTTCCGTGGGAGATTTTAAAAATATCAGTGTCGAATGACGTATTTTTAGGCTGCTTTAACTCCTTTTTAACAAGAGTTTAAAAGCCAAAAACTATTGCATTCACTGCAAATAGTTCGAATTATTTTAAAATAGACAGATATAAATTTTTATTCATAATTATGAAGAATAATAAAATACGGGGACTTCGCTTGAAGAAGAGGTTCCAGGTGTTCCTTAGGGGCGTTTTGCTGGATATTAATGTTGAACTTTGTAAAATATATTATTGTGAATCCGGCAACACGCTTTGGTTCCTTGGCTTTGTTGCGTTTGTCTCGGGCCAGGACGAGATACGTGCAATGAGCGATGAATTAATGTGGCACTAAGAGAAATATTTGTAATTTTGTATGCTTTTAGTTGTTTGACAATTTAACTGTTGTGATCTAACGACTGATGGATTAGGATTAGAAATATATTGGCATGTCATACACCGTAAGAGCTATACTCATGAAAATAACAGTTTCACATGATGAAATAATAATAATAATAATATTGGTATCCAAATTGGGAATAGTAGGGGGTCAAATTAGTAGTGATTCAAGAGAAAATAGTTTCAAAAAGGCCCGCTTAAAACATTTTCATAAAAACAATGAGGGTCTGGATCTCCCATGAGCAATGTTTCAAGAGTGATATGACATTTACATCCACATGTTGTGTTGAAATTAATTGATTTTCATATCATCGCTTATAAATGTGATTTTAAAAGGGTTATCTCTCAAAAATTTGCCAAAAATACCCCCGAACACCCTCCTTAAGAGAAATTAGACATAGCCTATATTATCCACTTCTTTCCCTTTATTAGTCTACATACTGTCTAGAATCTACCTCCCTAATCTATATTATAAATATGAAACTTTATATAGCCTACACAAAATACGTATGAAAAAACTTCCATTCAAAGAGAGAATAAATGAATTGAATAAGATAAGATAAAATTTGTAAATTTACATAAAGTAATTTTATCTTTATCTTATCTCCTCTCGATACATCACTACTCATCTCCCCCCCACCCAAGACTTAGCTTCTAGTTACGCCACTGACCTGTTCAAGAATAATTATAAGATTGCATTGACAAAACTAGTGCTTCCTTAGTAATTTAATATTACGCTGAAGAACTGTGGGATAAATGAGAAACATGCTTATCATTTCGGCTGCTCCTCTGCAACTTCCGCAATGCTCGAGAACAGTTATGAATAAAATGTAATGATAAATAACGGAACTCAAAATGTGGGACTGGGAAACAAGTCGAGGAAATTTCCCATGAAATATCATAGGCGTTTTATCTTTCTGTCATAGCTGTCTTCCGCCAATCTTTTCAACCATTTAAATGTTCACCTCTTTCGTTATTGCCAACAATCTACATTTTTTCATTCCTGTTCCCCCTTTCTTTTCACACCCCCTCACCTTACTATTTGAAAGTCAACAGCAGAGGCCTTCCAGAGGTAGATATTTTTCCAATATTGCAACCAGCTAAATCAATATTTTTTGAAGTCATCTCAATCAAGAACTCTCAAAATTCTGCATTACCTATTTTATCGAAAACGTTATAGTCAGTCCCCTTTCAGTCTAATAATTTTTTCATTAGCATCAGGGCGTTTTTTGTTTTCCATATCATAAATTATTATTTCATATTTATTAATCAGCCAACTCAGTTTCATTGATAAATTTATATTAGAAATTACAGTGATATACAGTTTTTTTATATTTAACCTGGTTCCGTAGCTGCAGAACCTAATGATGATCGGCTGATGACGCTGCTTTTGTGATCCTGTTGCTGGAAGTTGACGCTTTCCAACACAGTGTGAACGATTCATGTCTTCCAGCTGGATGTTTACATTCCATTTGGTTTTGAAGAGCTCCATTGTCAAATTGATGGTGTTTTCGTTCACATTCTTGTGGATACCGAAGATTCTTAGGCAATGACATCTCCCATATTGTTCGAGGTTGTTGAACCTTCAGCTCCATCAACTTCTTGTCGATTTTCATCTTCAGGAGTTCCCTTACGGTTTTCAGTTCTTCCATTACGGACTTCAGCACGTTGGAAACAGCCTCTTCCAACTGGCTATTCATTTTTAGTAAAATTTCGTCAGTAAGATTGGAGTTGGGGTGGGTGACAGAAGCAGGCAGCAAAACCCACTTCGGTTTGGGAGCAGCGGAAGCAGCAGCAGCAGCAGTGCGAACCTTGACCATTGTGTCCATTTCTGGTTGATCACAGGCTAAACAGAAACCGGATTCTAAAGGGCTGCTTTATATCTTCCTACACTCAACAACACTGAAATTACGTTTTAATGATAACTATTTACTGATTGAACATTATGAAGATGTGATTGAATTATTGAAAATAGCATGTTAAACTGAACAAGTATATTTATAAAATTAAATCTCAAGTGAACTTTTTAACCCTGCAGAATTACTACTTAAATATGGAGCTAAACTGACGCACATCTACTCACTTGCCATTCATTTTGGCGGGTAGTGCAGTTGGTTGGAGCGCTCGCTTGTCTGTGATAAGATAAGGCTCTGGCTGGCTTCGTTTCCTGCAGTCTTGATAAGGGTTCGAATCTCATTTAGCCACGGGTGTTTCTCATCATTCACCCCATTATTTACATACAAGTTTCCAAGACTCATGTGGGCATCATGAACAATAAAAAAAGAGAGTGATGTGGGATCAAATATTAATTGGCGTTTGTGCAACCGGCCATCAGTTCAACTAATGTCTTATCAGATTTAATGAGATTTATGAAAGAAAATATTGGGGCTCTGATCAAATCCTTGAACAGAATAGTTGTTGCTCTTGATTGATTAAATAAATTGATGTCAGTTCACAGACAGGTTGATGTTTAGTTATCTAGCGCCATATTTCATTTACTCATGTATGGTGACATAAAAGTGATGAAGGGAGTAAAATAAACAGAATAAGAACAAAATCAACCATAACACAATAACATTGATTTCATTTATTCATTTAACATCCAAAATACATATGTCATAATATAATAATTATGGGAATAATTCATCTCATTAATGCATCAGGTGGTATCTTGTACACACCGCCAGGTTTTGAATCACCTCCTAACTAGCTGTTGAAAATGTGTTTAATAATGTTCAAACCAATTTAAGTAAATGATATTATCGTACTATTAATCAGTCTGTGTGGGAGATTGTTTGAATCCACTTGGCGAATGATATTATCAATCTATTTAATCAACTGATCATATTACACTTAACAGCTCAGACCTGTCTGAGAGAACCCTTCATCAGAGGCAAGCCTCTGTCTTGTTTCTCCTCTCTTGATCGATCTCTCTCTTAGTCACTCTCTCTCTCTCTCTCTCTCTCTCTCTCTCTCTCTTCATTATCTTTGCGATCCGTGAATGCCTCCACTTTGGATTTCCTTGGAAGACTGAACCACCCTTCTGTCAAGGAGGGGGATCCGTTTGACTTTAGTCAGCATTTGCAACCTCCTACTTACAACCCCTAAGGCTTATAGAGCAACACAATTAACCCTCCACATATCTTCCATCCTCATAGTATGTCCTCATCATTATATTTATCAGGTTCTTTTGATCACCTTTTAGAGTCGTATTCTCAATTGCAGTTTAAACTATGTTCAGATTAAACTTGGTTTAAACTTTAAATCGTATTATCAATATTAGTTTAAAACGCAACCAAAGTTTAACTGGCAGTTTAATTTAAACGGTCGATTTCGGTGGTTTAAACAGCTGGTTAACTTAATCCGAGAGTTGGCACAAGGTTTTCATGGTGGAGTTGAATAAGGCTGCTGTGAATCTCACTAATAAATTCCTATCAATGCAATTAAAATAAATTACACGAATTGACTGCATCACATTTATTCATTCACATAAAAGTTTTCATAATCTCAATTTACAGAGTTAAGTTTCACAACAGTCAACAGAGCTCATGAAATAAATTGTTTTCAATAAAATGACAGTTTGAAGTTATGCATTGTACTGTAAATACAGTGAGGCTATTGTATTTATTACTTGATAATATTTGTTAAAGTTCATTCAGCCAAATAAGGTTTAAAACAATATAGGATTAAAATCTACCAGTTCACGGCGTATAACTTCTGATGTAAAGTAGTGGACGTTCGTGTTTGAGTGGGTGCGTACATATGTGTTGAGCTTGTTTTTTACAATGTAATGCATGCCACAGAAATATGAAGGCAAAATTAGTGTGGTTGGGGTCAAAGCGAGGTGTGCACCGGTCTTCCCCTACTAGATGCTTCACTATTCCGGGTCAGAAGTTAGACGCAATTTATTAATTTATTCAATTTATTGATGCAACTGCCTTTGCCTCATCATCGTAGCTAGATTTTTCGAACGCTCTGTGATAAATGTCAACCATTATCGATACAGAACCGAACAGAAAACTCGCCTATTTTCGAATCGAAACGCAATTTGTGAGACAAGTAGAACCTTACATTTATTTTCACATCTGATCATATGAGCACTATTGCCAACATAAATAGTTAAGCTGCGTTTAACTTGAATTGATTCAAGTTTTAGTTGAAACTAAACGACTTGTAAAATTATATTGATAATACGGAGCTAAGTTAAAACTTGAACAGGTTTTGAACTACGTTAAACTAAGCTTAAACCGAGAATGAGAATACGGCCCTTTCATATACAGTATCTTAATTTGTCGTCCATGCACATTGCATTTGTGGGTGAGTGGAGTAAGTAATCTTATTATATTATGAATTAATATGATTATGAACATAGCTTTTCATATTCGAGTTCATGAGGAAAGTACAGGTTAATCCAGAAATGTTTTCTGGGAATATCACCTAAAATAAGAAGATATCACTTACCTGGTGGTTTGGAACCCACCTGAAATTGTAAACCCAACATTCATAACATGAATGGAATAATCCAATAACATGGGAATATCACCTTAAATTAAGAAGATATCACTTACCTGGTGGTTTGGAACCCACCCAAAATTTTAAATTCAACATTCATAACATCATTGTATCATCATCCTACTCATCAACCACACACAAATCCAAGGCTCATGTAACCCCATCAGCAAGAAAAATGTCCTCATGAATAAAAAAGTCAACAGTGATGTGTCTTATATTTACGGGTATGAATTTTAAAAATAAATATTTCATTTAGAGAAGTGCCCTTGCAAATGGATAAATAATAAGGGCACTAAATAAACATTATTCATATTAGATTCTTTAGCCTCCGGATACCAGTTAATATAAATGAAGGTTTAGATACCTGCGTTTTGGTATCCATAAATTGGTTATTGGATAACAAAACGGAGTTATTTTAACATTATTCCACGATTCTTATCAACAACAAATGTGAAATGCGGAAAAATCAGCCTTATTTTCCCTTTCCCCGGTTGCTTGTTCTTGATTGAGTTATTGAGCTTCAATATTTTTCTGCGTTTATTATATTGTTGATTTGTATAGTCGGTTATTCACCAGTTTTATACATGTTAATTGGCAGGCTATTCCTTGTTATTTATGGTTGGGTCTAGTATTAACCATTCACAGGCCTCCAACGTGGAGTTCAATCAATGGGAGGCTCTCAGTCTATTTACCAATTGATATTCGTCTAAGAAGGGTAACATCTATTGAACTACTTTGTATTTTAGTTTGAGAATGACGTGACAGTCAAAACTACAGTATCTCGAGTACTAATTGTTCGAATTTTAGTGGTTGGACATCTGTTTTATTCTATCACAGTACTAGGAAGACTAGGCTGAAAAATTCTAATATTGAAGCTTGCGCTCAAAGGTTATAGTTTGATTCATGTATATTCACTTTGTTCTAACCCTTTTTTTCGTGAAGATACTCTTCCAATTGATTTTTATTCTGTTATTAGTGTTTTGTAATACATTTGATAAATGTTTATTAAACTGTTATCATTCATTAAATCTGGTGCAAAGATTATTCAGGCTGGGAAAAATCTATTTCGCCTGCGCTAAACGTTTTATTTTTGTCCTCAAACATAATTTGGGTAGTGATAGCCGTGAGTCGCAGCTGCTATCTGTTCAATCAGATTAGATAAGCAACGCTCTCCTGGACCCTCTTTGTAAGAGTGACCGATTGGTTCCAGTGGTTCACAACCCACCTGAAACTGTAGGTCTAACTCATCAATCACCATCATCCAACTCATTGCCCACGCACAGGTCTCAGACCTATGTGGGCTTCATCCTTGAAAAAAATCATATCCTTTGGCTGTCAATAGTAGAGTTCCAATTATCCGAACTCCAATCATCTGCGTCGCTGTTTATCAAAATCAATCGCTTTGAGAAAAAATCAGCTTACTTTGGCTAAAATGTTCAGCTAATTATGACTTTCATTTACACAAATTTCAACTGATGTAAAGCCCTTGAAAGAACATGTACGCTGAATAACTCAGACAAATGTTGCCTTTTTATCGAATCAATGAAAAATGCATTTAAATTTACATCTTAATACCAAAAATAAGCTTTTATCCTTAAAGATATATTTTTCCCCTCAAAAATCCAGTTATCCGAATTTTTTATTATCCTTATTATGGTCTAGTCCCAACTGATTCGGGTATTTGAAGTTTAACTGCATTTTAGTTCAGAATTGCAGAGCTCAGTCCAGTTTTCACTTCACATTATCGCATTTCGCTGATAAGAGTTCCCGCCAAACACGTTATGTTGCGCTTCGTGCAACGGGAATATTCCTAGTTGCTTTCAAGAATTGTTCCGTTGCAACAACGGTTGCATCCTGAGTTCATTTTTGCCGCTATCAACTAATTATTAGAAATAATTGTTATATAACGAAGTATTACAAGTATCAATATCTCTGTATTTGTCATCATCAGGTTTTATCATCATTTACGAACGTTTCTATCCAATAATCATAAATGGTTTTAATAACAATTTCAATAATGAGCGTCTTCTTAACAAGCATCACAATCAATAACTTATCAAGAAAATAGAAATTACAGTTATTTAAACAAATTAGCTAAATTTTTCATACATGAATCATATAAAGTAACCAGGTTGAAAGTTTGTTACGAATTCATTTTAATTTAAGAGGCAAAATTGTTTTAGTAATATATCATTTTTTCCTTGAAATTCTCACAAGCTCTCCATAGTCAACGTTTTATTTCCTGGTATAAAGTACGCTTTGAGTCTCCCTTCATACAGACACATCAACTTGCTTTATTACTTCAATTTGATTCTTTGAGCTTGATTCACTTTGCTATATTAATGGAGTAAAAATCTCTCCAGAAATTCAGAAAGCTATATTATGCCATTTGTAGGATACCAATTTCTTCGAAAAACTTTTCTCAACGACTCTTTATAATTAACTTCAATCCATAAAGAAATAACGTGACACAAACAAGACAGGTCAGAGAATACTGAAGATACATGTGTGTCTTCCTCTCGTAATATATTGCAATGCAGTACAGCCGCAGTTAGTCAAACCATAAACAGTCCCGATAACTTGGTCCAGTGGGAAAAGTTCAGTTATTTTTATAAAAATTATTTTGTTTCACAGACGTAATGTGTTTTTAGGTGATGTTGAATAGCAATTCACGAACACAATCACAATCCACAAGGCAAAAATTGCGGTAAGATATTGTAGTAACCAGAAATACAAAAACTAACAATATCAGTTTGTGAATTGTAATGCATTAGGCCCCAGATGCTGTATGTTTAGAGGGAGTTATCAGTAAATTTGTTGATACATCATGCTTGCTTATGCATGTCACGCGATTTTGGGTGCCTCAATTAATGGATTTCATCAGAACGATGAAAATGATATCAGCTCGGCAATTCCTTCCCATTAATTTCGACATAGCTTCTCTTCCTTATCATCTTTATATCACAGTATTCTATTTAACTAAGAATTAAATAAACTGAAGAATTTCATATTGTATCTTAATAAAATCCAATTTCAATTCATTTATTCTCTCTTTGAAGTCAATTTTTTCATACGTATTTTGTGTCTATGAAGTTTTATATTTATTCTAAAAAATAATAAAACCACCGTTCGCTCAAATGGAAAGTCATTTTTGATGGATTCGATAATTGATTGAAGATCTTTTCTATTTGAAAATTCAAATTTAATTAAAAGGTGGGATTTATAGTCATTGAGAGCAATCTCTTTGTCTAAGATTACAGTCCTGATAACAAACTAGACTGCATACCATTTTATCATATTTCTACTGGAAGAACTGTAAAATACCTCTTGAGTATCAAATTGCTCGTTTACTCGTCTCAGTTTCACGTTACAAAGGACAGGTTCACGTTTCAAACGACTTCGTTGCAGTCTGGCAACACTCCGTATCAAGACCGTAGTGCGTATTCCTTTCTGCAAGCGGTTAGTTCTCTCATTCGGTTGGTGCAACGCGGTGAAGACAGTGGCGGATTCTCAGTTGCTCAACAGTAAACCACGCGCGTGATATAACCGGCAGAATCACGACGTTTTGGTGGTCGATCTTTACAAAAACGAACGTAAATGAATAATTATTCAATTATAAACTGATTAGTTCAAATAACTTAGCACTAAATTACAAAAGAGTAGACATTGTTTTTGGAAAACTTTTCTCGGTAGGATAATATTTTCTAACTGTCTTGTCTTGTCTGAGAAAACTTTTCCTTTTGTTAAAAAAATAAGTTTCTTTAAATACCTTGGGTTAATAGTTCTCTTGGTTATTTTTAATTTAAGATTTTATTCAGCATTCAATAGTTTTATAGTTTTTTACTTTGAAAAATAACCTCATAGCATAATAATGTGTGAGAAAACTAACCTCACTTTTTAGTCCAAGCTTTTATCTTCTTTTGAGCTTCAAATTATGATGAAGCTTGAAAATATATTTATTATGAGGATGTTCTGGCGAAGCTTGGGCTTTACAAGGATAATTTAGGAATATTATACCCGGGAATATATAACCCATAGATTTCTTGAATATTGGTTTCGTTCATTTTATACTTGTGAAAATAGGACTGAATGAGATCAACCGATTAGCTTTCACACTGATTAGGTCTTTGCATTCTTTTAGCATGATTCTCACATTCATCCATCATTGCCTATTCAAATTCTATGCAAATTTATCATTTATTAGCCAATCAGTTGAATATTAAACCAAAATGAAAATAAACATCCACTAAATTACTAAATAATGAAATACTTTGTTACTGGTATAATATGAGTTTTTTATGGAGAGATCAAGCTTGACAGTACACGTCAGAATGTTTAGCGGTCTAAATTACTGGTTCTAGGGCTCCTTGTTTAGTTCCTGAATGGGTCTGGCATTTTCTAATCAAATCACAGCTGTATAAATACAAGATGATCAATCTAACAGGCTCTAATAGATTAAAACTAAACAAAAAATATGAGATGGGTTGATGGGTAGAAATATAAGGCAGAACTATAATATTGAATTGGAACACATCTCTCACTCACTCTCTCACTCTCACTCTCTCTCTCTTTTTGAGAACGCTTTGCTTTCTTTTATGCCTAATTATAGCCGCATTCTAGTAATGGGAGACATGAATACCGATCTTAACATGACAAACCGTAATTTTGACTATCACCAACTAACTACAATATTTGAATGCCTTAACCTGACTATTGTGCCACTCGAACCAACTCACCATACAAACGAATCTGACACGTTAATAGACCTTCTAATAGTTAGCGATCCCGATGAGGTAGTATACTCAGGCCAGACCTCAGTCCCAGCTATTTCGGCACATGACTTGATTTACTGTGTACTTTCTTACAAACCACCAAAACCAGCAAAAAAATTTATTACATTCAGGGACTTTAAACAATTTGATGAAGCTGCTTTTATCACCGATGTAGCTCGGACTCCATGGCATGAGATTGAGGATTTATCCTCAGTTGATGAAATGGTAGAGACTCTTGAAGACTGGATTTTAAAGATCTATGATAAGCATGCACCCACTGTGACAAGAAGAATTAGTAGTAAACGACGTGTACCTTGGATGACTAATGATATATTACAGTTGATGGGAAAAAGGGATTCAGCTCACAGAAAAGCTAAGAGAACAGGTGACCTAGATACTTTAAATGAATACCGACGTCTAAGAAATAAGGTTAAACAAGAGTTACGTAACTCGAAAATCAGGTACTTGAACTCATTCATGACAGACAATCGACAAAACTCTGCATCACTATGGCGTGGAATTAAAGAATTTGGTTTTGGTAAACAGAAATCAAACACCCCCATCGACCTACCACTAGATGACATAAATGAGCACTTCGTTTCACATTCAGCTCAACGTGATGAGACAGCCATCCAAAATCACATCCATGACCTGAACAATCAGTTTATTAACTCAAGTATTCCATTAGCTTCTCAATTTCATTTTCATCTTATCTCTGAACATGATGCTCTTAAAGCATTCCAACATATAAAAAGTAATGCAACTGGGGCGGACAAAATTCCTATCAAATTCATCAAGAAAATATTATTTGCAGTTTTACCTACCATCATTTCCATTTTTAATACATCTCTCCAAAGTGGAAGTTTCCCCAAAAATTGGAAGTGTGCTTTGGTTCGTCCATTAAACAAAGTTGCCTCTCCAAATAAAGTTGAAGACTTTAGGCCTATTAGCATTCTACCAGCACTATCTAAAGTTCTTGAAAGACTCGTCCATTCTCAGATAGTTGAGTTCCTTGAGAAGAACAGTAAGCTACATAACTTTCAGTCAGGGTTTAGAAAATCCCACTCAACTGAGACAGCACTATTGCGTGTCACTGAAGATATCAGGTTGGCTATGGATCAACGAAAATGTACTGTTCTGAGTCTATTTGATTTCTCTAAAGCATTTGACACTGTTGATCATAAGGTTTTACTCAATAAATTAGCTCTGCTTGGCTTCAGTCATGAAGCCCTAATATGGTTCCAATCTTATCTCATAGGTAGAAAACAATGTGTCACTAATGTTAATAACAAATCCCAATGGAAAAATGTAATACATGGTGTCCCACAAGGTTCTATTCTCGGTCCTCTTCTTTTCACCCTGTATGCTAATGATCTTTCCTCCATTATCAATTTTTCCAGTTTCCATACTTATGCAGATGACCTACAAATTTACTCCAGCTGTCCAAAATCAAAAATCAATGCAACTGTTGATAAGATGAATGAAGATATTAATAATATTATGAAATGGACCAGGAAAAATGGTCTTAAACTCAATCCTGTAAAAACGCAATCTATTATCATTGGTTATTCACGGTTGATAAATAGTATTGACTTGAACCTAATTCACAAAATCACAGTTGATGGCAATGTAATACCATACTGTAGTTCAGTTAAAAACTTGGGTATAACCATGAACTCAACTCTTGACTGGTCAGAGCAAGTTATTAGAACATGTAAGAAGGTTTCTTCAGCAATGCATCCCTTAAAGAAAATGCAAGATATTCTCCCTAGAAGTGTCCGATTGTTACTGGTTAAATCTCTCATCTTTCCACATTTCCTGTACTGTAATTCTGTAATGAATGACATGACAGTCATTCTGAATGATAGACTGCAGCGCAGTCAGAACTACTGTCTTCGGTACGTTTACTCTCTTCAATGGCATGATAGAATTACTCAATCCCATATTACAAGCTCAACTCTCAAACTCCCAGATCAGAGACTATTCAGAATAAACAAACTTGTCAGAGAAATCCTCAAATATGGCAAACCTAATTACTTTAAAAACGATTTCAAATTTGTTTCTGAAGGCAGACAGAATAATGTCTCTCATACAAGAACCGGGGATAATACGCTTAGGATACCGAACCACCGTACTACAATCTATACTAAATCATTTGTTGTAAGTGCTTGTCGGGCTTGGAACGCACTTCCTAATTCCATAAGGTGCATTGAGAGTCGAGCGGGCTTCACCTCATCATTGAAGAGGTATCTTTTGGAGGGAATGACTGCATCTTTTCAACCATAGAGCACATGCATGACAACCATCATCTTTCATTTTGTAAATAATATCCCATCTGTATTGTTCAGAAAATATTTAAAAAAAACACAATATCAATTATTTTTAATCACTTTTAACTTTTTCAATTTGTACTCAAATTTTATTCTATTATTACCAATTATATAGTCTCGCAGTTCGAAGTTATCAAGGTTAAGTTTGAATGGACGAATTTTTGTCCAGACTTCGCCCTTATTACGTAAATGCTTCACAAAAATGTTATTGTTAATATCCAAACTTTTTCTCATTTTCTTATTTATTGTGTTGTTAATAATATTCTTTTTAATCAGTCACAGTTATATTTTGTAAATTTACGTAAATAAAGTAATTTTATCTTATCTTATCTTATCTCTCTCTTTGTAAATTTACACAAATAAAGCCATCTGAATCTCTCTCTACTACTTAGTGGTAACCAAAATATTCCCTTGAATCTTATTTTTACTTGTTTACTCTTTGAAGTTTCTAAAGGCTAGAAGTACTACTGTACCTTGCAGCTTATTTGATGCAGGGTTGAAACTATTCTTTTTGTGTCCGAAAATGAATATCGAAATAAAAAAAATTAATATCAATACCATAAATCTATTTCTACTGATACAATATACAAATTATGAGTAATTGGTGCTGTACACCTCCATAGCTTTCACATCATTCCTCCACTAACTGCATGATATTATTGTCACACTGGAATGAGCCAATGTGACACATTTATTCCAATCATTTTTTGAAGGCCGTGTTCTCTGTTCAAGTTATAAAATAATCAGTTGATTTAGACATTGAGAAATTATCTCTCATATCGATTTATTGAACATTTGTGTCTTATAACTATTATATTCTTCACAGTCAGGGACGCACCCAGACGTTTGGTTTGGGGGGCTTCCCCCAAGGGTGGTCTGAGATTTTGCTGACCTTCGTTTTGCAAGATTAGCCCTTCCATCCTTCCTGTCACCCCCCTTGTCTACGCCCAAAATTTACGTTCTTTCATTATTTAGCGATTTTTCTAGCTTATCTCTTGAAGAACAAGGCAGAAAATTGAGAATCTTGAATTCAGGATAAGGCCCAAGATGCGTGGTGAGAAAGGGTTCCAAAATATTCCGTGAAGATACGCCGAAAACTAGCAATTCTTGATAATCTAGTGTTCTTCGATGTTTAGGCCCACAATGAACGGTTTTCGAAAATTTAGTTGATTGCCATTTTCAAGGGGCATGTGGCCTAGAAAGTTTTCTCCCTCCAAAAAAGAGCAAGAATTTATCATTTTAAAAATTCTGTACAAACTTTCCCTTCCCACAGCTCAACAGCTCCCATATCAGGCAACAGTAACGAGCAAAGAGAGCCTTTTGGATCAATTCTTCGAATTTTCTTCCTGGTGGTCAAGGGGACTGAGCCCCCTAGCTAGACTAATCGCCTAAAGATCAACAATTTTTTCAACAAAAGTTTCCTCGTTTTTGCGTAATTTGTAGAATACCTCAATTATTACGATAGTTAAAGACGTGTAACAATTTTTATTGAATTTTCCAGCTCTTTTAACATCAAACCCACACAATTCACCACGTGAATGAATGCCCCAGAGATTCAGAATGACTAATTAATAGTGAGAGCTGCAATAATTCACTATTTTTACCTCTTCGCTAGTGACTTCAATTTTTTGGTGAACATTCGATGTTGCTAGACCACTCAGCCTATCAACATCCACGGAATTCCCAAGACATGTCTTAGACGTGTAGAATGATATTTCTATTAACATTATTCTATTGAAGCAAGTATTAAACATGAAAAGTACCAAAACTAAATCAGCCTGATATTGCAGTTAATTTGCTTGAAAAATATCAACATTTGATAAAAACCTCAGGTCCTTAGGAGGAGGGGGTTTAAGCTCCTTCAACTAGAACAGCTATGTTATTGATGACTCGGCGACACATATCCTCGGTTATCTCATTACATGCGTCAATGATTAGCACTCGCAGATTCATCAATGAGTTAGGATGTTTAGCGGAGATATTCTCCTTCAGAAATCCTCAAACAAAATAATCGTACGGATTAAAATCAGGACTGTTTGAGAGCCAGTTATGCCCACACTCATAACGATTGGGAAATCGGTTTGAAATTACATTTTCGTTGAAATTTCCATGCAGAAAGTCTAATACAACATTAGCCGTGTGAGGAATACTTTCTTTGTAGTGGTGAAGATGATATTGTGGAAGATATCCATAATGAATAATAAGACTTGGAGTTGTTACAATCACATTTATTGAAAAAAGAGAAACTAGTTTCGGTTGTTACACCATTATCAATCTCAAACAAACTAAAATTAAAGTAAAGAGTAGCTTATTATACTAAACACGGAATAATACTATTGGCCAAGGGAGAAAGTTCCTCTAATAGGCTCACCTTCATTAAAGGTCTGAGGTTGGCTGAAGGCCAAAACAAGTCACGCCCACTGGTGGGAGGAGCAACAAGCAAAAAATAAGTGTCAAAATCAAGAACCATAAACCGGAAACTCATTGAAAGCAACAAACAAGAGCAAAAGAGAAGTAGGCTAAAATTACAAAATTAAATAGTTGAAAAATTGAAAATCACTGAAATACAGTCAAGGTCAACCGAGAAATAACACGTAATTACAGTTAGTGGAAGCTTTAGAGATAATTTATTAGGTTGGTAAAAAATGATTCTAGTACTAATTTAAACGATCAAATTTATTACAACCAATTCAATACAACTAACTTGGTTTCATTACAATTGTGGCCTGCATTTTAACAATGGTACCTGCTTTTGTGTTTTTCTTGGTTGACCTTGACTGAATTCCAGTAAAATTCAATTTTTTAATTTTAAAATGTAATTTTAGCCTACTTGTATTTTGTTTTTGTTTGTTGCTTTCTATGTGTATCCGGTTTATGTTTCTTGATTTTGACACTTATTTTCTGCTTGTTGCTCCTCCCACCAGTGGGCGCGACTTGTTATGGCCTTCAGCCAATCACAGACCTTCAATGAAGGTCAGCCTATTAGAGGCTTCATTGTCAGACCCTTCCCAGGTAAATACTGACCCAAGTTGTACGTTTTGTCGCTAATAATCAAGTGGTACCTTTGTCACTGGTACGTTATGTCGAGACAACCACAAATGAGAAGAAAAAATGAGAGAAAAATTCTTACAAAAGTGGAAAGCATTATTATTTTTTTAAAGCTTACAAAACTGTCCATGGCAGTCAATAACTTTTCAACAGCTTAGTCTACAACAACAGACAATGCCTAGAATTATCATTATTCGATCAATATTAATTATTATTTAATAATGATCCGAGGTCGAGTTTCATAATCTAGTCCAGGGGTTCTCAAACTGTGTTACGCGTACCCCTTGGGGGTATTTTAAATGGGTACGCGGGGCAGGTTAATAAAAAATTAAACCATTTTCATTTGAATACTTGTGTAGTCGAGGAACTTGAAACCAACAGGTGTAACAGGTTTGTAGAAATAGTGAGCGCCGTTTGGTAGCAGTGCGGGCCGAAGGTGGCATTGATGAACTATGTAAAAAGAAGCAAGCTCATCCTTTTCATTGACTTTTTGTAATGCGTTTCAAATAAGTTATATTGTGTTTTTGATGTAAAAGGTGTATTTAATTTAAGCGCCTCCCCTCCCGATAACAAAATGAAACGCAAAATTTTAATTTTTCTTTGAAAAAGTTTGAGAACCCCTTATCTAGTCTATCGTGAAAATTAGTATTGCTGTAACCGATTTCCACTTGAATAAAACATGAGTAGGAAAGCGATTGCGTAGTGACGAGGTGATTGGGAAGAGACGAAAAAGTATTTCAGAGAAAACGATAGTCGAGAAATGAAGGCAGCAGGATAAAAACAACAATATTCAGTGCCTGCACTTGATCTAGGCACCAACTCATTTGGTTGAAACATTTACTCTGTCATATTTAAAGTATTGACACTGACCCAAACAGTAGGGAATGCGATTGACAGGCTTTGTTTATAGCGCTATTTTGATATTTGGTGGAGTGATTGTCAAAGCTTCCCCACGCAAACCCACTGTCCCCTCCCATTGGCATTCTAGCATTGACCCCCATCAGGATCCAACGTAATTGCTTCTGGGAAATCAAAGTACCTCGGATTACATAGTCGGGACCGCGGTCCCCCAGAGGGACGAATGCATTCTCTAGCACTAAAATCACTCCATCGATTGTATTGTGTCTTCTATGTATTTGTGTGAGTTAACTACTCTGTCCATCTGCTTTCGTCAATCAACTATTGGCAGTTTTAGCTTGTTAACTGGAAAATCGATCAGAAATAATGAATTCACGGAGATTTTTTTCAATTTATTATTAAAATTTAGTCCACAATATCACCTTCGCCACTTCTAAGAAAAAAAAAGAAAAAACTCTATTTCCACCTAAGGTACTTGTAATATACGTCTTAATAGAGTAATGGTATTGCTATAAACGCTACCCTATTTGAACAAGCTCGAATTGTATAGGAGTCTATATTGCACATCATTTCGCTTGAAATTATCTGTAGGAAGTATGTGCTCCACGCTGATTAGTGTTAGAACATTTCATGTTTTACACTTTTTCAAATGGAAATGTTAATTTTGATAAGGATTTCAGGATCTGAGGGGAAGGCTTGAGCCCCAAGTGCTCAATTTATTTCACTGGATATGAATAGCATTATTCTACTTGAAAAAGTGTAAAACATGAAATGTCCTAACACTAATCAGCTTGGAGCACACATACTCCCTACGCCGAAATGTTTGGCTTGATTGGCAATGATTGGCTTGAAAATTATCAACGTATTATAAAGACCTTAGGTTCTTGGGGGGGGGGGGGGCTTAAACCCCCCAAGCCCCCCTGGATTCGCCATTGCACAGATGTAAGAAGCTACTGGTTCAATTGTAGTCCAGTATAATGTATAATGCATACTACAACTGTACAACACTTATAAAATGATACATTACCTCTACGACGAATTCAGACAAACATTCCAAAATAAAATAGCGGTATACTTGTAAGCTGATCACTCTATACTTGTATTGCGTCATGTACTTCAAAAGATATGAACTTACCTGAAAATATGAGAACCCAAAGTAATTAGGCAACGTTGGACGTTTCTCAAGTCTTATTATTTATTATGGATATCTTTCACAATATCACCTTCACCACTACAGAGGAAGTGAAATAATCTTGAATGATTGAAGACTGAGAGAGTAGTATTTTATTGGTTTGCTTAGATTGGTGAAGCATAGAGCAACAATTCAAGAGGAAGATGCTTTCAGTTGGCCAACTATTGAGAACCTTTCAATCTTTGTAAACGATGAGAGGAGTTGCCCTCTTGCTTTTGATCCCATCCTCATCGTCTTATTTGTTTTCTATCCCAGGAGTTGATGGACAGCTAAACATAAAATTTCCTCTTTCAGTGGCTGATCATAATTCGTGATGGTGAATCCCATCACTGCTCAAGACTTTCAACATTTGATTCTTGTTGCTTGTTTGGATCTACCCTTTTATATCGCTGCCTCATACAATTCAATTCACAACTCAGCACTGTGAATACTTCATTCATTCACATTCTTGCACCATGCTTTCATTTTTTTTTCGAGACTGAGACTTGAACAATGTTATGGGAAACATGGTAAACGAAAAATTTTAATTGGGTTACAAAACATCGGTAGGTGCTAATAAAGCACCTGAATCATGTTCTTTTTGCCGGCCACCCTTTCAAGAACAGTCTCGAGTGCTCGTGACTGAACATCACGATCTCCCTGTCATCGCTTCCATCAGGCAAATCATCACTTGCAAATGTGTTTCTCAAGAAAACAGTAATAATTCTTCAAATAGGATGCACGGAGAAAATGTTTTTCTTCTACTTCCAGTATGTAAATTATTGAGACTTGAGATTTCATTCGGCAAAACATTTTTTTATTACGTCTTGGAGACTCCAGGAGTGTAAGACAAGTCGGATCAACAATTATACAATCTTATACTCTTACACTAGTTGCCATAATTACTATATAATTTAGTTGAAATGAGGCTTAATTTTGATGTGAAAGGGACTCTTGTACACTATAAAAGCTTTATCAAATAAATATTTTTTTAATTGTTTTTTATATTTCTATATTTTTCAGAATCTTTAAAAGCTGCGGTAGCTTTAGCTACCAATATCACTAGGTTTTTGTTCGAATAAGCTACTATTGTGACTCACCAAGTTATAATCACCTCGGCTTCTTGTATTGAAATCGTTTACGACAAGATGTTGATTTATATCACTCTTTTCTACGTATAAAGTAGATTCATACACATATAAGCAGGGTACAGTAAGGAGACCAAGTCTCTTGAACAACGGCCTACATGAATCTAATCTATTTACTCTTTCCATATAACTAACAGCTTTCTTCTGGATCTTAAACTCCCTATCAAGGTTTTGTTTTGATGAATTACCCCATACCAAGATATCATACCTAATATGTGACCGTAAGAGCCCATGGTTAGTTGTGAAAAGTAGCTATTTGTCATTTAATCTAGCAAGCTGTTGAATTTCATCTCACTGATTGGTTCTATTTTCTATGTTAGCGGACTCGAATATTATAAAATTGTAATGTATTATGTATGGACCGAAATCTTGTATTGAAATCGTTTACGACAAGATGTTGATTTATATCACTCTTTTCTACGTATAAAGTAGATTCATACACATATAAGCAGGGTACAGTAAGGAGACCAAGTCTCTTGAACAACGGCCTACATGAATCTAATCTATTTACTCTTTCCATATAACTAACAGCTTTCTTCTGGATCTTAAACTCCCTATCAAGGTTTTGTTTTTATGAATTACCCCATACCAAGATATCATACCTAATATGTGACCGTAAGAGCCCATGGTTAGTTGTGAAAAGTAGCTATTTGTCATTTAATCTAGCAAGCTGTTGAATTTCATCTCACTGATTGGTTCTATTTTCTATGTTAGCGGACTCGAATATTATAAAATTGTAATGTATTATGTATGGACCGAAATATAACCTTTAAACTACCTGGGCAATGTTTTAAAGGCTAATCCACTTCTCAGAGGTCAAAGATTTTAAACAGAGGTTGAATTTTAAAAATGGTCAATAACTGAACACAAAACCTAAACAATAAACGTCTTCACGAAATCGTATCAGGGATACAGAGCAACAATCTATTTTAAAGTAAACAATTGTTTAAATTTTTAATAACTGAACAAAAAATCTCAACAGTAAACGGTTTTACGAAATCTTATCAGAATTGGTACTGAATTTCAAGTCCAATGATGGACTTTCACAACTCAGTATTGAGATTGTGCTTGGGTAATGAGTGAATGGGTGAGTGATGAGAATGATCACATTCGAACCCAAGACTGCAAGAATACGAAGCCAGCTAGTAAGTGTTATTTAAACACAAGACAAGCACTCCAATCAACTGCTTCACCAGAGCCGTCAATTAACGACTTATTACAAAGTAAACAATTATTGTTTAAATTTTCAATAGCTGAGCACAGTCAGTAACGGCTTCACGAAATCGTATGAAAGATACAAATTAACGATTCATTACTAATTGTTTAAATTTTAAACATTCTCAATAACTGAGCTCAAAAGCCTAACAATAAGCGGTTTGTCGAAATTGTATCGTAGGTTCTCATAGGATGTGAATAGGGGAAACACTTGGCAGTTAATTGAGACAATAACCTAACATATCGTAATGTAAAAGGCTTGAGCATTACTTTAGAAATACGGAATGCTTTCAACTCATCAAGCTTTAATAATTCTAAACTGAGATCGGTGAGAGGCGTTGTGAGTTATGAGGAGGTGGTTGTGAGGTTATGAGGAGGTAGTTTACTGGTGTGGGGAGCGAGTCGCTCAGTTCATAAGAGGTGCTGTGTTGAGGTTATAGAAGAGTCTCCACCTAAACAGAGGTCAAGCGTGTTTCTCTTCACCTCAGTCTTTCAGTTCCTATTCTTGCCGTTAGAAACGTTAGTTCTGTTTCAACAATAACAAGACCACTTAGCCGCTCCCTGCTCCACACGGTAGCGGCCATTGCTTCAGAGCACTATTTTTATAAGCTTGTTACACAAACACGTTTCCAATTTTCCTTGGCGAGTGAATGTTTTCCCGTTAAAAATTTGTCAACACTGGAACACAGACGGCTCCTCGTACTTCATCGTATCAGCTCCAATAGGGTGTCACAATTGTAAACAATAGATTTGTCACCGATGACGACAAATACAGTATTATTTGAATAGTATCGGAGTATTATAGAAATGCAATATTTTTTTCTCTTTTTTTAAGACGACATTATTTTTCTTTATTCAAGTAAATTTGGAAATTTTGCGTATGAGTGGTTTTAAAACCAAAATTCTCAACTTCACATAGATACTGTAATAAACTTGATTGATACTTTCTTATAGTTGAAAATTATTATTACTTCTGTAAGGAGAGTCTGAGTGATGCAATTACATGAAATGGCGAAGTTTGAACATAAATTTCGTCCATTCTTGACACTTGACCGGTATAGCTTAAGAGAGAACCTTATATTAAATTTATATTTTTTATGAACAAAATAATTATACTTATTTTTTCTTTAAAAAATAGAAAGTCGTTTGGACCGTCCTTGGAGAAAATAGAAACGTAGAATAGATGCTGTGACGCAGAGTAAGTTTTTGTGGAATGCAGAATTGAATCGGACTGCGTAAATAGGATCGTGAGCTCCCTATCTGCGTATCACCTCTTGTAGCTCCACAATTCAACGGCAACTGATCATCATGCTGTTTTTTGTACCTTAGACAATTTTTCTCACCTCTTCCACTTCATTGTTTCTCTGTTTCATTAACTCCAAAAATGTGCCATGGACGTGTTATTTATAACGATGATCTATTAATAATACTAGAAAAATATATGTTAATTATTAATGTAATTATTTACAAATTAATTATTATGTATTATTACAAAATAATACATATGATTATTAATTATATTAAACAATAATTATTAATTATTATTACAAAATAATTATTATGTAATTATTTACAAATTATCTATTTTTTGTTCATCTGACAAAAATGGACATTATTGTAAAATAATGGAACTGAGAAGAAATATGCAATCTATGCGTAGAATTTTACGCTTTGCACGTATAAAGTGTTATCAATCACTGTCACTTCATTGGTTTATGTCTCTTCAACAATCTGTCTCTCTCGCTTTCTCACTCTCTCTCTCTCATTTTCCCTCCCACTTCATCCATCGATCTCTCCTCCCATCATTTTCTATTCGTAAGTTTGAACGGGGAATGCATACTGACTACTGACTCAGTTACCGTTCCAGTGAGTACATCAATATGTGATATTGCAAATACAAATTTCCACGCAATTTTCAAATATAATTCGGTATATAATTTTCTCCCATTTCACTGATGATGTGATCAATCAATGTCTGCCTCCTCTTCACCCATGTGCACACATGCTGTATCATAGGCCTAGCCTGGATCATCAGTCTTAATCCATTACTAGATCAATACAATACAATACAATAAACATTTCATTCCTGTGGTGGTATCATAAATTATTTTCCTGTAATGTCATAGCTCATTTTAATCTCCTATTCCCTCATTAGGCACACGTTATTATTATTATTATTATTATTCATCACTTAATAAAAAAAATAATAACTTGATGTAATTCAAGCTCTCTTCACAATATTCAACTGAAAACTACTCAACTATTTCTACTCCACAAGAATTTTCATCACAATTATTTACCAATTTTTACCAATTATCTATTATATAACTATGGAAGATCAGCGGGATAGATCCCCCCAGAGGCAAAATAGAATTCGGAGTTTTAACATGCCTTGACAGACTGTTCTTGAAAAATGACTCAAAAAAGGTTCCTGGATTTCTTGTTCCATGACTTACTGCGTTGTTAATATTAACTTTTCAAGTGAATTCAACGACTTTCAGTCAAATTTTTATTAAAATAAGTAGTATTTCACTTACTTTGTAGGCCGAACGTTTTCGAGTTGTTAGAACCTTAAATTAAACCTAAGTTGTTAAATCTTCAAGGCATCCTAAATAACCTGAACAACACACCACTATCCACCGAAAATTACAACACTGAACTAAACACAATAAAATACCTAGCACAAGAAAACGGCTACAAACACGACCTAATTGACAAACTCAACCATAAAATAATAACCAAAAAACAAAACACCAACAAAAAATACTTAACAATGACATACATTAACCCACAATCAAACAGACTAGCCTAAATATTCAAAAAAGCTGGCCACACCATCACATTCAGAACAAAAAACAAAATAAAAAATGCACTTGCACAAAAAACCACAATGAACATGAACAAATACGATCTCCCAGGGATCTACAAACTGAACTGCTTTGACTGTAACAAATTTTACATAGGACAAACAGGCCGCGCATTCAAACAACGCTACAAGGAACATTTACAAGCTTTATATATACAAAAACAGAATCGACTTTTGCAGACCATATCATTCAAACTGGACACACTTTTACTGACATCACTACCAACTTACACATTCTATATATAAAATCTAAGGACACGAACTCAACACCTTGGAACAATTTGAAATTTACAAACACACCACACACAATAAACAAAACTTCCTCAACGAACAGTTAAATTTTAAATCACACAAACTTTTTGACCACATTATACAGAAACCACAGTTCTTCTAACCAACAAACCAACATTGATATTTAGGATGTCTTGAAGATGGGTTTTAACAACTCGAAAACGTTCGGCCTACAAAGTAAGTGAAATACTACTCATTTTAATAAAAATTTGACTGCAAGTCGTTGAATTCACTTTAAAAGTTAATAATCAAAAAAGATGTCTAGAATCGCTAAAAATGTGGTTTTAGAGTGATTATTTTTACAAAACAAAATTCTAGGAGAATCCCACAAACCCCTTTTTTATTAGAATTTTTCAAGTACGCTACTCAAATCAGTTGAAGTGGGGGATCAAAAACAGCGGAGTAAAAACAGTTTCAAGTAAGCCTGCTTTATTTATTGAAACAATGACAATCACGCAAGAACTAGATAAAATTAATGTACTTTGTACTTTTACTCAAAATATGGGTTGGAATGTTAAAATAAATGAATGTCTAGAATCGCTCATAATATGGTTTTAGAGAGATTATTTTCCCAAAACTTTCGGGGGGAGTAACTTGAACCTCTCTTTCTAAAGAAATCAGTCTAGTTATGTCTCATCTTCATAAATTGCTTAAAAACCATTTTTCATTTTTCTCTTTACATCGTGCCTGGAGTTCACCACCCCTTCTCCTCTTCACACTAGGCTGAATATCTAGTTATGCCTCTACTATTTACCCAGCTAATATTTATACTCCATAGCTCATACAATAGTTCATGAACATATTTATTACACTATTTGAATATTTAACTGGATTTGTAGATCCTAAATGTCTCAAAACTCACTTGAATTTAATACTGACAAACTCATCTATTAATATTTGAACATACAAATAAATTTTATACATTAGGTTCAAGTCAATAATTTGTTCTCAGAGATGTGGTTGAATTTTTTTCGGATAAAATAAGCATCAAAGGATAACCTACTCTCACACAGAGTGAATGATTGGGGTAATTTTCGATGTAAACTATTCTGCTTTCAGTTCGTATGTAGCAATGAAAATTCAATTCCTTTACAATGTATAGTACATGTCATGTAATTTATTGCGCTTCGAAGGGTGACCGGCTGCGACATGACGTTATCAGCTTTATTATAAGATAGCCGGTGGTTTGGAACCCACCAATCATAATATCATCACTCACCTCATTACTCACGCACAAGTTTCTTATGTGAGCTTCATTGTAATTTATGCTTAATTTATTATACAATCACTTCATTACATGATAAACTCCTTTCATACTAAAACAAAAATAACTGCAGCTAAATACAAATAGAATAACTCTCTCTTAAACTATACTGGTTCAGTGTTAAGAATAACACTGAAAACACTTATTACTCATTACTTGGATCTTTGTCCAAACTTCGCCATTTCATGTAATTGCATCACTTAGATTGTCATATTCATAGTTAATATAATTAAGATCATAAAAATGAGATTATTGTACATAATATCTTGCACTATAAAAATTAGCATTATCTGAGTTTACTATTTCATCTATGCGATGTTGATAATTTTTGATTTTAACCATTCATATGCATAATTTGTAAATTTACATGAATAAAAGGAAGATAATCCAATATGAAATATAATCATTAGCAAGAAAAAAGATTATTCATATGTATTTATAATACATATGAATAGTTCTACTGCAGTTCACAAAAAATGGATAACCACAACAACAATAAGAAAAAAGAATTCAGAGTGAAAGACAACGATGTACTAATTATTATGAAATCTTACGATCTCAAGAGACTACTTGAAAAATGAATACACTAGTAATTCATTTGAGATTCACTCTACTAAAATATTCATTCCTCTCACATTTCAAAATTGAGAAATGTAAACATGAACTCTGGCAACTTCGTGGAAGTATCTTTTGCAAGTAAACACATTAAACTACAGAGGTGCATTATGGATTCAACTTTTCTTGTGATCATTTTTCATGATATAGGAGAGTGCAAAAGGTTATAGCTACAGGTATGTCTAGGTAGTATCAATTTCAATAATTGAGAACCAACTTTTTCCATCTTGCATCCTTCATGTAACCAATATTAATAAAACACACTCATCCTATAATGTGAAAACAGCCTATATCCCCTTCCTAGAAGGAGAAGTATTATAGATAACCTAACCTAACCTACTTTCATTTCAAAATAGATGTGATGCGTTAGTGACATACGAGTAATGAACCATTTAATTTTTTATCAATTATCAAATTCAAAAATTGAATGCAAGTGGTGCAAACACAGACAATGCTCCAATGGTGCATAGAAACTACAACATGAATGTGAAAATTCAAACATTGAATTTCAATAATAATTTTTTATATTGATTAGTGAATAGTGGTTCATTGATAGAGATAAGGTCATGATAGATGCAATATAATATAGAATACAAGTATTTTTGTGAACGTGATGGATCTGTTCGTTGGAACGCTTGTCTCTAATTTGCAGTAGCGAATGCTGACTAAACCTTTGGGCATGCGCTGACAGTGAATAAGTTACATCTTCTTAAAAATGTGTCTAAAATTATTAATAAATTTGTGTGAAATAAAATAACAAAATATGCATGCATACTAATTGGGATACACTATAGCCTATCTATGACGAATAAAGAACAGACAACTCGTTTTTCAAACGGATTATGTAAAAAATGAACGATATTGTATCTCCGGTGACTTCAAAGCGTTTTCTGGAAATTCTCTATTCTACTCGTCATACATTTCGCTGTTCATTAAGAGACAGAGACTCAAGAGAGGCGTCACATTCCTTCAACGGTGTGCGATTGTGATGGCGAACATAAATACTGGAATACATTTGATTAATATCTTAACAATATTTTTTCTTTTATTTGACCGTACCAGTATTTGTTAGGCATGCGGGGCATGCTCGGAGAATTCGCCGCTGATAATTTGATAAGACTGTGGCTGGTTACTGTTCCTGCGGTATCCAGTTCGAATCTCGTCAGCCTTGGATATTTTCTGTAATCATTCACCATATTACCCACGCACAAGTTTCAAGACTTGAGTGGGCATCATACGACTGAAAAATTGTAAACCCATAGACTAACTTCTTAAGATAACACCAACCCATACTATAACAAACACTATAAGAGAACATTATAGTCGCGTTACTGTAAATTGGAAAATTTTAGAACGCACATTGCAACAATACAATTTTTCTACACAAGATGCAACAAGTCGTAGAAATAGCTTAATATTATTTTTATTGAAAGAAGCTGCTATTATAAATGAGATGTTTTCCAAATGAATAATTATTATCAGAAGACTCGAATAATGAGTATAGACCTGCATTTAAACTGATCCGTTATTGTTTTTCTATAGAAATGAAAATTGGCCATCGACTTATGTAAATAGGATGTTCATACTGTATAATTATTGCGAAACACAGAAGTATATAGAATGGATCCGACTAGATACATTAGGGTAAATGCTTGACTTCCTACACTGAAATCTAATCACAGTACTCTAGTGCTTTAGTCAACGTCTTCATTTAAAGACAATAGTTTCGACAACAATTGAATAATTACGGGGTCGTCGACCAATGAAGAAGGAAGTGGAAGGAAGGCTGTTAGCCAAGGAGAGAGAAAGGAAGAGAGAGAGAGAATGTGAGAGAAAAGGTCTCAGATGACGAGGCGATCTTAGGAGCATAGATCAATCAAATTGCTGAGTGGGCTTCAACTTCTAGAGCTTCTTCTCAGTTCTGCTCTGCACTTGATCTTGCCTCCAAATCTTCCTCGTCAAGGAAAGTGAAAGGCTTTCCATTTGTAAAGCTTATGGTCTTAATAAACAGATGGCTTTCTCGACCGAAACGCGATCCTGCGTTTCATTCGAATCGATTAACAGTGGAAAGGGGAAAGGTTTTTGAACGCATAACCAAAACACACGTGAATTAGTAGGCGAAATATTAGAATAGAATCAGGTGACAAGAATGAATCGATGATTTTCATTATCTTCATATGAGTATAATAGGGCAAGTCAGTCGGTTAGGCCCGGATAAAAACTGACCGATTATCATAAATTTTTCTTTTTTTTTTGTTTGGGAATACTATTGTGTGCTATTTAGTTTTGTGACTAAAAAGCAAATATGATGAGACCTGAATTACTAAAAATTCAAAACCAAATTAGAAAAATCCTTCTTCAGATCACTTAAGTAGGGTATATTTTATATGGCCTAAAAATTTTGATACAGTTTAAGGTCTGTTTCGTTTCAAATCTGAGTTTGATCCCCCTCCTTTTCTAAACTAACCCAACCCTTCCTACCAAACCTAACAGAGGCAAGTTCAAGCGGCATTTATGCTATGGATTTTCCACACATGATAATTGTACTACCTACACGTTAAATTCCACTCATGCACTGCTCTTCTTTCCCATTGAAATACTATATTATATGTATTATGATCTAGTGGGAGCAATCCTATCAATGTATTTATGACTCACTAATAAATTGTAACAAGTACTACACTTGTTCAAATGAAAATTGATAAATTTATTAATCACAAGGAATAAAAAATACATTAAATTAACAATTTTGAAATAGACTCACGCAAATGAAACATATTTACTCAGGGACGTAGCTAGGATTTTCTTTGGATGGGGCTGAAACTTTAGTTCTACCGAGGGGTCGGGGGAAAAGTTTTTGAGAAATTTGTCCCTCGAATTGAGCATTCTTTTAAAGTTAAAAATCTTGCTGAGTATATCATGAATTTCCTAAATTTTGGAAAGGATTATGAACAGATATCAATTAAGATGAACATTTTAACTAAAATTACCTTACCAGTTCCCACTCAATCTTTAATGAGAATTGAAGAGGACAAAGAAGCTGATAATAAAAATTATTTTTTGTTACACTTGATAGAAAGTAGCTACTTTCCATAGATTTGTCACGTATGGAAAGTGCCTCTTTTCCGTACTAGATCAGAAATATCAGCTGACAAATAGGGCCTTATAGCCGTACAAGATAGGAAAAAACATATGGCGTGCGGCAAAATTTTTTCCGTTGACTCACACATATATATATATATATATTATATGTATATATATAAATATAAGTTAAGTCTCGTGACAACGTTGTTCAATTTTTAAAAAACAAATTTATTGTCACTGGAACTTTTACAATATTAAAATTAGATTAGATCAAAATTAAATAAGATCCAAATTAGATAATTCAATATACATTTGAATTGGGTGAGTCTTCTCTCCACGATGGAGTACGCTGGACTGACTTCCGAATGGAAAAAGCGGTGGGAACTGGCACTGCAAAGCCATACTGGGGAGTAGACAGTTTCCACGAAACTAGCTGATCTAGCTGCTGAGCACGGATGTAATCAGGATGTAACTTATATATATATAGTCTACTCATTACCTATGATTCAACACCTGTCTCGAATATTATCCAGCTGATTGCACTAGGCTATCATTATTTTGGTTTATATCTGGGAATTCGCCCATCAAATTCTGAATCTAAATAAAGCTGATTCATTTGTCTTGAATACTTTTGAATGTCTCGCATATTATCCAGCTGATTGTATCTTGCCTTTCTATCAAGTATAACAAAAAATATCGTACATTACACGGCTGTCAACTTTTGCCGGTTCTCGCATATTCACGTTTCTGCACTCGGCTGCGCCTCGTGCATTAACTATCATAAGCTCGACCGGCAAAACGTTATTTTCCAGCCTAGTAACGTAATATACTAATAAATTTGCATAGCCTAGTATAGAAGGAAAATAATTCAAAACTACTGACAGTAGCCTAACATTGTCCATGCGATAGTTCAGTAGAATTAATTAAAATTTTGTGATAAAGGGTTAAAGGGATGAAGCTTCCGTCAGCTTCTGTTTCCCCAAAAAATAGAGTATCTTTCACTGGCTGACTCTTAGTTTGGTCACAATTTCGGGAAAATCAAAATTACTTCGTTTACTGTTACAGTTACTTAGGTCACTGTTACATGTTACAGTTTACTTAGGCTGTGGCCTGAGCTATCAGAATCTCCACCTCTATCAGAATGATATTCAGCTTGCTTTTTTGATTATACTGTACATATCTAGTATGATTTTCAGCCGTGTTATAGGTTTTCCGTAAGTCCAGCTATTTTTCTTGCACTAACTATAAGACCCTATGTAAGCACATTTATCGGTTTGCTTCTTCACTTTATTGAACAACACTCACTATTAGACTTTATGTACAACCCAAAAACTTTATTGGTGGCACTCATCAACCGCTAAACATTTCACTTGTGACTTGATCGTTCAAACCGCTCTCTTGGATACGCGCCTTTTTACCGTGAGGAAGGGGGGGCCACCCATAATTCATCATTTGTGTTGATGGGGGTATGTTAACTTACACACTAGGAATTCTTGTACAACAGGACACTGATCCGATTTTTTGTCAAATGACTCGCGATAAAATTTTATCTCTGTATAAATGCAAATCGCACCAATACTAAATTAACACATTGTCTGCCATAGAAATTTTCAACATTTTCCGTTCATACATGAAGACTATAGTCATACATATAGACTATAGTCATACATATAGACTATAGTCATACATAAATATAGTTGAATGATTTTCTGAGTCAAAAAGTGAATATTGAGTGATTTATGGTGACTTTTGAGACGTCGGCCACAATGACATGGCGCTGGACGAAGAAACTGTACAGAGCAGCCCCTCTCCACCCCTCAGTATGTTATGAACATACAGAACGCTATACAAGCAGCTCAATTCAACTTGTAAACAGTTCTCTGTTTGTATACACAGTTCTTATTACCATTATATGATTATTATTCACTATTGCGTTGATGCTGCTACACAATTAATTATTATTACTGGATTGAATTCTAGGAACTTTGATAAATAATTCTCAATATAGCCCACACACATGATATATGTTTCATTTGAGACGTTTCTTCTTATTATTATTATTACTACAGTTTTATTGTTTCACAGACTTAATTTTCTAAAATAATTGCTGGCATTTGAATCAACATGACCATGAAACGTGTCTTCTTATTTCTATTTACAACTTGACATCCACTTTTTACATGGAACGGCATTTTATATTCAATGTGAATATACTGTATTACAATTATAAGTGAATAATGATAGTTTGTTTCTATTCTCATTCTCCTGTGTCTGCTATATCTGGGATAATGTGTACAGATGTATATAATAATTATATTATATCCTATTATATTCTATTTTTATCCAGAACGCCAATTATTTATTGAGAAAAGATGAATCACTAATTCTCATGATGATTGTCACCAATTCATAGGCATATTCACCTACAATTGAAACAATATACTATAAAAACTCACTAAATAGTGCAGAGAGGAATAAAATATGGAATAACTATATCCAGAGTAGAAATACAATTGATTCATAACATCCTTTTGGTCATTTCTGAATGATTTGCATGGTTTTTGATGTGATGGACAACATGCTGGGAGCGATTGAAGTGAGCGCTGTTTCTTCTTCCTTTATGACCGACGCGGCGCGGTGGAAAAGTCGAGTTTCGTCCTTAATGACCAAAGCGGCGGTCAACGTGTTAGAAAAAAGTAGCGTTGAGCAGTGGTAGTGACTTGGAAGTGACTTGTCTATAAAGCAGAGACTCGGTGATGTACTATGATGAGATTCAATACCCAATGAGATTGGAGTACTTGTTGATTCACAGGCAGGGGATATCTTCTATGCAATCAAAGCTTCGAACGTCAATCCAATTAGGTTTATTCGATGAAATTTTAAGTGGAAGCCTGCACAATCCAGTATAGCGATCTTACTCCGGGGGTCTGTCGTCAGAATTCGGCCCAACATTGACACTAATCACTGAACTAGCGCTATGACCCAAGGGAAGGACTAGCGGCGACTATCTCGAATCTGACAGGAATCTTGATGAATGTGGCTGTGAACTATTTGCACTATATAAGCACGTATTCTCTAGAGCTGAATTTGAAAGATTTACTGAAAAAATTGTAATCAAAAGTTTTGATGATGATTGGGAGAGGAATGAAGTATAGCTTTAAAATTTCCAGTTTAATTTATGAAATACTAATATTTTATACTACATTCTTTCTATTCCATCCACATTTGTTATGTGTTTATTGTTGGTTGAAATTATCTACTTTATGTATTTTCAATTCATTATATTTATCATATAATAAATTGAGAATACAATTTTGTAGTTTCTATATCAATCAATATTGTTAACTATGATCATCTCACTATAAATGAACGAGGTACTATAGCTACAGCTGTTACTTCATTCCCAATATCAATTAAACTACAATACAGAACAGTTTTATTTTGTATCTGTTTGCTTTTGTTGCCTGTTAGTTGTGTTTATGAGTGCTTCAAACATGAATGTCTTTTCGTTCTTTTACTTGTCAAAATAGAATATATTGTTCCTTAACGTTGTGCTGATACGTCTTTTACCATTATTATAAATAATTAAACAGTACAGCTTAATTTTTCAACCCCACACAGACTGATACCATTGATTTTAATAGAACGAGAGCTCCTTATAGACTCAACTAGTAGTATAATGTGATGTAATTAACTGTGGGGTGAGATATGACATACCCTCTAGTAACAGGAGAGGAAAACAAACAACTAGCAAATATGAAACTGCAATACTAAACAAGTTGAAAGCAGTTGATCAAGTACAAATCAATATTAAAATAAACGCAAACAATATTGCAGGTCAACAAATCAATTGAGTTTAAACAACTATGTCGAGAATACATACTTAATTGATAGATAAGAGGCAATACCATCAAATAACTGGATTGGAAATTATATAAAATACCTAAACAACATTACGAATAATACTATTTCTTCTTATCTAATTTACATGTGACCAGTATTATCAATTTGTACTCAACACTGATGAGATTTGGTGGTTCATAGAATCATATTGTAATGCTAATTACTTGTATATTTAATTTAATTACTCATTTATTCAGGCTTTAATCAGTTTTTAATTCAAGTCATAGCAACTTTTTAACTCAGCTCAAGTTTTCACACCACTCTGTCATGCTTTTCCTTCAACGAAGTTATTACTTCTTTTATAATATTACAATATCAGCTATGCCACCAAATGGTTTTACTTTTTTTGATTTGTTGACTGAATGATAGAAATGTGACAATCCAATAAGATTACAAGATCTATAATTTAGGATCTACACCTCGAGCTAGCAATTTAGTGGGCCATAATTTGCTGGATGAGGGTTATTAGAAAACAGAGAAAAATATTATTTCACAGCCTGCCTATCTTGGTTAGTTTGGGATTATAAACATAAATAAATTTATTTATTCTTCGAAATTAACATACACTCCAAATGTAACACATTGAAACTTCACATTTCAAACCCTTGTACCGTTTTGGAAAGAGTTCGCCCCATTAAAATAACCAATAAATTAGTGGATAAAAAATGTTGCTCTACGAATATAAATGATAATAATAAGAGCACATTATTCAACACTATAAAGTAATGATATATTGCTGAAGATGAAAAAAGAAATGCGAGTGAAGACAGCCAAGAAAAAATTAAGGAATAAACTCACCCAAAGAAGGTTACAGCTAGTCTGTGAGTTAATCATTAAAATCAATCATTAAAAGAAGCATACATTGACATTTTCTCAAATAAATTTGCAGCTGGTGCATACGGCTGTCACTTCATCTTCCATGTTTAACCCAAAACTCGATATTTTTTGTTGATATGTATCATCAAATTCAACAAGAAATTGTAATCTTCCAATGTAGTAGGAATTGTGCTTTTGATCACGCACTGTAATTGCAAGCAGACCTCACTTCCCGTCCTCTCATTACTTGGTGGGTTAAGTGGTAGAGGGGGCCGTAAGGTCTCAACTTCGCCCAAAGCACTCGCAGTAAAGTGCAAATAAAAATAAATTTATCTATCTATCTATATACTTCGCTGCAGTGGGTGAAAACCAGATCTCTCAACAAACCAGCAGAGGAGCAGTTCAGTTTTCTTCACGGAGTTATGTTCGCCAAGTATGTTTGTCCGGAGTTATGTTTCGTCTTGCCAAGTTGTTGTTGTTACTCTAATCTCGAGTTGCAACCTCGTCTCGTTGTTGTGTAGACGCCCTACAAGTTATCACGTGGCCCCAAAAAGTGAGTTATTCTCGGACCTCCGGAAAAGTTAAAATCTCATCAATTTCCTTACCACTCACTGTACGCTGACAAATTTAATTTTTGCTCAGTATTTGCAGAGAAAATGTATTAAGAAAATTGTCCTTTACTGCCATGATGATAGGTGAATTTAAAAACAAGCAACCAATTTAAAAACCAATGCAAGTGAGGTGTGAGGCTTTACCGCCTCCAGCGTCCCAGTCATCTTGTGTATATGAGGAAAAATGGATATCTTCTTCATATTACTATTCATGTGGCAGATGTAGCAATATCTGTAAAAAAAAGTGAGTGAGGCATGGGGAACTGACATTTTTTAAATTATCCAAAGTCCATTAATTTTGTAAATAGAATTTATCAAGAAATAGTGACAGAAAGCTTTCAAACAATGTCTAAAACATTAGTACGAAAAATAACTTCGGACAGGTGACAACAATTTTGATTATTGCAAAACTAGAGGTGTTTAAGAAAATGCTACCTCCTTCAAACAAAAACAATATAATATTTAAGATTATAGTAGAACGATTGAATTATTGCAATAATTTTTTCACATTGAATTGATTTTTTTGTTCTCTTGTCAACATCAGCCTTGGCCATTTTGCTACATATTTCATCTTTCAGTATACAGTATTTTCTGTTCTATTTCATAACATCAAAATAAGTTTTATTTTTTTTATTTTTACTAATCTCTAAAGGTGGCAAATAAAGAAATAATGAGAGACAATTGAGACAAACACTGTGCCAAACTAGTGTGACTGTGTAAATGATAGACAAAACATGACAATGGGCAGTATATCTGGTGATTCTTGTGGGGGGAGTGCCACCTCCGGCGCCCCCACTCCTGCGGTGGCGGCTGTTCCCAACCCAGCTGCGCCCCCCGAAAGTGAGATGGATGCGCTACTACTGGGCAGAACAGGGGTAAGTACAAACTCGCAATTTAATACTCTCTTGTTGTCCTGGGAATTTTTGATGATTGTGAGAAGAAAATTTTACCTATTTCCTTACAGAGAAGAAAAATAAATTGATTGATGAACGATTTATCTATCAAAATTCGCGTAAAGATTTCCACAATTATTCACAGTCAGATTTCTCAATTCATAAGTCAGAGAATTCACACACATAATAGTCAGAGTCAGAGTATCATTAAATCTATGACTTATCATAATCCAACGATTTCTAAAGAAAACATTGAATATATTGACGTTTTGTTGTAAATTTAACGACTTGCAGTCAGTTTTAAATTGTGAATATATAATAATTGTACTCACTTTTGGCCGAACGCCTTGAATCTCATCTTCAAGGCATCATAGATGAGATGAGATCCAATAGATGAGATGTAGATCGTTATGGAACAAGAAATCCAAGAAGACTGTATATTGAACTTGACTACTGGTTTCGACTATGCTAGCCTAATTACAGTTTTTGAATTTTTCTGTGATTATCATCTAGACTTGGATATTAGATTTTGTGAAATATCAGCTGTTAAGAAAACGTCTTATCTGATTACGAAGAGGCCGTAGTTGTTGATTTAAGTGGGAGTTGATCCAAGTTGATGTTAGCTTTTGATAACTCCAAGTTTATTGAAGTTGTTGATTCAAGAAGCAGTGTATTGTTGCGTTTGAGTTGGAAAGTTGAGAGTAGCCTAACTTCTCCAACCTAACACTGACAAAATGTTAATTTTATAAAATGTCTTAGCTGTATGAATGAAATAATACAGACTTCTGCAGGTAGATTCAATTTCTATTAAATAGAATGATATTTTCAAATCATTTCAATGTTTAGGTTCATCGCCATGCAAGAGAAATGTAACTTAGGACTTAAATTAATTTAGAGTTTTTGCAATGCAAACAATAATTCGTAAGCCAAATACACTGTTGTATTTATGAAGACTGTAATTCTGTAATACTGGATACTGTCACTAATCATTCAAATACCTACAACTGCTGATGAATTTATAGCCTAACCAGCTTGTTGACAGCTTGACAGCTTCATCTACTACTACTACTACTACTACTACTACTACATGTCTCATCTAGGTATACGTGGGCCGGTACTAAAATTATTTGAGAGTTATCTTGCAAATAGACAATTTATTGTCAAAATTAGTAATGATTTCAGTCAAGAGAAGATTTCGAGTGTGGGAGTGCCTCAAGGTTCAGTCCTGGGGCCTCTATTATTTTTACTATACACAAATAATTTACCTGAATATTTGAAGCATTGTAAAATATTCATGTTTGCAGGATCTTACTAATTTCTGCTCATAAGTCTTTAGAAACAGCAGAAATACGGCATGATACAAATACTCTTGCGAAATGGTCTCACAATAATTTTTTGAATATCAATGTTGTTAAAACAAAGGTGTTACATATAACTACACCATATATGAGTAGCATTAGAGAGCCAAAAATTAAGTACCATTGCTGTGAATGTTTCAAATTACAAGAGAGAAAAATATATGTTTGTACTGGGGATTGTCAATTTATTTAAACTGTTCTTCATACAAGTATCTTGGTGTAACAGTAGACAATTATTTTCGATGGGATATACACATTAAAAATGTTTTTAACAGGTTGAAACAAGTTTTAGCCAAAATGTATTATGTGAAAGATTTGATTCCTAGTAAAGAGGATGATGTATATAGCTTTGGGTGAGTCTATCATGAGATATGGTTTACAAGGGTGGGGTTATGCCAGTGATGTTTATTTGAGAAGAATAACTTGTGTTCAGAAAAAATTTATGTTTGATTAGTGATTCACATAGAAGAATTCCATATGAAAACCTCTTGAACAGGTGTAATGTTTTAAGTATTAAAGGTTTATTTTTGTTTACAATAATAATGGAGAATTATTTTAGTAAAAAGTATTTAGTTCTTAAAGAAAACCGTTATGGCTTGAGAAATGAGAGATATATTGTTCCATTTGCACATAATAATATTGCAAAGAATAATTTATCATATATTGTTCCAAAAATATTTAGATAATGTTTAGTTGAGTTCCTAAGAAATTTCATTTAATGGAGAAATAACTAATTCAGGTTGATTGAAGTTATTATTTTATGTTGTAATTGAGAGCTGAGCCAACAATTGTAATTTTAAAACAGTATTAATTTGATTGTTAAATTCTAAATATTGTAAAAATAATTTTTCATAAATTTTTATTGTAAAAAGAAATTTGATTTGTTGTATTGAACCTTGTCAAGCAACCTTGCAGGTTTGCTTAAGGTTATATAATTTTGAATGAATAAAAGATTTTTCTATTCTATTCTACTACTACTATTACTACTAATACTACTACTACTACTACTACTACAGGGACTAATATAATTATATTAGCTCTGGATAGAAAATCGATAGGAGTGACAGACAAACTATACGTTCCTCTATAATTATAATTACACTAAAGAAATTGTAAAGGCACCTTTAGGCACTAAAGGTGCCTTTAAATTAAGTTGCTTCAAATTAAATTGCTTTTAAATTAAGTTGCCATGGCCTAAATTAAGTTGCTTCAAATTAAATTGCTTTTGAATTAAGGTGCCTTTAATTAAAGCTCCATTATATTATTTATATCAACCACAGAAAAAACCGGGACATAGAGTAATATCTTTTCTAAAATTTCTTTTCAAAAATACTTATTTTCGGTCTTGCCCCCCCACCACTTCTATCAAATTTGTCCTCCCTTTAATTAGTAAATTACCGCCACTGCCATACTGCATTAATGCATGTTTGTGGAAATGTTCACTCTCGATTCGTGGCCCCCTTTTTTCATACTTCAAGTACCCAACTTAACATTTTTTCAATATTATTTGATTAATTGATCGATTATGATCAATCAATGCATTAATTGATAAAATATGATTATAAAATCAAATCAAAGTATAATTGCAACAATATTCATAGCATAACTTAATAAAATGTTTGTTAGGTTGGTAATTCACTCAATATAAACCCCACTATAAAACTATGTGTTAATAATGTGGTATTGTTTCAAAATTTTCAATATATGAATTTGATAAAGTAAGAGGTTTGCGCTCAAATATAGTAAAACTAAAATCAAACATTTTGAGCTTCGGCTAGGTTTCCACATTATAGCCTACAGTACATTTCTTGTTCTATCATCCAATTCATTAATTTTCTCTTGAACGATGAATAATTATTTATATTTCAATATCTCCAGAAATGTTGAAAATTTTTGGTGCTGTGTAAGTTATTGATCTTTATCATCAGATGATCATTTTTGTAATGTAAGTGAGGTTAACATTGATCATTGATCTTCTTAATCATGTAACGTTTAACTCAATAATATTGTGTTGAGCAACTTACATATACATGTTTAAAAAATATCCCACTGTCTACTTATATTAGCATATCAATAAATGTGAATATTCCATAGATAAAATGAGAATGAAAACATTGAAAAAGCTTGAACTATCAAGTTTTGGAATGAGAATTGTTATGGTTTCATCTGACAGTAGATTTGTGTTTTTTCTTTTTGGCAGTGCTTGTTATCAATCGTGGCTATCCAGCAATCATCTAGATGTATTGCCATGACATGTAGCCTAGCCGTGTAACTGGTAAAAGATAAGAAATAGGGTTTAGAGTGAAATGGTTATATAATTCGCTGGCATGGGGGATGAAAGGTGGGAATTGGGTGGAAAAATGTATCCAGGCTGATGTGTGTAGGTGACACAGTCCAGGATAAATGGTTTTGAGCATTGAAAATTTATAAGCTTCTCTCTCTCTTGCTCAATCCCAATCTCTCTTTCACCCCCTCACATTCTCACACTCTCTGTCAAACTTACTTTCTCTATCTCACTAACGGTGTAAGTTTGTGTGCTCCAACCTGTATTCACCAACCAACTTTACTCCCTCTACCCTGCGCCTCTGCCTATTATATCCTACATCTATCAGCATCCATTCCACCACCATTACCACCACCGCCACCATCATCACCACCAGCACCACCATCGCCACCCTTGCCACCCACTTTTAAGGAAAAAGTTTAGCACTGGGAAATCGTCCAGAATTTGGGATTATCGGTTAAAGGTAAATTGTATTCAGTCCACGTTCTCGGATTGCTAACCACTGTTTCTAGATTATTAGCTGACGAAATACTGATAAGGACAAGCGAATATGATTTCCATTTTTTCTGCGGAACGACACAAAAATCGACATTGATTTCAGGGAGGAAATGTTTGATTGAATGCTTCACCACCTGCCAAGAGGAACTTTGAAACTTGAATGTGGAACTCATTTTTGGTACAATACATTTTTGAAAAAGATTGGAATTATGTGATGAAATATATTTATCAGGAATAATTTAAATTCGAATTATCGATTGATAATTCAAAATTGAAGGATACGTAACTTCAAACTATTGATTCAATCATTAATGTCATCGAATCCAGTTGATTAAGATTCATTCTTGAACTATTTTTCAGCCAAGTCTCATTGATTTAGTAGTATTATAATTCGCTATGTGCTAATGTGCTTCTCAGCTGACAGTATGTAGAAATCTAATATACAGTGTTTCGCATAGAGTTATCAATACTTCGTGGGCTTGTACTCAATACAGCATAGATCCAAAAATGCCTCGTTACAGATTTGAAACGGGTGGAAGTTATCAACTAACCCTATCAATTTACTCGTTCAGGGTTTGTAGTGTCTTCATTTTTTTTTTTAATTTGACAGGGTCTTGAGTAAAATAAGCTAAAAATTGGAGAGAGCAAGTAGGAAGTCGGTAACTAAAGTAATTTTTCAAGCATTCAACAAAATATGCATAAGTTGCCCAAACAACAAATTTTTTAAATAATCTCAATAATAATATTTTTCAAAGGGTAATACTGTATGTTATAGAAAATAGCTATAATTTATCAGTTGGACTTCCAGGTTACATGAATTGCAGTCTATCATGCCTTTGTAATGTGTCATGTCCGCTACACAATATTGTTGTGGGGTGGTTCCAGTCTTCAGAATCTAGAGGGGATATTCAGGATGCAGAAGAGAGCTGTTAGAGCAGTGAAAAGAGTTAAGCCGCTTGAGTCGTGCAGGGGGTATTTTAGAGATCTGGTTCTTCTGACTATGCCTTCCCTGTACATTTTTGAGGTCATGATGTATACAAGACAGAGAGCTCGCACAAGAAACTGTGACGCATAAGTATAACACCAGAAATAAAGAAAATCATGCTTCGTTATACCATAGAACAGCTCTGTTTGAGAAAAGTCCTGGTTGAGAGCCTGTGAAAACCTATCAGTTTTTAAAGTACAATTGAGAAAGTACCTGGTAATTGAGGTTTATTGTAGTGTTCAGGAGTTGATGTGTGATGATATTATGACAAGGAGTTGAGTGTTTTTCTTGTCTTGTCTTGGCTTTTTATCTTGTGATATGTATTTTCTTTACAAATACCTAACCTAACCTATACTCTGTAAAGATTCACCAGGAGGAATATACAAGCAAACACATACATTACAGATGGATATAATCTATCCATACGGCATCGAATTATTCGATTCATAAATTTGTGTAATCAACTATTCTATAGTACCTCTACAATAATATTAATGAATAAAGTATTCAGCAGAGTGAAACAGACCTGGGACATTAGTCAGTTGAACTTATGAATTAATAATAAGAAAACAGAATCACTAATTGCATTCATTAATACTTTACATAATATGTGGAATACAAAAGCATTCAATACCATCAGGATATATTTGGGCAAGTGGCGTGTAATCATATAGAATGGAAAATCCGTGAAGGCTCTTTGGGAGGCCAAGGAGTTTTTTCAGAATGATTCTCCTTGTTGAATATTTACTTCACAGATGTGACTTGACCATGATGAATAATGAAAATCTTCGGATGTCCGTAGCTAGGTCTCTGGGTGCCCGGGGCAGAGGAAGTATAAATTTGGGTCTCCTTTACAGGACCTTTATGCAAGTTTAAGCCCTTTACAGGTGCCTTTTCTTGGTCGGGGGTCCTGGGGCGTTGCCCAGGTTGCCATTTGCCTAGCTATGACCCCAGTCTTTCGATTTTTCGGTTTTATCTCCTGAGCTGATATTCATTTCAAAACATTGTTTCTTATAATAATGGAGAAACATATGCTTATACACTCAGAAAGCCTGAATGTAAAATTATCTTGAGATGATCCTCACAACTATAATGTTGGTCAGGAATTGAGCGGTTCTCAGCATTTTTGGATAATTGTAACGGACTTTTTCTAGATTTGACAGTTTCAGACTTCTATGCGTTTTCCGTGTTTTTCTGCTCTCTACCCCTCCAAAATTTAATCTTATTCTATTATAGGACTCCTTATTGAACTTGATTCAATATGGAAAAATATTCTTCTTTAGTAATATCAGAAACCATAATAAAGTTTAAAGTTTAAACCAACTAAACATTTGAGTATGGAATATAATAGAACTGGTGATTCAATCAATTCATTAATTGAAAACATAATATTAAAATGATATTCGTTGATTAACATAAATTATATTACAATTGATTTAATGCTATTTGAATTATAAAACTAAGTGACAAAGTATGAACTACTTGGATTCTGTTTTTTACTCTAAAAATTATCGAAATTTTCATTTCCAACTCAAAGCTATTACAGTATTCAGTTTACGATATTCAAATTACAGAGAGCTAGTATAGAACAATATACAGTATCATCTGTTTATTTCACTGAAAATAAATGAATCGGTTTCATCTATAGTGCCTAATATAATGAATAATAAACTTTTATTTCAATCATTGATCTTGAAAAAAATATTGCCGAAGATTGAATTTGATCAGCTTGGATGATGAATTGGTGCCACCCAAAAGGTAGAATCGTTGTATTTCCACTTTAGGCACTGTTATAGAGCCATTGAAAGTCATATTGTGTGGTCACCCCCCTGAACACATTAGGCTAACCAAAAAAACATTTACAAAGGGGGAGTCATCAACGTACAACGTTCTAGATCGTTGCAATCTAGGTCCCGTCTTTTTTCCGAACCATCGCACCTAATATACAAAGATAAAGGTTCCTTCCTTTTTTCCTCCTTCACTAATATTCATCCAAGTGAACCCTGTCGGTCTTTCAAGTTCTGATAAGGATTTGATAAATAGCATCATCCATTAAGATAGTTGGAAAACTCTTCTCCAAATCAATCCTTCACTTCATCACAATCTTTAAATTTAATATATCCTTCACTTAAATTATCAAACGCTCCTTGCTCACCTACTCGATTTGACTTTGATTTAAATTTAACATTCATTTCACACAATAGGTGATTCCTTCTCTATTGGAACGACATTCACTTATTTAGAAAATACAATCATGTAGTTGTAGAAATAACAGAAACATAAATCCATTTTTTGTGCATTGTACTGCATTTAGGATTCTCAATAAGGATTCAGGATTCTTGAAATGATTCATAATTTTTGAGTGTATGATTATACTTCAGGCTATACTGCTTCTGAAGGCACTTTAGATGAATGATGGAAATCCATTTGATTCTTGAGAACATTTATTTAACAATTATTGCAATATATGCAAGATATCCTTCAGTTATCTAGTTTATGAAATTAAAATTCAATTTATCGAGCCTGAACAGTCCAAGTTTATATCTAATGTTGAAACAATATTCACATTACTAAAAAGAGGTATAGAAATCAATTCCGACTGATTTTTTATCTTATAGATGCTGTATTACAATTACAAACCATTTAATCAATTATTATATCAGTGGTATAACATTTATAGGTCGAATAAAAAAGCATCTCCCCATAATAGTGAGTGTTACGAAAGCAAACAAGCAGTTATTCACACTCTTGTTCTATTTATATCATTCTATTGTTTTCATGGTTGGACTTGAGTTCGACCGATCTTCATCCGATCTTCATTCTCTTCCTCTTCACATGTCTTTGTCACTATTATTCTCCAATTCTGCAACTCTCTCACTCAATTGATTTCTCGAGATTTCTACATTCTTCCTGAACAATCGAGGTCTATATTTCAAGCATTCCGTGGCCTTCTCGAAGCGTCTAGTGATTTCAGTTCTTGGAATTATACAACTACAACAGCTATATAAAGGAGTCCACATGAACCAGACAGTCAGTTTTACAAAAGCTTGCGTGACAGTTATGTTTACAAACCTGTGTGACAGTTTGTATTACAGATCTCGTGAGAGAAACAATCCAGTGCCAGTGGGGCAAACAGTGCTTTATTCAGTCTTTAGACAGTGTCAAGTGCAGAGACAAGTGTTTAATGTTTATGCAGCTTACTAATAGTTTAAAGACGTTGTGTTAAGTGATATTATTTGGGACTGTCAAATAACGAATTGAACTGTGCTGTGTAAGTGATTATAGGCTCTTTTTATCATTTCTTTCTACATTATTGTCCAGTTTATTGGACTCTAGTTTCTTTTGTTATTGATCAGCCTGTAATTAATTATTCATTAAATCTTGTAAATAATTACTGAAAATAAGTATTAGCTTGTCATTTGATGATCTGTTTTTCTTTATTGAACTTACAATTAATTTGTGTGAATAGACTAATTTGTGTAAATAAAGTGCAAGTGTGAACTCTAGTGTTGCCAGCCTTATTTTAGCTAGTAGAACCCGTAACAATATTTACTAGTCGATGAGTTCGAAAATAAATCTTTTGACCGATGTACAAGATGGTGGTCGAATTCATTTTAATAATGATAATATAGCAAATTAATTAATATGCTATTAATTATAATGCAAAATTCTGATTGGTTGCCAGAATTTCAAGAAAGTTCTGCTGTTAATTGACAAGGAAAGCTACGTAACTGATTGGAAGATACGAACCCAACATGCTCCATTTTGATGGATTGGCAGCTAGTGTTTGTATTGATTGACAAGAAACACCTTGTAATTGGTATGAAGGTAGGCACAGCTCAGCACGCTGCATAATGATTGCTTGTTAGCATTTAGTTATTTACTTGTTAATAGTTCCGCGAAAGGCAAGACTTGGAGTTGGGAGAAAAAGGATGTTACTAATCCACTATAGTCGCTTTATTAAGTGTTGAACAATTACACACACACACACACACACCACAGGGAAATATGTCAACCATGAAGAACGAATTACACAAAGCCATGGTAGGTGTATGAGTATTATGTGGAGGACCATAGGGGGAGAGGAGAATGAGGGTAATTAGGAATTTTGGACTTATATTATAATAGTCTTAACCAACCAATGCACTCTGCATTGCTCGTTGCTGACGTGTGTGGGGCGTCCCTTGTAGACTTCGTTGATGCGTGTAATGTAATGATTATGATATGGAAAGAGGAGTTTGATAATTGAATTGCTGCCTTCATTTAGAAACCGTGAAGGGCGAAGTTGAGGCACAGCCGGCCCCCTCTTGCACTCAACCCACCTGTAAAATAAGCCTTAGATTTAATGCAAAAAATAAGAAAAATAACGTTTCATTATAAGATAGGGAAGAAGAAAGAAAATTGTGGATATAAAGACATGAAGTTGTCACAGCCTCATTTAATAAAAATAGTTTCGGTTGTTAAATCATTATCGATCTCAAACTAAAACTAAATTACAGAGTAGCTTAATACAGTACTGTATATACTAAACAGGGAACGATACTATTGGCTGAGATAGAAAGCGCCTCTAATAGGTTGACCTTAGGTCTGTGATGAAGGCCAAAACAAGACCCGCCCACTGGTGGGAGGAGCAACAAGGGAGTCAAAATCAAGAACCAAAAAACATTGAACACATAGAAAGCAACAAACTAGAAAACAAGCAACTCAAGTACGCCAGAAGTAAATAAATTTAAAATTAACAAATTGAAGCTCACTCAAATGCAGTCAAGGTCAACCGAGAAAAACTAGAAAGTACCGCTAATAGAATGTAGGCCAGAGTTATGATGAAACCAAGTTAGTTGTATTGAATTGGTTAAAATTAATTTGATCATTTAAACTTGTATTAAAAACGTTTTTTACCAACCTAGTTTTCCCTAAAGCTTCTAAAATGTTCAATTGTCTGCCTTTGGCAATCAAATGCAGAAATTCAACATTTCTTCAGTCTTAAACTTCATTATTAATGAGATGCTCTGCTAAATTTGAGTCTCCTTTTTGGGGTTTCCAATCCCTAATAATATGTTAATTTATTCTACATTTGAAACTTCTACCGGTCTGACCACATAACAGGCATTACAATCACCAAAATTCAATTTATAAACTCCACTTTTATCCCAGTTATCAACTTTATCTTATCTACACCCAAACAAAGTCTTTAAAAAATGGGTTTTGTTTGAAGAGCTACATCAGAACTGTTCTTTCTCCATTCTTTCCCTTATTTATCAGGTACTGAACCAAGATAAGGTATAGCCTACATGATTTTTCTCCATTATCAGTTACAGCAATGCTACTACAATTCGCCACTAAAAAGAAAAAATATATTCTGGAAAATAAAATTGTTTGACTAGTAATAGAAAGCAGTATTAAATAAATTTGATAAGTATATCTAATAGGCAATTTATTCCAGTAGTTAGACCAGCAGTCCTTTATGCGGCGGAAACAGTTAAGCTACATAAAGTGCAGGACATGGAGAAAATTGGAATAATCGAGAGAAGTATTTCAAGGAAAATTTTAGGTCCGAAAGTTAATACATGCACAATCAGAATATTTATAAACAAAGATCCAACCAAGAACTCTTTTCCTAAATATAAAAAATATCAGACGTTATTAAGAAAAGAAGATTGCAGTTCTATGGACAGATATACAGAATGGAAGACACTAGATTAAAATAACAGATCTTCGATCTACTTAACAAGATAACAAGAATAAGATAACATAGCTTAGAGAAATACACAATGATACACTAAAAAATTCAATAGACACAGGGATCTTAAAAAACAGAGTAATATTCAGAAAAACAATAGAGAATTTAGAGTTTCAGGAAAATAAATAGCTATCGGCAGAAAAGGGAGAGACTGGACTCAAGAAGACAAGGAACGGCACTCTTAGAAAAATGAAAGAAGCATGGGCAAAGAAGTTGATTAAGCGTGTTCTCTAAAAGAGCTATTCGAAAAAAACGTATTTATACAAAACACATAATAATCTATAATAAATCAATGTTAAATAGGAAAAAGAGAGAGTGTATATGAGACTCTTATACATACATATACAAACACTCAAGCACACCTAAATGTCTGTTCACTGTTTCGTGATTGGTTTGGGGATCTAAATTGGATGTTCAAAATATAACCTACATTTCGAAGTTTGAAGAGCTCAGTTTTTCCACAAAATCACTCAACAAATTTTTTGTAGTCGCAGATGCAAGATATCTGTTTTTAATTGAAACAGTCGTCAACAGTTAAAACTGACGAATTATTTTCGTTAACCCACTGTGCCAGTCAAGTTATGCAACAAAGTTATACGCTTTTTAAAGAACGAATTTATTGTCACAAAGCATGTGAACTATTTACCTATTTTATCTTTGTTGCTATTTATGTGCACTGGGTGATTTTCCAATTTCCCTACTCTATATATCCTTTTTTTATGTTTTGCCCGCGCCAATCAATGTCTTAGATTGATAAGAGAATAATTATAAAACTATAACACATATAATAAATATAATAACCTACAAAATAAACCTTAAGCCTAAGTGATCAGTTACTGGCAACGACCTGTGTCAGCAACCAAACACTATCAGTAATGACACTGTTTGTATTCAAATGGGGAGAAGCTAGCAAAGGCTCAGAACTCCTCTAGTCCACTTGAACACAAACCAGTAATCACACTGTCTCACAAAAATAAATGAAATAAGGTAAATAAATAAAACTAAAAGAAAGAGCAGGGGTCTCAGGGGCGTAGATAGGGGAGATAAGTGAAGGAAAACAGGACCTTTTAACTTTAAATTTATTTACAATAATAAAATGTAAATGTGAAAATAGATTGAAATCTTGAAAAAATAATCAGATTAATAGTTAATTCTTAGAAATAAAATTACTACCGACTTTATACAAATTAAAGTGATATAAAGCTTTAATTTGAATTATAAATAAACTTACAAGAAATTAAAATGGGTAGCCTCACAAAAATAAATGTGTTTTGTGTTTGGAATAAAAAAGATAGTATTTAAAACAGAATAGAAGAACTTTAAAAAAATAGAAAGAATTGAATGTGTGTCTACATTAATAATTGTTGGCAAATAAAATAAAAACGGCTGGAAACTGAGCTGATTATGAATTTTATGGCTATTTGGGGCTATAGAGGTGGTGGCAGAAAAATTTTTAATCAGTAGAAAATAATATGATAAAATAATAATTATGATATAGGCTTTACCAGTCAATTCTGATACCTCTGCTGTCACCTCACCTCCTTGTCGCTGCTCACTCATGATTCCAGATTTTAAATTACTCTTGCCACCACCATACCTCCCCCTACCATCACTACTGTGCCTCGCCCACAGTCAGGTCCAGCTTACAAATAATAATGGAGGATAGAATTTAACTGTTAATTTAAAACTACTGTTGAGTCATTGTTCTGTTTGTATTTGTGTTTTTTTTTATTTACAAAATTTTCAAATTATGGCTCCCATGAAAAAAATCTGAAGTACAATTAATTTCAATAATGATTTTTCAATAGCGAAGTTTATTAACAATAATATCAAAAAAACACCTCTGGAAAATATTTATCAGAATTTGAAGTGATCAAGCAATATTTAACACCTAATGAATAATCAAATGAAAATTAATAATAATAACAGTAGCTTTGAATATTAACCTATTGTCACATTTTCATCTGTATATTAAAAATCTATGTGTTTAATTTAAATACATGAAATATATTGAAGTTGGTATTTATAAATATGAAATTAGTACATACAGAAATTAGTAAATACATAAAAGAGCATTATTATCTAGAAAAATAAATATTCAATAGTTTTAATGATTGAGACTAGATTTCAAATTAGTGACTACAATAAAACCGGCATTAATTATATTTAAAATTCATTCATGGCTTCAAAAATATTATTTAGTTTGTTTGAATAATATAACAGAAATTTTCGGTGATCACCTTTTTAAGGAAAACTTGATACAATTTATCAATCTTAGGTATGCCTATATTACCTATTACATGCCAAAATAATAAAATTGATCAATACAAATATATATAAATTTATGAATATGGATATTCTTAGAGTATATGGCAATAAATTTATCAAGTGTCATAGGTTAAAAAATCTCTATAGTTTATTTATCTAATTGAAATTTCAATTTAAATTTAATCTGTCAATAAGCGCTTTTTTTTATTAGATTTATCATTAGTGGTTAATTATTAATAAGCATGCAACATTCCAACATATCTATATATTAGTAAAGTTAATACTATATCTATATTACACGGTTAGTTCTACATATCTATTCCTACTCAACTATATATACATGCAGTTAGTACTACGACAGTCAATCAGTTATGGGAATTCCATTTTAGGCCACTTCGGTAACGATCCATTGTTTAGAGTCTCAGGTGTATTTGGGATTTTCAGGAGAAAGTTATTTTTGATGCCAGTTCCACATTACAATAATAAAGCATCAATACAAATGCACACGTGCACGAAATCGTATTTCCAAATTTGTCTGACCTGTCTTTCATCAAAACACCTTCTTCCTTGAAATTCCCAGACCCTCTTTATTTTTAAAACTTTCGAAGTATCTTGCCCTTTATGGATTTCTATGGAAACGTGGGTCTGCGAAAATGTTTAGCTTATGTCGTCGGCTCACATGTTACAAGATTTAAAATGAGAAAAAAATTCAATTTACATTTGAATAAATTTCATAACGTGAGTCTTCTCTCCACAATGCTGGACTGACCTCAAATCAAAAAGTGGTGAGAATCACCAGCGATGGAAAGCCGTACCAGGTTTCCTCGAAATTAGCTGATCTAGCTGCTGATTACAGATTTAATCAGGATGTAAACCAGAAATGATTTTTTTCCGCCACAGTGTCTTTGAAGAAGCCTTTACTGGCCGTGGCGAGCTGTTTACCGAGCTTATTGTAATCCTCTAGAGGCTTTAGCTCCAGGTGATTAATGATTTCTGCATCATGCGATCTCGGACGATAGACGCGCGCAAGCAGGAGCTCACACACACATCGTGAATAGTGCTTGGGTCAACTTGCGCCTGTCAGTGTTCACGTTTCTACACACAGGTGAGGAGGCTAGCTCTCGTCGAGATTTTGAAATTTTTACTGTAACCACATGGTGACAATTAATTAATCAGGATTCCGGATTATGTCAGTTATGAAAAAAATGCCTATACATTACTTTCACAGTTTGATAGATGAATTAAGGAGAATATAACAAGAAAATGTAGCTATTGAAAAGCTGTATGTGAATCTAGAGGTGAATTTCTGAAGAATAATAAAACTAACTGTATTTTTGACATTATACTATGTTCGCTTATGGACGAACCTCATCTAGTAGTATATTTTTTGTGAGATTTATTCTTTACTGTACTATTCCCAACTACTGTGGTTAGTTCTACACATTGTTTTCTCCCAATAAGGTATGATTCAAACCAGTTCAGTTCAAACTCATTTACGCCTGGATTTTGCAATATTTCCAATAAAGTTCTATGATTAACACAATCAAATGCCTTTTACAGATCTAAAAAGATTGCAGCAGCTTTATCACCTGAATCTATCATATCTATTAGTTATATATCACTGGTACACACGAATAGAACAGGATTTTGAAGATTTTAATATTATTTCGAACAGATAAGTAATTGGTCTGTTTTTTTATATAATTATTCATAATACCGTAATAATTTCTAGTATTAGTTTCCCAAGCACAATTTAAAGGGTCCAGTAAAAAGCTTAATTCTGTTTTCGAGATTAAGTTTTACCGGCATTGATGAATTGTCTTGAAATAGTCTCAAGTTGACAATTATAATAAATTAAGTAATATTTCATTAGAGTTTATACTTAACTCAATTCAAAGCAATTATTAGCTAGGGAAATAAGTCTAAACAATTCATCTAAATCTAGTAATAAATGAAATCTGAGGTGAAAACGCGGTCCCAATCAAATAAAGAACCACTATCAGCTCTGTAGATGAAGAAGAAAAGGCTGCTCAACTATTGCTTGATCACACCGGACTAAAAAAAAACTAGATTTAACACTAAAAAATTCTGAACGGATAGGGTTGGTGAATGAAATTAAATCTCTGGAGGTAACAATGCAGCAAGAAGACCATAAAATCGAAATTCTAAATCTCAAGAGTCAATGTAGATCAATTGTCAGAGGAAATAGTATCATTAAAATAAAAAATAGATACAGCTGATGAAATAGAAATAGATGTCAACATAGATCAGTTAAAATTAACAATAAATAGTAAGAAATGCCAATACCTTCAATTCAAAAACAACCATAATTCAAATGAAGATAGGGCTATAAACGCGTCTATAAGTGATAATCAACTAGACTAAGAACAAACATTGCATTTAAGGAGTTTATTGGATAGGCAATTGACCTGGCTCCTTACATTGAAAAAATATGCTTTGAAATTTCATCTGGGGTAATTGTCCTACGACAGCTTGCTAGATTAAATGACAAAAGGTTACTTTTTTACAGCTCAGGATGGTCTTTCACCGTCAAATATCAGGTATGCTATTTTAGTATGGGGTAACTCATCAAATCAAAACCTTGATAGGGTGTTTAAGATCAAAAAGAAAGTTGTTAGGAGTATGGAAAGAGTAAATGGACTAAATGCATGTAGGCCGTTGTCCAAGAGACTTGTTCTCATAAATGTACCTTGCTTGTATGTGCATAAAGTTACATTATATATAGTGTTACATGTTCTAATGTCTAAAATAAGGCTGGCAACACTAAAGTTCACACTTGCACTTTATTTACACAAATTAGTCTATTTACACAAATTAATTGTAAGTTAAATTAATTAAATAAAAACATATCATCAAATGACAAGCTAATACTTATTTTCAGTAATTATTTACAAGAATTAATGAATAAGTAATTAAGGGCTGATCAATAATAAAAGAAACAAGAGTCCAATAAACTGTGCAAATGAATAATTAATTACAGGCTGATCAATAATAAAAGAAGCAAGAGTCCAATAAACTGTACAATAATGCAGAAAGAAATTGTAAAAGAGCAACTAAGCACTTACAAAAACACAGTCCAATTCGTTATTTGACAGTCCCAAATAATATCACTTTACACAGTGTCTTTAAACTATTAGTAAGCTGCATAAACAATAAACACTTGTCTCTGCACTGGACACTGTCTAAAGACTGAATAAAGCACTGTTTACTCCACTGGCACTGGATTGTCTCTCTCACGAGATCTGTAATACAATCTGTCACGCGGGTTTGTAAAAACTAAACTCACTGGTTCACGTGGACTCCTTTATATAGCTGTTGTAGTTGTCAAATTCCAAGAATTAGAGGTCACCAGACGCTTCGAGAATCTTCAAGAATGCTTGGAATATAGACCTTGATTGTTCAGGAAGAATGTAGAAATCTCGAGAAATTTAATTGAGTGAGAGAGTTGCACACTTGAAGAATAAGATTGACAAAGACATGTGAAGAGCAAAGAGTGAAGATTGGATGTCAAAGTCACGTACGACCATGAATGGAATGATCTACGTAGAACAACTGCGTGAATAACTGCTTGATTACTTTTGTAACAATAGAAAAGAGTTATTTGAACCAACATCTCAACTTACATTATTATATTACACGAAGCCCAAAAGATTATCACTTGGTGAATCACAATAGTAGTTTATTCGAACAAAAACCTAGTTATCTTGGTGGGATATTCTATAACAAGCCACCGCAGTTTCTAAAGAGTCTTGGGAATATTAAAGTATTTAAAAACAATTATTGAGAAAATATTCAGTCGATAAAGCTTTTTATAGTGTACTTCAGCTCAAAATTGAGCCTCACCTCAATTTATTGAAATTGTTATTGTGGTAACTAGTGAATAAGAATATTATAATATTGTATATAATAATTGTTGATCTGACTTGACTTGTCTTATACTCCATGAGTCTTCAAGACGCAATCTTAAAAAAAAAGAATACATTTTTAAACAGTATTGAAAGACTTTTTGCTGTTTCTATGTGACTTTATAGTAGGTAGATGAATTGATACATAGAAAGATAGATAATTGACTTCATTTATTGCACTCTACAATAATGAAGACTGCAAAAGAAGTGCCTTCGTTTCTCCTTTTTTATTAAAGTATCTCTAAAAAATCCAGAGATTTCTTGGATATTTTTATCTTTGTAAGAGATAATATTTCTTTAATACATAGCTAGATAGAATTAAGAGCGGAAATATAATGAAGACGGCGTGGAAATGTTCCAAGAACAGAGATTTGAGTTCACTCCAAGTAGTCAAGATTATGGAAAGTGTGCTACTTATGATAATTAAAAATGCCAATCATCACCGGATTACTCGACAAACAAATATGAACACATCAGCTTTTTTCTGATTTGCATAGGAAGTTGATTCTAAGAATAAATTCTTGAAACTTGCGATCGATTGGCATTATCTTTTAGAAAACAATGGCTTCATCATAATTCTGGCCTTCTCTTTAATAACAATACTTGCTTGTTTTTTCTGTTGACCTTGACTGCATCTCATTTAGCATCATTTTTCATTTTATTTTAATTGTTGAATTCTAGCCCACTTGTGTATTGTTCTTGTTAGGTACTTTTTGGTTCCTGATTTTGACACTGATTATTCCTTGTTGCTCCACCAGTGAGCATGACTTGTTAGGGCCTTCAGCCCATCACAGACCTTCAATGAAGGTCAGCCTATGAGAGGCACTCTCACCCTCAGCCACAATCTGTCAGCAGATTTGTAAACTAACTGTCACGCAAGCTTTTGTAAGACTCAACTCAATGGTTCACATGAGCTCCTTTATATACGAGATAGTTGTCATAATTCCAAGAAGTAGCAGTTTCTAGATGAATCAAGGTTGCTGTAGAAGGCCACAGAATATAGACCTCGATTGTTCAGGAAGTCTGAAGAAAACTCGAGAAATTCAATTGAGTGAGAGAGTTGCACACTTGAAGAATAAGAGTGACAAAGACATATAACGAGAGAGAACGAGAAGAATCAGATTGCCAGCTGCATCTGTCCATAGAAAAAGTGGAATGATATAAATAGAACAAGTGCGTGAATAACTGCTTGTTTGCTTTCGTAGCACTATCAATTAGAAAATAAATGGATGTAAATAGGATCTTCTATACTTTATAAAACGCTTTCCTCGCTCACAGACTTTGTTGGGAAAGATCACGGTAATAATAATTATTATTTCTATTTTTATTTGTTTCAAGTATTTGAAAAGATTGTTTTGATCTAAATTCAACAATTCAAGCGAGGCTTTTTTCTCAATATACTTCAGTATACTTGAGCTAATTAATATACTTGATTTACTCAAAATACTTCATTTATATTCAATATACTCTAGTAGCTGAGTATCTGTGATGATTTATTGGGTACATGATAGAAAATATTCAATTAAGTTGAACGAACACGATGTTCAAGTCTGGGCCTTCTAAAAATCTTAAAGATTCATTATTAGTTGGGTGTTCAATTGTTTGAGCTCACAGTCAAACTAAACGGTTCAACATTTTATTAGTTAATCATAGAATTAGATAATTAGAGTTAATATTTAAATCATAGAATCAATAGTTATTTCAAGAATAGTTGTTTAAGTTTGTCTATTATCGCGTTTTATTTTTGTGTGTTTAATAGTTTTCAGGAAGATATGAAAATCTCGGCTGCTGCAGGGCAAATTCTCTTCTGTTTCAGCCTCATCTCATTATTCATCCCAGCAATCTCTTTCCATAGAGTTGGGTTTGATCCCCCTTTCAGGAGCCCATCAATCTGCGTAAAAAGTTGATCAATTGACGCTATTAGTGGAAAGGAATCTCTTCGGAAAAGTGGGAAACGGTTCGGATTTTGCAGGACTGATGGTGGGGTTTGCTATATTTTTCGACGTGCCGGATTCAAATGAATTATTATCTGGTAAGAGCGATGCATTTTTCACGACCGGTAGCGAAGTTTCAATTGCATTCGGTGAAAACTTTGTGACATTAAGGTCAATCAGAATCCAAGCGGAAAAATCTTTCCGGTAAATTTATCTCAAAACGGCGTTAGTGATCAGTATTTAGATGGTTCATAATAATTATTGTAATGATCTTATGTTCAATATTGAACTTCATTCCATAAATCACTTTTCTAATTATTTTTCTTTTTTGTTAGCCTGAGTTTCGCCGTTCCAGAAGTGTTATTCCCAATGAATAGACAGAATGACTCATTCGAAATTAATTTTTTAAAAATACAATAGAAAATGTTTATGGAAGATACGGAAATCAAAGTTTATACAGAAAAGTTACCCTCATTAAATAAACATATTATAAATGACAAACAATCGAAATTAGCTCAAAAAAGCAATAGAAAATGTTCCCGAAAATTGATTCTTATTATGTCTACAAAAAATAATTTAATAATTTGTCAAGTTTTATAAGTAGTTGTTCAACGCTGAATTTTTGCAGTACACGACCACATCGTGTTTTGTTCAATATGATTACAAAATTTCTCCTCGTACTCGCTACCATATATTATAACACTGTGCAATAGTCCGTTTGGTTGATATCATGAATTTAGAAAGTATCTGAGTCACCTCATCAAAGATTCTCAGGATATAACTTGACAGCCTTATGACTTTCTGAAGTAATTTGAAGCACTGTGTGATGAAAGTCACGTTTACTAGAAGAGGATCGTTATGAGCAAGAACATCAAGCAAGTTGGTTCATAAGTCACATGTCATAAAGTTATATTGCTTATATTGATAGTCATACACAGCACTTAGCGAAATTCCGTGCTGCCTTTAGTACATGCGCCGCCCTTTGACGTTTATGCAACAGTATCATCCACAAATGAATCTATGAATGTTTCTCTTGTGATGGCAGATTATTGAGTGTAATAGTTATCATGACTGCTATTTTGATGATCACAGGTTCGATTCCAGTCTAGGTCTAAATCAGCTCACTCCAACTTCCAAGCGTAAATTTGAAAGCTGGAAATCTCCCGCAATATAGAAAAACAACATATAGATATTTTTCCCATGTGCATTTTAGGGGGGGGGGGGGGCGTTTCAGACATCTCGCCTTTAGTCAACTGATGCTTTAGTAGTAGTAGTCAGTCTACTCTTGTTCTAATCTCAATTATTCTAATCTTGTTGTTTGAATGTCAGTGCGCATAACCTGACCGGTTTGTCTCACACATGTCTCACCAATGACCGAACATGCGGCCACTGCAGCCGCCCATGCAAGCCTCATATGCGGCGCGTGTCCAAGCCACAGCTACTTGGGATAGAATACTGTTATGGGTTCTATCACTAGAATAATGCTGGCAACAATTAAAAGTAACACTCGAACTTTATTTACGCAAATTGCTTACAACATTCACTAATCAGTTATTTAACACAAGAAAAACCAATAAGAAACAAACAGATCAACAACGTTCAGCTAATAATGAATTTTCTATATCACTGTACAAAAATAATTACTAAATGATAGTAGACCAACAATTAGTTGATAAATAACAGTCCAATAAACTGTTCAATGACGTAAAAAGAAACGTCTTAACTAAAGAGTCAAACATTCGATACATAAACCGAACACTTATGCAACACAATAGTAATAGCACTACGTATGTGTATTTGTATACTACCACCACAAACACTAACACACACGTTTTAAAGAGCAAATAACAACTGAACTTCTTGCTTAATCACACCCGGTTTTATATTATTTTTGCTTATAATAGTAATTTCCAGAGGCTTCTGAATGTTTCTATTTACACAGAAAACATGATCTAGAAGATTCTCTATTATGCTCGAATGTCCTAGAAACGCATTTGACAAACAATAGAAGTGGAGAAGATGAAGAGAGGAGACAAAATGAAGACTGAAAAACAAGTACACGTTATCAGTGAAACCGGAAGTGCTGTTGACACAATTAGTGGCGTTGAATAATGTTTTTCCTTTCTTGCGTTCCTAGCAATACTAAGCTCAAGAAACGAATGAGATAATTAGAAATATTTAAAGATCAGTCAGAACAATATCCCGCATCAATTGTAGATAAATACAAAATATGAGATAAATACCTGGCAGTAAGTATAACTGATGATATGGTTGATGCATTATCACAGACTGTGAAAAAAGCGCGAAGGTATGAATCGTGGTATTAAGGTTGAATTCACCAGAAGAGTTGTAAAAGAAAATGTATTGGATGAAAGAAGAATTAAGCGGAACTTAAATGCGACACATATTGGACAGAAGAATAGTCCTGGGAAATTGATCTAAGTCAATGAGAGTCTCGCTAAGATTAGGTAAGACCTTCACAAGAATGTTCGAGCGCTCAAGAAGAAAAAAGACTTCACTTTTGTGTGGATAAGAGACGGAAAAATTCTGGTTGAGCCAACTGAGGAGCAAGAGTAATAGCTGTGACTACAAGGGAAGACTGAGCAAAGCTGCAAGATTTACCGACTGTGCCGAGAATGCTTGACGAGCCTACAGACGGAATGCCAGTCGAAACTGCAACTGCGGATGGATTCACAGTTTAATATGTCCGAAAAATACAAATTTGTACAGAAGAAACCATTATACAATTCTAAAGAGTCTTTTATTTCATTTTATACCAGTATGTTTCAAATTTTTGGTTTTTCCAATACCATATCAATATTTGGGATTTGTCTAGGGTTGTAAAAATGTTTATGTATCATACATAATTTATATATTATTAATGATTTGAAAAATAGTATTATAACAAAATATTCGCAGCTTGAGAATGTTATATACTATTTTTCAAATCATTAAATATATAAATTATGATACATTAACATTTTTACAACCCTAGACAAATCCCAAATATAGGCTAATTTCGTATAATTTTTGGTAGAATTGAGCTGACTGGATAGGATGCCGTATGTAATAATTATGTCAGAGATTTTGGTAGATTACAGCGAAATCAACCAATATCATTTACCGAATTACTGAATACTTATACGAAGTGCAACAATGCTTATCGATCAGGGGTAGCTGTACTTGTATCTAAAATTGTGTCCAACTTAAAAAATCGTATGACAACTGCAGATTACATTCACCTAGAGATATCGTTATCACGTAGCTCACAGATGGAATTACAAGCAGTCCATAGTTTACATGTAATGTCAATTCCTTCGCTCACTAATGAACTTAAGCTTGTTCTCTCTGCAATTGAATCTCCCAATTTGATGATCAATGCTGATATGAATATCAACATTCTAGATGAGAATCCTAGTATTGATTAATAAAGAATCTATAATGAAGAATAGAACTTGAAATTGTCACAACCACATTTATTGAAAACAGTGAGAAACTTGTTTCGGTTGTTACATCATTATCAATCTCAAGCTAGTACCGTATCTCACTGTTTTCATTAAATGTGGTTGTGACAACTTCAAGTTTTATAATTTATTATGGATATTTTCCACAATATCATCTTCGCCGCTACAGATAAAGTTAATAAAGAATCAGTTTAGCAAGTGGAGGGTTGAGTTCATCACTGAATGATTTCTCGATCTAATAAAAATGTATATCATATTTAATGTTTTATAATCGATACCTTTCTGATTTTTATATAATGTTTCTTTTTGTGCAATGGAGAAATTCAATTTAAAAAAATGTCTGTCAATTCATGTGTATGTTAGTTAGCCTGTTGGCTTGTCTTCATTCAAGATTTTGGTAGAATAAAGTCTTGGAAGACCAAGCTAATATTGTTCAATTACCGTTCGCTACGACATACTGCTGAGTCATGGTTGAATTGTGATAGAATTTGCGTCAGAAGTTATTTATTGAAGTTTTCAGTTTATATTATAATAGATATTATTGTATTGTATGCGTCATTAAACATCAAATACTACGACAACCAGGCAAGTAGGAAACATCCGAAAAAATTTTCATTCAAAAATAACAATATAAATATTATATGAATAACAATAAACATAACAACGGTAGCAATCCTCCTGTTAGCAAACATAATCAAATTAATTAATAATTGAACTAGTATGGTAACAAATAAATAAGGAATAAAAATATAATAAATAATAAAATATCAAAATCTTGAGTTATGAGTAGGCCATTATGATGAAGCCCACATAGGTCGGAGACCTGTGCGTGGGTAATGAGTTGGATGATGGTGATTGATGAGTTGGACCTACAGTTTTAGGTGGGTTCCGAACCACCGGGTAGTGATTTTACAGCAGAGAACAGTGTCTTTTTTTGCTGGCCGATCTAATCGGTCACCGTTACAAACAGGACCTACAAGAACGCAGCTTATATGATTATTCACGCGTAGGAATCACTGCCCAAACAAAAACAGCTCAACAAGCCCAATAATCGTTTAAGCACAGTAAATTTTTTCAACTCGATAACAACAATCAAAGTCAAAACATAATATTACATACTACACGCTAACATTCACATAATATACCAAATAATTCCCAAAACGGTATTTTCAAAAGTTGTCGGCTGAATAATATAACTCTTATTAATCTTCTAGAGTTTTTAAACTAGAATTAATCATAAAGAAATCCCTAAATCTGGTGAAAAAAACTTTTTTATAAATCAGTAGTCATAGACCTTAGTGCTAAAACATTGACAGCATACATGTACACATTGTTTATCTTTTCTGGCGATAAATTAGATAGAATTATCATTATTTTGTCCTTGTCCTGAGCAATATTTACTATATATCGTACAATGAACCGACGCCTAAAAACCTCATATACCGGACAACGTAAAAAAACATGAACGAGATCCTCCTTTTCATTTGTATTGCAAAATGGCGATTGAATTGTTTAATGGCGAATTTGATCAGTATGAAATTATCTTCTTGTGTCTCTTGCGCACCTCATTTGTATGGTTTGTGAAACCTTGTACAAATAAATGATTTTATTGTATGCGTCAAAAGATATCTAATGAAGTTTTGCAGTTTTTCTTACAGTAAATATGTAACTGTTATCATTAGTGATATACTTTTATATGAAATATAACTATTATATGAGTCGATAGTTAGGAATCCGTTGATTCTGGGCTAGATACTTGATACATCTGACATTTATCCATTACTGATCAAACTTACATCATCTTCACAAACTATGAATGATGAATGGGGAGTTTTTTCCACAGAGTTTCTATGTACATTCTTCCACTCTCTCAGATGCTCCACCTGGTCGATTCTACGTCCTTGAAAGAGCATCTCATTCATGCAAGAGATGAACCTGATTAGGATTCAATTCTTTGAAGAGACAAGAACCTTCTTCATCCAATCCTTGCTAGTACTGCTTCAAGACTCGATAATAGGAGCAAGATTGGCTCAACTCACATAAAGCATCTCTTTATTCGACTTTTCAAATCAGTGAATAATGTGAGATTTCACATTATTGGTTCACTGATTCCATCATCATTAAGTGATTGAAAATAAAACTAGGATTTCTCATGAAAAAGAACGCATGCAGAAAATTACATTTCGTTTCATGTTTCCATATATTTTTACTTCAATTATCCCTTGAATAGAAGAGTTGATCACATATCAGTCAATAGATTTCTCGTAAACTTAATGCATTCTATTCAAAATTACCTCTGTTTGGAATTGCGATTCCAAGGAATACTCGTTTCTAGAATTTACCCCTAACAATCAAGACCTTAATCATCACCGATCAACGTGATTAGATTAACCTAGCACGTCACATTTGGCATATAATTGTTCGAAGGCCAGTAAAGGCTTTCTTTATACTGTACTTGAAAAATGCCGGGTTTTAGTTGAAATTTCGAGCTCCAACTCAGAAACTACTCAAGATAAATATACAAAGTTGAACTGAAATTGTAGGTGGAACTTTCTCCTTTCACATCAGTGTTATCAAAACCGAAGAAAACACTTTTATAATATTGAGTAAAACCATAGTATATGTAGCCAGATTTTCATAGGTTTTTGGTTTTTCTGAACTTGCAGCCAAACTTTCTGTCTGACAAGAAATGTATCCAATGCCATTCTTGTGGACGATTCAATTACCTAAACTCTGGTACCAATTGCATCTTCGTAGCCTACATGGATCCCAAATTATAATTATGCAAAAATAAACATTTTTTAAAATTTTTGGAAATTTTAGATCTTTATAGGTTAGGATCTATTCGTGGTACAATGATGCAGTTGGTGCTAAATTCCAGGTAATTGAATCGTCCACAAGAATGGTATTGGATAAATTCCAGCTTTCTCACCAAATACTGCTGGTCAGCCGCAAGGTTTAAATCACATTAATATCCATAATTTGAAGTGTACTAATTTAGGTTTGACTGGTTGTACATGTTCCAAGTTGAAAAGAGAAAAGCACATTAAATATCTAGGCATAATGGTTGATCAACATTTGCGATGGGATGTCCACATAAACAGTACTTGTAAGTCAAAAATTGAATAAATAAATTTCGTGATATAAGACAATTGAGTGGCAAAGAGGTCACAAGACATATATTTTGCTTATATCCAATCCTTTCCGCAATAAGGAATTGAAATTTGGGGTGGAAATTATTCCAACCACATGGAAAAGATTTTTGTCATTCAAAAACATCTAGTTAAAGCTATATTTGGAAAATTTAGACGCTATCCGAGTGAAAATCTATTTTGGGAACTGAATGTTTTAACTGTCAGACAGCTGTATATTAAAAATTTAATCATCTTCATAAGCGAACATTGAATCTATTTAACTTGCGTGAATCAGCGTATAACCTCTGTCCCTCATCAATCACTCTTCAAGTTGCAGGTACTATGTGTTGGATCTATGTGTAGAAGAAAATTTTCATACATTGATCAAAACTCATAAATATTATTTCAAATAATTTTATTCCAAGTGATTTTAGTGAAAAGCTGGGTTTTTTTTGAGGATGAAGCCCACATAGGTCTTAGACCTGTGCGTGGGTGTTGAGTTGGATGATGGTGATTGATGAGTTGGACCTACAGTTTTAGGTGGGTTCTGAACCACCGGATAGTGATTTTACAGCAGAGAACAGTGTCGTTTTTGCTGGCCAATCTAATCGGTCACCGTTACAAACAGGACCTACGAGAACGCAGCTTATCTCTATCTGATTGAACAGATACCTGCTACGGCTCGCGGCTATCACTTCCCTGTTACAGATATACATGTATGGATAGTGTCTAACAATAATATTTTAATATAAGTATTGACTTTAGACAAAACTCCTCCTAGTTTACTGTAGAAGCTTTTCTTTCATTGATTGGCTGTAATTTTGAACTGTTCATTCCATGCGGTCTCTTTCCAATTTATCTTGCTTTTTCCTTCTTCATTCCTTTCTGTACTCCCTTCCCCATCCGTATTTCCTTAGTTTTGTATTTTTCCTTTAGGTATTTTATTCCTTCAAATATTCTAAAAGAAATGAGCTGTCATAGCTTGGTTTGAAGAATATATAAACCATAACATAAGTTCAAGCTTATCCTCAATTATTTTAGAAAATCTTTCATTTTTATTATACATATACATATATAACACTCAACACTCGGCCTTTTTTTAGCGTAACGCGTCGCTAATCCCTCTCCCACAGCTTCATCTTCGATAGTATGTATGTAACTATACACATCATTGGATTCAGAAAGAAAAGTATTGCAACGTTTATCGCATTTTTTTCTGTAAAATAGCAATAGAGAAAGTCCTTGCAAAATAAGATGAAATCTAGTTGAAAAGATTCAATTTTTAAGTATTTCTTTAATTTTTATAAGGAAAACTATGCGGTTTTTCGTGAAAATCAATGGGTCCATTGTTGTAGCCCATTATAATGACTAACATGATAGAAGAAGAATCAATTCTATCCGATGATTGGTTACCGAGATATCTAAATTCGCGATATCACTGATATTTTGAAACTATTAAGGGGGCTAGGGAGGGAAGCTCCGGTGGGATTTTTGGGGACTTAAATGATCCTCTAATAGTGTTCAATCGATGGTAAGAAATGAAGCTTTACATTAATTTTTTCTTGAAACAGTGATTTTAGACCTTTACTGACTGGGCTATAATTATTCTTCGGCCGTCCGCACACAGAGCATTCGTCTAGCGTGAAGTTGAATGCATTCATAGAAAAAGCTATCATTGGCTGAGTGTCGTTGATTGTCACGGCTCAGTCAATGCCTAAACGCTTCTAATGAATTTCTGCTTCCAAACACAGTACCTTCAGACTTTCTCCTATCATTTAGCAATAGTTTTTTATTTTTCTTGATCATTTCCAATATTGCAATGTAATTTTATTCTGTTATAAAAATAGTTATCAAGAGTCCAAGAGTCCATCAACTCATAGAGGGAATAGCCTGCAAAAAATCAGAATTTTTTCAGTTTGTTTTTGTTAAATTTTTTTGTTGTGCTGATGATGCCTTCATGAGTCCGAGACTTGTGCGTGGGTAATGAGGTGGATGGTTAGATGCCAGACGGAGGAGCGGAATTCGAACCCACGAATCCACTTGTTTTGAAACTGTAGGACATGGTCTACTATGTATTCTGATTGAGACTTTTCATTAGTGCAACTTTGAGAGCAAGTGATTGCATGTAATTGTCAATCAATGACGTTACGTACGACCAAATAAAATTTTAACAGGATTATTCGAAATTGATATTCAAATTGTCAATCGTATTCTAGCGTAGGAAATATTGTGGATTATTGGACAAACGGTTGCCTTTGTCTTGACAAGCCGGTAAAAGTTGGTACAATTGATGAGCTGTGCAGACGACTTCTTTGAAGCGGCTCTAATATTGGGTTTGCTGCAGACAAACATGGTTCGCTTTGTTTAGTCGTTTCTATGGTTACCGTACGTTGATGAGATATTTCTGTACGATAGGGCAGTGGCAGTGTCTATGCTGCGTTGTGCAGTACACACACAGCCAGTCCGTACATTTTATTGTTCGCGATAGTCTCAAGATAAAACGTTGTCACGGCTATAATTTTCTTCCTTCCATAGCATTTTTCTGAATGCAGAATGCACTTTAACTGAGTTGTGGGACATATTTACGTCCGACAGCTATCTAACAGTCTCAGTACGCAATAAGGCTCAATAATAAATGCACTTTCAAACTTGGACGTTTATAGACAAAATATGTTCAGACATCCTAGAGTACCTAAAAGAACCATAAATAGCTACTGAAGTTGTGAAATGTATACTAGAATAGTATATTCTCCATACTATAACTTCTCTTTTCATATATTTGACCGAACGAAGAGAGGTCTGTTTCAAGTCAACCGCTTTGCATCTGTCTGTCTGTTTGTAATGGATTTACGGCTAAACGCGTGGACCAAATTTGATGAAATATTGCATGTATCTTCCTTTGAGGAATGCCCAGTTATGCATGTGTAAGGTTTTCAGAAATTTGCTTGCATTTGAAAATTATTTAAAAGGAAAAAAAGGAAGGCTCTTATGCTTTCTTCTATTAGGTAGAACTATTTTTTTAATGAGCTTCTCCATCGTATGCAATTGGAATCAGATTCAGATGAACCTTATTCATATGAATTAAGTTATCATTCATAAGAATTAAATATTTTTTGAGAGAAACAAATCATTTATAATATTTTAATCAAGTGTAATAACAAGTGATTACTGAGTAAATAATACCCAAATTTAATTAATATTGTTTTATAAACTCATTCATTAGACATCTGAAATCCAATTTGAGCAATCAGCTGTCTCCCAAATAGAAAACACAGCCTTATTGATGTGATACAGAGTGAAAATCAGACATGAAATTTAATAGACTATGCGAATTGAATCGCGATTTGTTGGATATTTTTCAAGGCTAAAAAATTGATCTTAAAAGGAGATCTCATTGTTATACAAAGTAAGCCAAATCATATTTTTGAGATTGATAATTTCTTTAAATAGGATTCATATATGCCTTTATTATCAAGCAAGATAAGCTTATCAAAATTCCAGCGTATATGATACTGAACAGAATATAATCAGGGGTCCAGTAGGCACCCTGCATTACTCTAGTTCATATTTCCGTTCATAATAATAATGTCTGTAAGCCTCTGTAGTGTTTGTTATGCAGTAATCAGGAGCCCAATAGCAATAGGCATCCTGAGGTACTCCATTTCATAATTATTTCAATTGCATTGTTTAAGGCTGTGCGCATGGTTTCTGATCATAATTTTTCGAATTGAAGTCAATGAAACTTGTATTGGATATAATTAGGACTTCAAAATGTTATCTATTGATGTGAGGAAAACATTTTTTTCTTCAATTATTTTGTAAAATATGGGGGTTCAAAGTTGAAATGTTTCGGTTTTGGGGGGCAATTGATCTCTTCTAATAGAATTCTTTGAGAAAACTCTTGATGAATTTTCAGTAACTAAGAGACAACTCAAGGAATAAAATAACATATTTTTACTTCAATCAAGCAATCAGTTCTCCCAAAATAAATGTTTATAAATGTATAAAAAATTATTTGTTAGATTGAAATAGAAAAGATTTTATTTCTCAATGTGTCTTTTAGTTATGGAAAATTTATCAAGGGTTTAAAATAACAACAAGAAATAGAAAAAAATCCTCACAGATATAGATAACATTTCAAAGTCCTAATAATATCCAATACAAGACACTTAGAATTTTTTGACCAAAACCCTGAGCACAGCCTCAATGCCTATAAGGCTCTGTTTCGTCATGTTATCGCTTTTCTCTGTTAAGATGTTAGCGGTCCTATTTCAATTTACTAATTGTAATAAAATTCGTCTCTTTACTAGTCATATTTATTGTTGGTTCCCCACACTCTAGTTCGTGTTTTAAAAGCTAATCATCTATTAATTCTATTTGAAAAGTACATAGGCTTAGAACCTTCTCCATTTTTATACCTATCTAAAATCCAAATCACAAGACCTAACGTCCGTATGTAGTGATAAATATTAGAATAAGCCTTAGGATAGCTTCTATGGAGAATAAAAATACATTAATATGAATTCAAAAACAAAAATAGATAATATCATACATGAAAGAGAAAAGATTACTTGATCTATTCTGTATAAATTCTTTATTGTGTATATTATTGATTGTATTCAACGTCATTTCATGAAAAATTACCAACGTTATTTGGTCAGTTCATAGGACAAAATAACTGGTGTTTCAATTGTCACAAAATTTATTACATTCCATCATTCGATTGAAACTGAAACGAATTTGGTTTCAAAAAATGAGCTGAGCCCGAACTTTTTTTCAAATAATAATTTGCTCTGTCAGCAACGGGGACCCTAGCTGGTAGTTCCACTTCGCTGTTTGAGTCATGTTCTTATGTATGGGTGGAATTACATTTCAAGGTAGATTCCAAAATAAAATAAAAATGAAACATAACATTTCGTTGAAGCTTCTAGGTTAGCCATCCGGTTGCATAATTGAGAGTTCAACATGCGAATTAACATGATACTAATACTTAGGCTACTACATGCTATTCTTTATTTGATACTCATGTACATTGTTATACTGTTCAATAAATGAACGTGTAATGTTCATGTACATAGTGATGCACTTTGATGTATCACCTCATTGTCCTGTCCAACATTTGTCCAAGACTTCATAGGGCACTGTTCCTGAAAGTCTAATGTATCTACTGAAGTACATTTCTAAAGTTAGCTGTGTTTCATCCATCAATATGATACTAGGTACTTGATGTAAAATCACTCTGCTGTAAAATCACTGTCAAGTGGTTTGGAACCCACCTAAAACTATAGATCCAACTCATCAATCATAATCATCCAAACCCATCACACGCACACAGGTCTCAGACGTATGTAAGCTTCATCCTCTGAGAAAATGCAATTCGAAGTAATTCATTCTCAATCGTAAAGATAATAATACTATTTCTGATTCTGATGTAATTTAATTGATATGTCATTTTATTCCTCAATGTGTCTTTTAGCTATGCAAAATTTATCAAAAGTTTAAAAGCTCTCATAGGTGAGATCAAATTGGCTCCTGTGTGACATGGAACTAATCTAAGTTATTTTATACGTAAATAATTTTTTTCTTCTTTGAAATGGAATTTCTTTCTTTCATTACATTTATGTGATCTGGATGGCAGCATTTCTCTGATTATCCGTGCGTTGAATTGGAAGTTGATCACTTATTCTTGGTATTTGGTGATTCAAGTTTCTTCAATATGAGTTCCCAATTTCTATTTTCTTATTGCTGATTTTTTCATGTTATGTTGATTTTTCATTATTTCACTATTTCTATTCACTGTTGTTTTTCTAGGTTTTATTGAAAGTTGGGAAAAAGAAAAGGAAATCGTAAAGCTGAAACTGAATATCGAGTTACTTATGTTAATTGGGCAACTATAAGGCTTTGCTGGTGGTATAATGCATCTTTAAGCATGGTTCATATTTGAACTTATTTTTTCCTATCGAAATTCTAAAGCTATAGAAATTATTGGATAATCATACGATTTGCAACACCTACATCCTTGGAGTTCTTTGTGGAATACATTTTTTTTAACGTTAGTATTGAGCTGTGTGTTGATAATAATAATTTCTCCAGTAGTTCCACGTCTCTCTTTCTTATTCAATAGTAGTCTTGTATTGTAATCAAGTATTGAATGAGAAATAGGGATATTACTCGACTTGCGAAAGACAATTTTCAAACAGTGTACTGGGTTTAGGAAAATGGGGAAACTCGGCGTTAGTTCATCGTTTCTCCACCAGATGGCATGTGCTGATGTCTTCAGCTCTTGCTTTTCTCCTATCATCAATCTTTCTCTGAACGAATTGTAACTTTCAGAGCAGTTCATTACATGAATATGAAAATACTCTACAATAATTAGAAGTACAAGAAATTCTCCAACAAATTATATAAAATTATGAATACCCCCACACGCCCATACAATGTGAAACAGCCTAGAATTAGAATACACTGATGTAAACAAAATGCAACATCAGTAAACTGATACTGTAGAATATAAATTGAAGTATTTATTACTCTCAAAAAAAAGTACAGTACAATGAAAAATACAACAAAGGAGGAATATGCTCCTCACCTGGACACAAGTCTGTGTGTCAGGAGGGTCGTTTACATGACATGTAATTACATTACATTACATCTCATTACATAACATTACATTACATGTGACATGTACAAACATTGTTTCTACAATTATAATACCTTATATTTATAACATTTTCCTGTTAGTATTCATAATAAAACTCTTACCTGAGTCATCCTCCGCAGAGATGGCATTGAACTCTTCAAGTTTTTGAAGTTGTACCATACGATACGGTCAGCTTGTCTCGTTTTTCTTGACAGTCACTGGCCCACGTAGCCACTACTTTACTCGACTTCACCAGCTCTCTTCTTGTAGCATAGAAGATAAGTCGCGTATGTGGCGTTAGGTGCTCATTGAAGTAGACTTGTTCATCCGGCCATGCTGAGTTAACTTCTTTAGCAAATAGTGCCTTTCTAATTTTTTTTTTTAGTTCCAATCCATTCCGTTTTAACAACTCGTGAAACTATCGTAACAACAATGGCAGGAGGGCGGTTATATCCCTGCTTACCTACTTGGCAGTCTATCTATGAGCCACAGAAATAGCATATCTCTCTTGACGTATGCCTAGCAGGTTGAATATATTGTGGAGGATTATATATATATATATATATATATATATATATATATATATATATATATATAATTTATTTTTGTAAATGGAATGCCCGTTATCATGAGATTATTTTCCCTCGATGTTGTTGCAGCTCTGACAAGTCCAATTTCATTCTGGTCACTTCACTTTAAAGTTGATTATTCTCTTTTGTAAGAAATTTCATTTTTAGCTCTCACTGTACGAAGTACAAAAAAAAAATACTTAGGGGAAGAGCATTATGCGGAGGCTCTGTTCGTCCGTCTGGCTGTACGCATGACACTTCAGAGCAAAAACTAAAGGGTTTAGAGGTACCAAATTTTCAGGAGGTATTAGGCACCTCATAAGAAGAAAAAAAAGTTAAAATTAAATTCGTCGGTCCTCGCTGAAGGACACAAAAAGGAAAATCTGTCCTTAAAGAAGTTAACAGTTTTTTGGGGCATGGCTTTAAGGCATGCCTTCTCTCAGTTCTAGTGCATTGGAAAATTTTTATTGATCTGTATCATCTGTTTCCCTATAGAATAAAGTTGATTTTCCTTCAAATATTAAAAAAAAAGATTGAGACAGTGAGAGCGACCCCTTTGAATTTACCGTAAAGTAGATTTTTTTTATTGCTGATGATGCCCGCATGAGTCCGAGGCTTGTGCAAGGGTAAAGAGGTGAATGATTACACATAAATGCCTGACGATGGAGCGGGATGCGAACCCACGACCACTTAAACGACAGCAAGCTGAAGTTGCAATGCCCCAACCAACTGCGCTAAGCGGCCCGCCAAATTCATTCCACTTTTTTTTCACAGTTCACTTCACACATTGAACTTACTTTTTCGACTTGATCTTTCGTGTAATTGATAAATTTCCCATTATTATTCATATCCGTTTGCAGTTTGTCCAGTTTACTATTTGACTTGACAAGACGACCGTTGAACTATCTTCTCTGAGGGCTGAGATGGCTTCAAGAACGATCGATGGTTCTGAATTACGATCAACTTTATAACGAACACGGTTCATTTGAAATGCACATTCATGCACAATTATGACAACTATCTCGTATATAAAGGAGCTCATGTGAACCATTGAGTGAGTTTTACGAAAGCTTGTGTGACAGTTACGTTTTACAAACCATTGTGTTTACAGATCTCGTGAGAGAGACAATCCAGTGCCAGTGGAGTAAACAGTGCTTTATTCAGTCTTTAGACAGTGCCAAGTGCAGAAACAAGTGTTTACTGTTTATGCAGCTCACTAATAGTTTAAAGACGTTGTGTTAAGTGATATTATTTGGGACTGTCAAATAACGAATTCGGCTGTGTTTTTGTAAGTGATAGTTGCTCTTTTTATAATTTATTTCTGCATTATTGTACAGTTTATTGGACTCTTGTTTCTTTCATTATTGATCAGCCTGTAATCAATTATTCATTTATACAGTATATTGGACTCTTGTTTCTTTTATTATTGATCAGCCTGTAATTACTTATTCATTAATTCTTGTAAATAATCACTGAAAATAAGTATTAGGTTGTCATTTGTTGATCTCTTTTTCTTTATTAATTGAACTTACAATTAATTTGTGTAAATAGACTAATTTGTGTAAATGAAGTGAAAGTGTGAACTTTAGTGTTGCCAGCCTTATTTTAGCTATTAGTACCCATAACAATATAGTATATTACTTAACTAGGCTGGAAAGAAACGATTTGCCAGTCGAGTATATGATACTATCATATTAGTTACTTAACTATTAGTTCATGCACGAGGCGAAAGCCGAGAAACGTGAATATGCGAGAACCGGCAGAAGTTTACAGCCGTGCGTGAAATGTACGATATTTTTTGTTACACTTGATTTATGATAGGAAGACATGCTCCAATCAGCTGAATAATATGCGAAACATTCAAAAGTATGCAAGACAATTGAATCAGCTGCTTTATTTAGATTCAAAATTTGAAGGGCGAATTTCTATAAACCAAAATAATGATAGCCTAGTGCAATCAGCTGGATAATATTGGAGACAGGTATTGAGTCATAGGTATTGATTGAGTAATGCAATGAGTTGACTATATTTATACATATAATATGTGACTCAACGGAAAAATTTTCGCTGCACTCCATATGTTTTTTCCTATCTTGTACGGCTATAAGGCCCTATTTCTCAGCTGATTTTTCCGATCTAGTACGGAAAAGAGGCACTTTCCATACGTGACAAATCTATGGAAAGTAGCTACTTTCTATCAAGTATAACAAAAATGAGTTTTCCTTGTTAAGATCACTCTGTACGGCACATTATATTAAGTATAGCACCACATTTCGAACATTTGAAATTGTCTTTCGTTGTTCCCAGATTTGTGTTACATTTTTTTTTCGACATAATTATCTATTCCAAAACTTATAACCGAAAATATAAAAAACAAATATTCCAAATACTGTAATGAATAATACGGTACTGTGCACACCAGCCAGCCAGAGATAGGTTTATCGAACAATAAATTGATCAGTTTATCAACTAATTACTCATTCACTTATTGATATTAGTCATTAACTCTATAGCCTTTAGTCATTTTCCAGCCTGTATAAGAAAGAATTAAGTTATTCATGAACGTCATATATAACTAGGCTACTATGTAGGCCTACTACATGATCAAAGTTACTGCCAGTTATTTTTCACTATAAAAAAGACTGAGTACATGTGAGAGCTACGCTAGAGATTTTATTGGGAACGTCTGTCTTTGTTGACAGTAAAACAGTTGGTTCTTCAGCCGGGTTTGACTACACAATCGTTCCTCTTCCAAACTATAATACTAATCACTATTTACTATATTGTATTATATAGCCTACTGCTACAACAATTATGCAATACGTATTTTATTGAGTATTATCATAACGTTATTTCTAAAACTTAGCCGATAATAGTATAAATCAACAGAAGCTATCAACAGCTCTCCATTAGGTATATAATTAATAATAACAAAGCAAAATTTTCACGGAATAACTTTTTCTAGTAATGATAGAATATAACTTGTAGTTTATTAAAGTATATAACTTGCTAAAATATTATAACTATTGCCATCGTATTACTGTGATACTGGAAAGTGATAGCCGTGTGCCGTAGCAGTTATCTATTCAATCAGATTAGAGAAGCAACGTTCTCCTGGGCCCTCTCTGTAAGGGTGACCAATTGGATTTGCCAGAGAAAAAATCTGTTCTCTGCTGTAAAATCACTTCCCGGTGGTTCGGAACCCACCTAAAACTGTAGGTCCATCATGTTATCAATAACATGGCTCAAGCGGTGAGGTGGAACTCTCCATCAATAAAAGCCATACGCATTTACTTTACTGTAATAACATACTAACTGTGTAATATATTATAATCAATGCTTCCTCTCACACGTACCAATTACCTATATGATTCTACTTACCAATAACAAAGTACAGGACTTTCCGTGGACTCCTGGGGTCGCGGGTTTGATTCTTGTTCAGTCTAGTATCTTTGCATTATCATACATCTCATTTCTTATGCAAAAATCTTGTGTGTGGGCATCATCAGAAATTAAAAAAAAACACATGCTCACATCCTTAATTATTATGCCTTCTCATAAATTATCAGGACTTTGTCACGAAATATTGAATTTCGAAAAATTGGAATCTGTTATCAGAACCCCTGTAATTTATGATTTTGTGATGAAAATTATTGTAATTTTACTGTATTTAAATTTTATTAAAAGTTGTCGAAATGTTGAGCGCTTTTAGCAATCATTGAAGAAGCAGCTGGAAAGCTTAGCTGATATGTACTGAAAGGCGTCATACAATGAATCAGACATGTGAAGAAACAAGTGTATTTTATGAGCCCCTAAGGGAATGTGTGGTGTGCCCCGGCCAGAGAAATTTTCCAAGTAAGTGTGGGAAATTTTCAACTGTAATGTTGGCAAAAGTGACCTGGTCCCAGCGCAGCGTCCGCAGCCGTAACCATGGCAACCGCAGCTAGGGGTTACGTAGGATGGTGACTGAGAAGATGTGATATCTTGAGTTGACCTTGACATTAGTGTATGTTCATTGGAAATGAGTGCCCAGAAATAATTGGAAAAATGCTTGGTCCTATTGACTTTCAGTCTGGGAGTCATTCATTCATGAAAAAGATGAAATTTTCCAATCTAATTGACTTTGAATCGCTACATACTCGCTTGAAATATATAAATTATATTTATACATGTTATATAAATTTTAAAGGGAAGTGATAGCCGCGAGCCGTAGCAGGTATCTGTTCAATCACATAGAGATAAGCTGCGTTCTCGTAGGTACTGTTTAGATTAGATTAGATTGGCCAGCAAAAAGACACTGTTCTCTGCTGTAAAATCACTTCCCGGTGCTTCTGTACCACCTAAAACTGTAGGCCCAACTCATCGTTCACCATCATCCAACTCATTACCCACGCACAAGTCTCAGACCTATGTGGGCTTCATCCTCAAAAAAAAAAATACATGAAATATTTTGTGTAATCATTGTATTGGTGAAAACAGATGTTTCAAGTTATCAGCTACTACAGCCTAGTTACCTGAGTAATTAATGTTGTTTATTTGTTCAGTGTTCCTATTAATGCTTAACAAGTTGAATAAAGCCAAGTTCCTATATTGAATTCTGGTTAATAATTCGTAACAATCATTCACCTCACACGTTAGTATCAGACTCTGGAGGACATCGTTAGCATTATTTTACTATCTTTGTATTTTCGATAATAGTTGTTAGATAATTGATATAAATAAATGAAATCATACTTCTAAAGACAAATAAATCACATTATAGGCTAATTATTGGAAGGGTTTCAAATAAATTGAACTGTAAAGTATTCTGCACTGACATACTTAGGGAGGTGATTCAATTTTTACTGAACTGCCAAATATTAATGCTAAATATTAAGGCATTGGAACATTCGTGGTTTTTATATATCATGGTCTGTATTATATAAATATTGAGCCTTTATTTCCCGCCTGATCTCATATTTATTGGAATAACATTGATGTTATCCAACATTGATGCTATCCAACATTGATGTTTGATGTTATCCAACATTGATGTTATCCAAATTTGATGATATTCAACATTGATGTTATCCAACATTGATGCCATCCAGCATTGATGCCAATTTCACACTTCAAGTAACTTTTGAAATTTGATTACACATGATTGTATTGGAATCGAAATTTTGTCCAGTTTGCAACTACACATATTTGCTGAGAGTTCCGCTACCTCAGGAATCTGTCTTGAGACCTCTTCTGTTTTCTTTTTACATGTGCATATCATCATGTTTCAAGTATTGTAGATATTATGAGTACGCAGATGATCTTTAAATTTATTGTGACTGTAGGATTCATAATGCAGCACCGACTGTGAATTGTATCAATGAGGACATTTGTAGGTTGGTAGATCGGTTTGTTAATCATGGTTTGAAGATCAACGAAAGTAAAACACAGTCAATTTATTGTTATTGTTAACTTTTTATGGAAGATTCAACAACTTGCAGTCATATTGAATTTGTTGAATTTACCATGAAAAGTTAATATTAACAACGCATGAAAAGTTAATATTAACAACGCAAATTGTTATGGAACAAAAAATCTAGGAATTTTTGTTATTGGCTATAGTAAGCTTCTAAAGCTCTGTCATACCTGAAATCAAAGTCAATGACATTTCTATACCTTATGATCTTCAGAGCATGAAAAACTTGGGCTTAATAATAAATCCGGATTGAACCTGGATTGATCTTATTTTCAAGATTTGCTATCACTTGTTCTGACATTTGTGATTTTATTCACACTTTTTGTGATATAAATTTGTTTTTTTTTTATTATGTTAAATATTACTTTGATCTCTTATTTGATTTTGTAAATTGTATTTGACGGGTTTGGAAATGGGGCTATGCACATCCTTGCCCAAACCCAAATAAAGAAGTTTATCTATACATCTATCTATCTTATATAATACAGACAGTAATGAATAATAAGACGAAATTGTCACAACCACATTTATTAAAAATATTGAGAAACTAGTTTCGGTTGTTATACCATTATCAATCTCAAACAAACTAAAACTTGAGTACAGAGTAGTATATATACTAAACATGTAATGATACTATTGGCTCAGTGAGAAAGAGGCTGACAAGTCACGCCCCCTGGTGGGAGGAGTAACAAGCAGAAATACGAGTCAAATCAAGAACCAAAAACTGTGAACATCTAGAAAGCAACAAAGAAGAACAATACACAATTGGGCTAGAATTGAATAATCAAGTTGTTTTCTTTTACTTTCTTCTTAATCTGCTCCATGATGTCTTCTGTTGGTTGGATATTAGGTAAAACCTGTCGTGCCTGTTCTTGCAAAATTATGTCAGCACATCTGTTGGTTTTTCGCGCGATTATGGACTTGTTATTGGATTTTATTGAAACAAACTTCGGTACTAATCCCAATTTAAGGCACTGTCTATTGAAAAATATATCTATCTTTCCTAAACCAAACTTCAGTTTAAGTTTGAAATATAACTTCACCTGTTCTGCTTGACTCGCTTCTTTAACATTCTTTGTAGTGGCGAAGTTGATATTGTGGAAAGTATCCATAATGAATAATAAGACGAAATTGTCACAACCACATTTATTAAAAATATTGAGAAACTGGTTTCGATTGTTATACCATTATCAATCTCAAACAAACTAAAACTAAAGTACAGAGTAGCTTAATATATACTAAATGTGCTGACATTATTTTGCAAGAACAGGTACAACAGGTTTCACCTAATATCCAACCAACAGAAGACAACATGAAGCGAATTAAGAAGAAAGTAAAAGACAACGACTTGATTATTCAATTCTAGCCTGTGTAATTGTGTATTGTTCTTCTTTGTTGCTTTCTAGATGTTCACAGTTTTTGGTTCTTGATTTGACTCTTATTTTTGCTTGATACTCCTCCCACCAAGGGTCGTGACTTGTCAGCCAATCACAACCTTCAATGGAGGTCAGCCTCTTTCTCGCTTAGCCAATAGTATCATTCCATGTTTAGTGTATATTAAGCTACTCTGTACTTAAGTTTTAGTTCGTTTGAGATTGATAATGGTATAACAACCGAAACTAGTTTCTCAATATTTTCAATAAATGTTCTTGTGACAATTCTGTCTTATTATTCATTATGGATACCTTCCACAATATCACCTTCGCCACTACAAAGAAAAAAATACAGATAGTATTGAATATTTTTGTGTTGTTGAATTCATCGAATTCGATTAGCTACTATTTAATTCAGTTGCCAATGTCCTCAGTCCCGGAGGTCTTTGGCATAATTTGTAGCATAAAAGTGAATTACGAAATTGTTTATATTATTCTCAATTGATTGGGAGTGAACATGAAAAATGAAAAGTACTTATGGTAGCAGTATTTGTAGTGATAAATTCCTTTTGAAAACTTTGTAAAATGGAGCTAAGTTTAAAGAGCAGTATGGTAACTTATTTAAGCTACGGATTCGTTCATTGTATGATCTTAGACTATTTCTATGGAAGTTCATCAAAATGAAATTCTAATATAGCACACTCGCTCTCCCATTTCATTTTCACTTGAATATTTCATCACTTTTCCGTATCGTGGCGTCACTGAGAAGGGTAGCAATATATGTCGGAATTATTCTATCTCCAAAATATGCAAATGTGGATATATACCCCGTTTCTCCAAGTTTTAAGAGGATTATTTCATTCACCAATTTAGGACCAAGTTCATAAAATTCCATTCTGAAAATAAAATGTGAAATAACTCAATAGTCACAGTCACCAAATATCAATAAAATTAGATTAAATCAAATCGACTATTTGCTCTTCTCGTTATTTTTTTGCGGATGATGCCCGCATGAATCTGGAGACTTGTGCGTGGGGTAATGAGGTAAATGGTGAGAAACATCAGTGGCTAAATGAGAATCGAACCCAAGGCTACAGGAAGCGAACCCAGATAGAGCCTTATCACAGACAAGCGCTCCAACTAACTGCGTACCAGAGCGGTCAATTTTATGTGATAAAACCAGTTTTTTTTTAATTTTGGGCTGTTTTTGGCAATTTGGGTATTCAAAATTTCATTTTGGGAATCAAATGCTCTTCAAAATTTTGTGATAAAAAGATACTGGTTTATTGACATTAAACAAGAAAAACTTCAAACTTCAAAAACGTGGTTTTATGGCCATTTTTGCATCATATTGTTGAATATCACCATACTTACGGTGGTTACAGATTTGTAACATGCTTGATTTGATTTTCCAGGTGAATTTACATGAAACCTGACCAAATTAAAACCTGAATAAAACCAATACAAATTTCTGAATGAGTTAATTGGTGAGTGTAGCAGGTAACCTTGGACACTTATTTCTCTAACGAAGCGTTTTCAAACCTATGTTTATATGAATTTTTTATTTATTTTGATGAGAGGAATAAACTTGAGAAGTTTGGTAGATTCCACCGGAATCATCCTGTAGGTCACATTTTGAAAGGACATACAATGCTCATGTCATCGTTTCTGATTCAAGACCTCGAACTATTTCACGAAACAAGCTCTCGATAGTGTAGAATTGTTATCGGTTCAGGACGCCTGCTTATTCCACTCCACACAACGCACTTGACAAGCAGTGGCACGAAATGATCTGTTGAACATTGCAGTTCGGTGATTTGGTATGCAAAGCGTGCTTCAGCCTCGTCTCTTCTAGCACTGCATTAACTAACCTGACCACAAACAAATTGGTGCCAACTGAACAGGATAAAATATCGTGGAAATCCACGAGAACTATGTTCAACAAGATCATGATTTTGTTCTTGGTATCCAGTTTATCTACATAGGATTGAGCTAAATTTTCAGATACAATAAAACATATTGGTCTCAGTGTGATCGCTTACTAAAATAATGAAAATAAGAGAGGAATCCAGGTTAGCAGCGTTCGTGTTGTCAGACAGTCTCTGCGAATTTTAAGAATTGAATATTAATTTGAATAGAAAAGTAGTAGTTTTAATTTTTATTATTAGTATTTATGATATCTTAATAGTGTCCATTATTAATTTGTCTAGTATAATTTAAAGTATCTTAATAAAAAGTCAAATTCTGTTTTTGAGGTTAGCTGTACTCATATTGATAAATTTTCTTGTTATTAAATAGTCTCAAGTTGATAATTATAATAAATTAAATAATATGTCATTAAACATTTTACTTAAACCATTTCAAAAAAACCTTTTAGCTAGGAAAATGAGTCCAAACAACTAATCTAAATTTATTAGTTATTCTAACTAAAACTCAGGTAACAAAGCAATCTCAAGTTTTAATCAAAAAATCACCTTCAGCTCTCAAAGCTACTGTAGATGTAGAAGAAAAGGCTGCTCAACTATCGAGTTATCACACCGAATTGAAAACATAATTAGAATCATCACTAAAAAATTCTGAGGAGGAACGGATAGGGTTGGTGAGTCTAGTCTCTTTTCACTTTTATTTTTGGTGGGTTCTCTCTCTGACAAATTGTAATGATATATTCCAGGGCAATATTAAACAGTATTGAAGAGAGTCCATCTCATTGTCTTGATCCAGTTTTAATGTTGAATGGATCTGAAATATCTCCTCTGAATTTTACTTCGGACTTTGGATTTGTTAGTGTTAGTGCAATCATTTTGACCATTTTTGGATGTAGTCCATAATTTCGAAGAATATTAAGAAGTTTTGGTCTGGGTACACAGTCATAGGCTTTTTTAAAATCAACAAAAGTTATAAAATGTTGTTTGTTTCTGATATTATAATCCTCCATGATTAATTTCAAGCTTGATCCGAACAGCTTCTGTGAGGGCGAAATCCTTCCTGATACTCTCCTAGTGTTTTCTTCATTTTTTTTGAGAATTGTGCGAGAAAGTGCTTTGTATGTACAACCCAGGAGTGTTATTATCTGGGTTTGTCTTGTCTCTTTTTTGAAAAGCAGATGAATTATACCCATTGTCCAATGCTCTGGAAACTTTTCCTCCTCCCATATTTTTTGAGATGTTTATGTAATTCTTCAGTTGTTCTCAAATCAGCATTTTTCCAAATCTCTGCAAAAAATTATTATAACAATCATTAATCTCTTCATACAACTATTATTACAGAAATATTAGAAAATAAAAAGAATAGGTAACATAACAGTATATAAAGAGACCATTAATTAGAGATAGCAACTATCAATAGAATAAAACTAGATAACTAGTTAATTTATTATTTTATGACTAGATAATATGAATTCTTCAAGCTATTATTATTATTATTATTATTATTATCATTATTATTATTATTATTATTATTATAAATTATTATTATTATTATTATTATTATTATTATTATTATTATTATTATTTTATTTTGTAATTGAGAGCTGAGCCAACAATTGTAATTTTAAAACAGTATTAATTTGATTGCTAAATTCTAAATATTGTAAAAATAATTTTTCATAAATTTGTTTTGTAAAAAGAAATTCGACTTGTTGTATTGAACCTTGTCAAGCAACCTTGTAGGTTTGCTTAAGGTTATATAATTTTGAATGAACAAAAGATTTTTCTATTCTATTCTTTTCTATTATTATTATTATCATCATATGGCATTTATTTATATATATGTAGAACACACGTACTTGAACATGGAACACATTTTCTAGGCATAGACTCATCGGAAATCCAGCACCTTATTCACAGACAAAAGGCAGAAATACATCACTATTCAAACTTGGATGTCAAGTTTATTGGAGTAGGAAACCACTTGTGGAGACACAAGATTAAAATTATTGAGATTGCCTTGATTGGCTCGTCTATCACAATTATTCACAGTATGAGTCACACTGTCTGTCGAGCTATACCAGTCACACAAGTTGGGTTGGTATAGCGATACCTCACACCTATCATGCCGAGTTCTGACTCTGGTGAGTGCTGTCCATGTTCTTCAAGGGAGAACAAACCCACTCACACTGTTGCCAACATTGTTTTAAGGCAGACAATAATAGGAGCTTCATTCATCCACTCATCCCTCCAGACCTCAGCACTAGAGAAATCTCTGAAATCGAGTTGCTCAGCCATTTGCATGGGATGCTTTGATATTAATCTGTCACGTAGGGGGAATAACAACTCCTACTATCTTGAGGTATGCGAACCTCTGGACCCTGTATTAGTCAGTGCAGTAATCCTTTATATCATGTATCACCCTGCACTGACTATCCCTACTCCTACCATATCCCTTGTTGAGTTTCAGTTAATTTGTTTGGATTTATTTGACCTTCTTATACTGGTTATGTTTTTTATTTGTTGTCTTTTGTTCTAGTTTGTTTCGGTTCTTTTCTTCTAGTCTATTTCCTTTAGTTTACTCCATTTTATTTCTCTTATACCTTTTCTATCCTCCTATATTTCCCACTTCCATCCTAGAACTCCCCTTTGTAGGATTGATATTTGTTACATAATAGCAACGCACAAAAATTGAAATTGGTAAAAAAGCTACTGCCTGAGTTTTGTTGGCAGCCACACCTTTGATCTCCTGGCCTAAACCACTCACAAGCATCTAAAACCAGATTTCACACTCAAGAAGATTTTTTTTTAAATCCCTTCATTTTTTCCGGAACCTGTCTTTGGATAGAGTTCTTGTTTCCAGGGTCAATTCATTAAACAGACAATTGTTACCTTTCAGTCCTACTTTACATTCACCCAGATATCATGATCACCTTAAATCCTTGGTACAAAAATGCTGGACTTATATCTGTCTTGTCTGCTAGGGGAGTATTGTTTCATAAACAATAAATTCATTGGAAAAATAAGAATTGCATTATGAGTTATTTGTTACTAGAAGGTGAGGAAAATAATTTAACACAGAACTTTAATAACTTTTTAATTTGTTTAGTCATTTTTCGACAGAAATGGGCACTTCAATGTATCGTAAAAAATATCACAGTGGCGTAACTGCAGTGTCAGTCTGATGGTTTGGAGGGGGGGGGGGCTGATGATGTTGCGGGAAGGGTTAGCCTCTAGGCAATTTGAAGTAGCACACAGTAAAGAGAGTGGGTTTAGGGGGAATCCCCAGAATTTTTTTAAAATGACCTCTCTAAAGCTACATTTAAAGCGATTTCAGACATGAATTCTTATATAATATTTCCAATCATATGTCAAAGACAATATTCTATCTAGTTCTTGCGTTATTGTCAATGACAGATCACAAACCCCTCATTATATTGTAAAGAAAAAGAAATTGCAGCTGGCACACTTGGATCTTTCTACCTCTCTGGTACCCTGATTGCAATAGAAAATTAATTGTTGGTTCAGCAATGCTTGACAAAGTTTCTCGCTTGTCAGCAACTTTGAAAACTTTCCTTCATTTTCTTCGACTTTTTATTTTTCTCCTCATTTTTTCCTCTTCTTTGCCATTTTCCTTCTTTTTAAATTTTTATTTGTCTTTCTCCTCCTCCTCCACTCCTACTTCTTGCCATCCATACCTTATTATCCACATCTTCAAAAGAAGACTCTATGAGCACCTCAATATAAACACAGTTTAAAAGGAGGGATTTAACTGTGTTTATTTTAATTTTATTTTTTCTTAATGGAAATTTATTGTGGCTTGATAAGTGGGAAGTTTATCGGGTTTTTATTCTCATTCTTCATCATCATTCATTATTCTTCATCACCATTCATCATTCATCATAATGCATCATTCTTGTTTCCTTTTCTTGCTCATAACTACTTACTTCTCTTTCATTTATTTCTGTTATTACCTTTCATCTAGTTAAAGTTTATTTAGTTAGCTTAGTTCTAGTTAGTTTAGTGAATTTGTTTTCTCAATAACTGCTACTATTGTTCTTGTAAACTGCATATTTTGAAAATGACATGCAATAGGTCTGTCTCTCAAAACCTTGCATCAAAATAAATCAATCAATCAATCAATCTTACCACGTTTTTGCTCATTTTCTATCATTAAAACCTTCCTTCCTTTTTTCTTATTTTTTCCTTCTTCTTCTGCGTTGGGGGGCGTTTCCCCCTTCCACCACCGGTGTATCTACCACTGCAATTAGATACAATAAGTGAATATTGAACACTGTAGCTTGTAGCAACAATATTTTGGGTCCAAAGTTTGTCAATATCGACTATTTTGTCACAAAAGCCTTTGAAATATTCGACAAAATACGCTAAATCGGTATCAAAGCTTGATTCTTCAACAAGCTTATTCAAAGCGAATTCCTTTTTCAACAAGCTTTGCTAACAAGGACATGATAAGCAAAGGCTCTTCTCATTTAAATAATTCTTAAAAAAGATCTAGCAAAGCGTAATTCACTGAAAGTCTTCGAACGCTCAAACATGAACAAACAAATTTGCATAAAATTTCGCCATTCCATGCACGATCGCTAAGAAACGCCTTTTCAGCATTTTGGTGTGCACTGAAGAAGACCGAATTTCCAAAGTTATTAATGGGAATGCGTCTGACTTCAAAAAGGCGCTGAGATGCCGTTTTATCATGTCGAGTATTGTGATTTTTTGTATCACTTATTCAAAGCATCCCTCCGGGGACATGGTAAGTTACAAAGCTAGAAATCTCACTTCCCCACCTCTTGCGCACGCAAAATACTGGGGAGCACATCTTTTGTATACAAACAGAATTCTCTAAAATCTCCAATGATGGGTAGCCTTGTGAGGCAGTGCCATTATTATGCAAAAAGAGAATACGTCTCGGGTTTCTCACGCCCATTCTAATTTGATCTCTTCTTCATCTTGATGAAGAAGCTTCCATCAGCACTTATTATTTTGTTGGAGTCTATAATGCTTTTTGGATCCTAAAAATTGGTTTATTACTTTTCCACAAAGATGGAAGTAGACACAAAATTCACATAGGAAATAGACAAGAAATAGATAATAGAAAATTGGAAAAACCTTTATAAGAGATAAACAAATAATTATAAGAGATAAACTTTATTTTCTGTTTCACTTCCATGCGACCTTGCTTGTTAGTAGCAAGATCAATAGGGTACCATCAATTATATTCTAAACCCTTGAAAAAAAAACATTTGTGATATTAAAAATTTGGTGGAAAAAATATTGTTTTTTATCGCAATACAAAAACTAGGGACGTAAGAGATTAACGGTTCAACTGAGAAGTTCAATTTTTTAGACGATGTCATCTTTAAACATCATGAAAGTGTAGGGGTTCAGGAGGTATTATCTCAGAAAGTCTTTAAAAAAATAATCCCTATAAAACACAATTTTAAGTGATCGTTGACATGAATCCTTCCATTCTAACGCACATCAAACCAAGTTCATCCTATCTAGTGCTTGAGTCATCGCCAATTGGGAGGAGGGTTTAAAACCTCTAAACACCCTCCATTTCCTGAATACGTCCATGAAGTACATTGAAAGCATTCTCTACAATGTTCGTAGCTTCGAGAATTGATCAAACTTTGTCCAGCGCATATTACGCCAAGCCTTTATGGCATCCGTTCTAGTGTGACAATCAAATTGATTGATTATTATCAATAATTTTTTTTCAAAGTAAGTCGCTCAAAAGCGTTCTAGAGGGAATAAGCTGATACTCATTGTTAAAGGGAAAACTGATGCCCATTGTCGACCCAACCATTCAGTAGTGGTTCATTGTAACCGAGCTAATAATTGTTGGAAGCCAGAGGCCATCAAATTCATCGAGTAAATGACTGTAGTGGACAGTTATTGTTCGCAGTTCTGAGTCTATTATAATTGATTATGATGATGATGATTTGAAGGCCTTATATAATAATGATTATTATCATAAAGACAGGCTGTCATTGTCTGAAATTGTGGGCTTATTTTCAAGATATAGAAATAATTGTGGTCTATATAGATTAATTCAAGATATAGATTAAATCTTGAGGCAGATTGTTCTATCACCATTGTTGTAGTGAGATTTATTAGCTAAACAAATTGATAAATAAAGGATAAATTATAATATTTTAAAAGTTTCTGAAAACATTAAAAAAATGTCCACTGTTTCAATTTTTTTTATTTTGCAAAAAAAAACCTCTTTGAACCTAGGGACGGAAATCTAGATTTCCCTGGAAAATGGGGGAGTGAGAATTTTAAACTTTTTGTAATAGATAATTTTTGCTTTTCATGATTGGAGGTTGATATTAATAAGAGCTGCTACAAAAACATAGAAACCCTTCATTGAGTAAAAGAACTGATTTTTAGGGGTCGTCGAAAATTTTGGACTCATCTATGGAGAAAAAACTATAGTTTTGTTTAGACAACATTGTTTTTAAAATAGAACGTGATCTACTATTTTTAAACAAAATGAATGATAAAATACTTTAAACAAATTCATCAAGTAATTTCTCAGTACCGTTTATAAAATATAATTTTTTTACAATAATATGAGTTTGTAATCAAATTGAAGTCAAACTACAGTTACGCTAAAAATAACCAAATATTCATTCAGATGGAATTGGAAATTTACTTAGAAAAATCAAATTAAAATCAAGTTGAACCTGTGTGACTTTCGTTTGATAAAATGTTGAATCAATCTCAAAGTAATGTTCAAGGGGTAACACAACATTCCCAGACCCATGTACTTTATGAACTTTCGCTTCTATTCTCACCTATAGAGTAATTTCCCTGAAAGAGATACAGAACCACACAATCCACCATCTCTGTGTAGTGGTGAATGATGATCCACCGCATAATAGACACCTGACAATTGAAAAGTTTAGCGCTCTTTTGAAATATTAATGTGTATGGGTGCTCACACACACGGCTACTATTATGCGGGTCACCGTTCTATTTTACCCCTCCCACTCAACCACCACCTACTAACCAACCAACTTTAGTGGCGTGTCATTTCCATAATGTAAATTCCGACGAGTAACAACAATTTTGGGTGGGAGGCGGTCGAAATAGGCAAGTGGAGTATGATGAAGTGAGTTCCGAGAGGGAGAGCCGATTACAAAGCAAAGCGGAATGAGGCAACTATAAACAAAGAACGATAAAGATATTTCTCATCCACTCTCCCACTTCCTTTCTTCCCAATTATTTCATTTTTCATCTAGCAAGCGAGTCATGATGAGTGTGAATAATAAAAAGGAACAACCTTGATTTTAACAATTCAATATAAAGGAAGCCACTCGCTTCGAAGGAGTTATAAAAAAGCTGCAGTTTATTCAGAGCTTTATTCCAGAGAGAAATGAATGATGCTGAAATGAATGTGCCGACTCTGCACTGAGAAGGCGAATTTATTTTTGTACATCAAGTTATGACAAATCTTTGTGTTCAATGTTGGTTCTTCTTTCAAATAAATGATACAGTTGAATTTTAAACCTTAGGTCATCCTCACATTTCGCTTTTCCTAAGTGACATAACTCCTAGTATCACCTGGAGCTCTATGATTCGTATTTCCCGTTTGCGAAGGTCTTTTGTTTGCTGCCTTCGAAACCACCCTTCTCAGCTGATAAGGCATGATTTACCAGCTCAATAATAATGATGATAATAATTACTCCGGAAACTGAATTACGAGGGGATTTAGTGACGTTATCGGTAGCGCATGTAACAAGAGATTGAGTTGCAATGAATAATACTTGAAGTTGTCAGAACAACATTTATTGAGAACAGTGAGATACTAGTTTCGGTTGTTACACCATTAATAATCTCGATCAAACTAAAACTAAATTACGAAGTAGCTTTATATATACTCAACACAGAATGATAGGCTACTATTGGCTGAGGGTGAAAGTGCCTCTCATAGGCTGACCTTCATTGAAGGTCTGTGATTGGCTGAAGCCCCTAACAAATCACGCCAACTGGTGGGAGGAGTAACAAGGGTTATCAGTGTCAAAAGCAAGAACCAAAAAGTAACAAACAAGAACAATACAAACTAGCCTAAAAGTAGGCTAGAATGAAACAATTGAAGAAATTAAAATAAAATATGAAGCTAAATGAAATGCAGTCAAGGTCAACCGATAAAACCAAGAAAATACCGTTATTAAAGAGTAGGCCAGGATTATGATGAAACCAAGTCAGTTGTATAGGATTAGTTGAAATAAATTTACGTTCAAGAAGATGTTGAATTTCTGCATTTGGGAAAGGCAGACAACTGAACATTTTAGAAGCTTTAGAGATAACTAGGTTGGAAAAAAACGATTCCAATAAATTTATTTCAAACAATTCAATGCAACTAATTTGTTTTTATCATAATTCTGGCCTTCATTTTTATAACAGTAGTTTCGTGTTTTCTCCGTTGACCTTGACTGCATTTCAGTGAGCTTCGGTTTTGTAATTTTACCTTATTTGTGTTTTGTTCTTGTTTGATGCTCCTCCCACCTGTGGGCGTGACTTTTTAGGGCCTTCAGCCAATCACAGGCCTTCTACGAGAGGCACTTTTACCCTCAGCCAATAGTACCATTCCGTGTTTAGTATTTATTGAGCTACTCTGTACTTTAGTTTTAGTTTGTTAGACATTGATAATGGTGCAACAAAAAAAAAACTAGTATCTCACTGTTTTTAATAAATAATGTGGTTGTGACAACTTCAAGTCTTATTATTCATTATGGATATCTTCCACAATATCACCTTCGCCACTACAAAGAAAGATTGAGTTGTCAAAGAGTAAGAAACAATGAACTTTAAGGGATTTTTCTTAAGGCCAACAGAGTGAGATAATTGAGACATATTTATTCTTGTATAGATTAGTATTATAACAAATATACCTATTTAGAGTGTGTGTATAGTTACAAGCACTTCCTGGCCTTTTTGTACACTCCAAGATAATGAAAAAGAACAAATATAAACATAGGTTCAGAAATACTTATTATTTTTTTATTATTTTTAAAAAATTATTTTTATAAATTATTTTAAGAAATTCAAGTAAGAGAAGTCTGTAACTACAGAAATGTTTGAGTTATCCACAAAATATTTGTATGAACAATGACCAAAAAAAAAACGTATTTTAAGCTCGAATCTAATCAACTTAGTTAATTATACGAAAAGCTTGTAGTTTTTTCTGACAAACCTTGTAGAAATATAACCGGTAACACTCCTAAACTTCATAATACTAAGATTCTAATAAATAGAACTACATAAACAAGCAATTTGTGCAAAATTAGTTTCTTGATTCAATAACAGTCGATTTTATCACATTTAGATGTGCTTTCGGGTGTGATAGGGGTTATAGGATGTGTGATAAGGTTACTTGACATTTTTTGCTCAAATTAAATTTTTCACAAGCTTTACCAGAGAAAACTGCTAGTTTAATGTACATTTCTCTTAGTTAATTCCCTTCAAACTTAATAAACTTTGTTTTTGCACCATTTTTGCGTTCTAAGGGATATTTCGGATATAATTTTGTAGTTAGGATAAAGATTTTTAACTTGTTTAATTCTAATTTTTCAGCTAATTTTCCTTGGAACCTGACCAAATTATAAGTAGAATGAAGTCCTACAAATTTATGAATGAGTAAATCAATAATACTAGCTGCTATCTTATGCCATATTAAAATTTGTAACAAAGCATTTTCGGAGTTATGTTGAGGCCCATATAAACTTTTTTCTTCCTTCTGATGAGTAGGCTACCACAGACCCACAAAGTATTGGTAACATTATGCGAAGCACTGTTTGAAATTATATTACCGCAATACAATAATATATGTTACAGTCTGTAAAACCCCGAGTATCAAGTCCTTTTGCGTAATGTCAAAAAATTGAATAATATTCTAATTATAATGAATGACAATATTAAATTTTAAATCAGTATTCATATTGCATCTGGAAAGTATCATACTTGAACGTATTCTTCAGATTCAACGACGGCAATTTTCAACGAAAACAAAACAGTCACGACTAACTACAAGACCAACTTCAAAGTAAAATCCACATAAAAAAACATCCAAATGTAGTTTTAAAATGGACATATAGAGTAAACAGAAAATGCTGAGCAAGTAATGTTGAACATTGACATTGGATGACATTTTACAGTATAACTAACGGTGAGTGGCAGGCGACTTTCATATTCTCTTCTACCATGTCATGTTACGTGTGGAGTTTGAATGATTGGTACAACCACAGCATGGTAATTTTCCAAATAACCTTTTAACTTTGAATTGGAAAATAGCTCAGTGTCGGAGTCGAAAAATGTCAGAGCCTTTGTCCAGATTTTGAAAGTTAATTTGTCATTCTTCGTTCATTTTTCATTGAAATAGTCATATATATACAAAATGAATAATTAGACGAAGTATAGTCACAACCACATTTATTAAAAGTAGTGAGTTACTAGTTTTGGTTGTTATATCATTATCAATATCAAACAAACTGAAACTAAAGTACAGAGTAGCTTAATATGTACTAAACACGGAAAGATAATATTGACTAACGGATAGGCTGACCTTAATTGACGGTTTGTGATTGGCTGAAGGCCATAACAAGTCACGCCCACTGGTGGGAGGAGCAACAAGGAAAAATAAGAATCAAATCAAGAACTACAAAACCGTGAATATCTAGAAAGTACCTGAGAAGAACAATACACAAGTAGGATAGAATTAAATCATTTTTAAATTGAAAAATTGTAGCTCACTGAAATGCAGTGAAGGTCAACCGAGAACGACACGAAAGTGCCGTTATTAAAATGTAGGCCAGATTTGTGATAAAACTAAGTTAGTTGTATTGAATGGATTAAAAAAAAATTGATCATTCAAACTAGTATTGGAATCGTTTCTTACCAACCTAGTTATCTCCAAAGCTGCTTAAATGCTCAATTGTCTGCCTTTGCCAATCAAATGCAAAAATTCAACATTTTCTTCAGCCTTGAACTTGTGTCCATTATTAATGAGATGCTCTGCAAAATTTGAATCTCCTTTATCAATGAAGGTCAGCCTATCACTTAATCAATAGTATCATTCCGTGTTTAGTATATACTACTCTGTACTTTAGTTCTAGTTTGTTTGAGACTGTTAATGATATAACAACCGAAACTAGTATCTCACTATTTTTAATAAATGTGGTTGTGACAAATTCGTCTTATTGTTCATTATGAATATCTTTCCCAATATCACCTTCACCACTACAAAGAAAGTCAATTTTTTATTCAAATTTTTCCCAGCAATAGTAATTCATCCTTTCAATTGTGGCTCTAACCATGACTGAAGTGTCTCTGTATAATAAGGGTAGGATAAAAATAGAGATAAAATTACTTTATTCGCGTGAATTTACAAAATTCCATTGTAACTGATTAAAAAGCATATTATCAACAACATAATAGACTGTATATGGGAAAAGTTTTAATATTAACAATGAGATTTTATGTGAAGCATTTACGTAATAAGGGCGAAGTCTGGACAAAGCTTCGCTCATTCAAACTTAACCTTGATAACTTCGAACTGACAGATTATATAATTAGTAATAGTGAAATCAAATTGAAAAAGTTCTGAAGTGATTTAACATAATTGAAAAGGTTTATTTTTGCTGAAAAATACAGGTGGGATATTATTTACGAAATGGAAATAGCTATTTGTGTAACTAGAGTGCAAAGCACCGTTTTTCTGCATCGAGAGAAACAGTTTTTTTCACGAGCCAAAGGCGAGTGAAAAAAGTTTCTCGAGTGCAGAAACAATACTTTGCACTCGAATTACACATTAAATTTTTCCTACAGTAATGTATAAAGTAATTCAAACAGAACAAAACAGGGCATACATCACCTGAAAATCCCTCACATAACCTATCTTCGAATCAAATCGATTTCATCAACAACAACTACAACAACTATTCACAGCTGAAGCAGAGTAGCCAACCTATTTTTGAATGCAGAATAGGGAACCTGCGTATTACATGCTCACTATTTTGTGTTGTTAGGTTGCAAATTTGGAGTGCGGAAAAGTAAATTACAGTGCGGGAAAGTATTTTCCAGCACTGGTGCAGGAATAGACTATTTTGCGTGCTACAGTTAGTGCAAAAATAGGCACTTTTTTGGGTCACTGTAGGAAAATGAAGTTTGCCATGCAGTTGCTCTATGGTCGAACAGATGCAGTCATTGCCACCAAAAGATACCTCCTTATATAGCCCGCTCGACTCTCAATCTATTGAAATTAGGAAGTGCGTTCCAAGCCCGACAAGCACTTACCGTGAACTTACAGTTCTTTGCAAGGTATAGATTATAGTACGGTGGTTCGGTATCCTAGGGGTATTATCCCCGGTTCTAGTGTATGAAAACTGCTTAAAAGTTAAAAGCAGAATTTAAACGAATTTTAACTTAGAAGTTTAAGCAGAATAAAACTGCTTATAAGTGGGAGAGCCCAATCTCACAAATAAAATTATCTATAGATGAATGCCAAACTTTGATAAAAGTGCAGGGCCCATAGCTCTCACAAATATAATTATATTCCTAATGAAGTTCAGTTCACAAAACTTATCTGAACTCTGAGAATACCGTGTTAATATAGTACAACAGGAGTAATACAGTAGTAGAAGTTCCACAAGAGTATTTTCAACTACTGTAACTCTGGAGACGCGTCTTATCTTTTTACAGTATCTATTATTATGTTAAAGTATCAGTTGAAAATTTAATCTTGAACTCGGCTGTAAATTTGACTATCTAATCTGGTAGTTCTACTACGCAGGTTGTTTATTGTATCCAAGTTCTAGTCTAATATATATTCTCTAATCCGTTAGTTATCTTCTTCGTGTTTAGGCTGTTGGACTATTCTCGCGTAAATTCCCAGCGAACATTGACTAAGTCACAAAAGTTCGTTTACGAATAGATAAACTTGGCGGCACATACGAAATTACAGGGGAAGGAGTTTGCGTTTCCCCATTCCCCTACACTGAATTTTACGACCATGACTGAGGACCCAGTTGAGTCTCGGTTTTATAACAGGATGCATCCTCATTCGAAGAGAATGGCATTCTTTTCTACGCTCTGACACGCTTTGTTTCATGTGCACATTCCAAGTGTTATGATTTGAATATGACAAGGGCTTAAAATACTTAATGCAAGATGAGCCAGAATCTCTTTACATCAATTTCTAATCTCAACATAAGCCTCAGCCTAACTCAAGCACCACACAACTCACCTCAACTTGGCAAATTATGCTAAGCTGGAGAGATGAGTGGTGAAGTTGGATCAAAAACTTTCGATTATACTTATTTCTAATTTATTGACGTAATTTCTCCTATAAAACCCCCACATCCACCGCTACCACCGCTTTGGAGAGAAGAACTGGGAAAAGTTTTGAGAGTTTGTTCCAGTATTAACTGGAAAATTTCATCTAAAAGTTTTGAAGAATGACTGTGGAACAGGCAGTGTAGACGGGCACACAACACACAAGAATACTCTTATGTTTGCTACGCGAGTGAAGTTCTGGATTTTATCAATGATAAGAATAATTATTTTTCTGAGAAATTGATATGACATCACGGTACCTTCAATCAACCAATAAAAAAGTTTTATCCACAGAAATAAGAAAGTTCTAAATTACGCTAGAAATAAAATCATATATTGTTCAGTTTTGACAATGATGATAGAGTTTCAACCTCCAATCTTTGTGATTTTCAACAAGAATTGAATTTCTAGCTGATTCATCCAAAAAAATGCTATGCCAGTATTATTATTACAATTATTATTATTATTACTACTACTATCTATGTTGATTGTTATAATGTGCCTATGATTTTGATTGATTCTGGTTTTTTATCTGATTGTTTTATATGATTGGCCTAACTGTATAAATAGTAAGCTATTGGTTTATTTGAGAAGTTTGAAGCTGCGTAGCCTCAATCTAAAGAGACCGCCCTACTGTGACGTTATAATTTTCCTGAATTATAACTGTAATTTCTATCCAAGACGAGTGTTTCCAAAAAAACTTAACGGTACTTTTCCAAATTCTTCTATTCTTCAGCTGATGTGATCGAATTGACTTACTTCTACATTTTTGACTCTAGAATCGCGAACAAAATTCAAAATAATTATATTCACTTTCTTTGGACTATAGGACATTTTTAGTCATTCCTTTTTAAAGTAAACATCTGAATTAATATTGAGATTTTGAAAAGAATCAGGAATTTTGACTCCAATGTGGAATTTCCAGTTGAACGTAACCTGAAATTTGGATTTTTTAATTGAAAGCAGTAGTGGGCTGTGCCTGTTACCTTCATAAAGTCTCCATAAATAGCGGTACTTTAAAATTTGATGGAATGAAGTGAATGTATTACAAACGAAAGAAAAAAAGAAATACTAAACAAAAAATATGAACCTCTCATATCCGTATCCTACAGACCAACCTACGATCTAGAATAATCCAACCTACATCCTTTTATCGCAGACCGACCATTCCATAAATTCCAGTATTTGGAAGACTTGGAGAATTCCGAAAGAAGCCGTCTCTTTCTGGTTGATATCACTTCAAATGCAGTAATATTCGAGGAATTTGAAACCCAACAGGCAAACCCCAAAGGTTCTGATTTTGTCAGCCTACGCGCATTCTCAAGCAGTTCAAGCATATTGAATCTTCGACGGTTTATTAAATAAAAGAAATCGTTCTTCAGTTGGACCGTATCGAAGATTTATGTGACACAGATCCTCTGACACAGAGCTGAGTATTATCTTTGAATGGGAAATAGGCCTTCTCAATAGACCCGAAGCTTCGCAAAAAACACTTGCCTTCCCTTTATAGGAGCTTTCACCCATGTATATTGTGAATGTCATGTGACAGACGCTTAGAGACGTATTGACTCACATCTACATCCATTTAATCGTTAAGGTATTGAATCGTTCAATACATTGTATGGCAAACATGAAAATCTTCTGACAGGCTACTTCATATGAAATAGGAAATGATAGGAGACACCATTAGATATCTATAAATTATAAAAAAATGACGAACACAATTTCAAAACTCTTCAACATCATCACAAACCCCCCTGAAAACAACTCCACCACATCCACTTCCCCCCTACCACCCTACCATCATCATAATATACCTTACATACTAGAGAACCAGTCAGTCTACAACCAAGCGCCGAGGATGAACTAAATAGTTCGAAACGCGTCCGCTGGCACTCAAAAAGGTCAGTTCTGCATAGCAACTTTCTACATATTAATAGAAAACCAAAATTGGTTTTATTGAATTAAATATTGATAGGGTTCTTGTAATTGGAGAAGAGAGAGTTTTCCTTTAGGGCTAGAATTGAGTTAGAAGTAAAAATTAAAGCTCACTGAAACGCAGTCACTGTCAACAGAGAAAAACACGAAAGTACCATTATTAAAATGAAGGCCAGAATCATGATGAAACCAAAGTAGTTGTATTGAATTGGTTGAAATAAATTTGATCATTTTGGAATCGGTGTTTACCAACCTAGTTATCTCCAAAGCTTCTAAAATGTTCAGTTGTCTGCCTTTGCAGAAATTCAACATCTTCTTCAGCCTTGAACTTGTGTCTATTAGTAATGGTTTAAAAAACTCATACTGATTAATTGTACCGTTTATTGTGTCTAGACACATTCTACAATACTTATTTTTAGTTTGGATTTCTTATTATATATATATTCAAAAAAAAAAAAAAAACGTCAAGACTTTCCAGTATATGCGAGTGTATTACATTTTTTTTCAAGACATGTAATAGTCATGTCATTACTATCAATATGAATTAAAGTTCAACAAAATATTGACAGTCTGTTTCAATCAATCAATCAAATTAATTTTATTTTCAAAATTTACAAACATTGTAGGGTCCTGCTAAACACGTAGATTTTTCAGCAGGTGCCAATCTTCACAATTATTTCAACAAAGAAACAAATTCACTTATTTTAATATTATAAAGAAAAAATAGAGGTTAGTTAATGAAGATGTACATTACAAAAGAATGTAGTGATAAAAGTGAAGTAAAAAATAAACACTCAATACAGAACTGAGAAAGAAAGAAAAAACTATAATCCTATAAAAGAAAATAACTAGAAAAGAAAGAATCAGGATAAGAAATGAAGAGGAAAAAGGAAGGTAGTGTTGTTAACTTAAAAATAAATATATATAGTCGTTCTGGCTGGCGGCAGTGATATAAGGAAGATTTAACCAGCAAAACTGTCTAAAGAAATTGAAGTAGGCTATGTTTATGTTTCAAATATTAAGATTCAACTTTTATATAGATTATTAGTAATAATTGCGAAGATGTCTGACCTTGAAATTCTTTTAAGTTCAGGCTCATTTTATCGTATTTCTCGTATTATCTTCATCTGAAAGCAAGTTAGAAGGTGGTACGCGGCTGTCTGTTATCTTCTTCACTTCTGATTGTAGTTTTGTCAACTATCAATTGAGGGGACATCAATTAGCCTGTCAATTCCAAAAGAACGGAAGTCCATCTTTGGAATCTATTTACAAAACTATAAACTATTTAAAAATTGTTAGTGAATTCATATATTTACTTGATGAATTCTGAATATCATTTGAGTCCATGAGAGTCCACTTTTAAACATGAAAAAGATATAAAAATAGTCATAAAACATAACAAGTCATATAACATTAAATCGAAAAGTTTACATAGAAGAACATTATTGGTAATCATTCGTGAGTATTACGACTGGTATGCAATATTTAAAGGATGACGCATGCTACACGGCTGAGACGATGCCACCGACTCTGGGCCAGGTAATGGAAGGATAGACAGTTCTGAAAATCCAAGAGCAAAAAATTGTGGCACTTCAATTGGAGAGCGTCGTAAAATTTACGATGCTAACCATTCAAGGGTTAAAATTATAACTTCCATATAATTAAACTATATATATTCTGCATATTACGAGTAACAACCGTACATCGATTTACATCAAGATTTCCTTCAAGTTAAAATGAACGTTACAATTCAATTACTGAGTCAACAGGCAGCATTCAAACACAACAACAAATGATAGTTTATTAACAACTTGATTCAGTATTATCACTTGATTTAGGGCGTGAATAAACTGCACTTAGCTATTGACGTTGGCTTAAATTTATGTCACTGGGTCATCCAGTTCGATAAATTTGCAACGCAAAAACTTGATACAGTATCTCGCAAACTAAAATCCAATTTGTTGGGAATCAAGAGCGCTTCAGTTAATCTTTTGGTTATTTCAACAGTTTTATTGCATTGCATCGTTTATTATATCGTTCTCATATAATACACTGTTGTGAACTCAAGTTAGTTTTGATGTAACTGACAATTCAACAAACTGACAAATATATACAGGAACATTAATAGCACATTGAGGAATTCAATATTAATAATTTCTATTATTGTAAACTACTCAGGGCCGTGGCGTACCCCTCGGAGAGGGGACTTTGCGGGCTTGAACTCACAGAGAACCTGAGATCCTCAACAAAATATTCATATTTTTCAAGTAAATTGACTGTGCAATACCACAGTGATTAGTGTTTGAACATTTCACGATTTCACACTTGTTCGAATAAAATGCTTGTAACACAACAATACTGTTACAACATTTCTAAGATACTGTTACGGGTTCTATCACTAAAATAATGCTGGCAACACTTGAAATTAACATTCGCACTCTATTTACACAACTTACTTACAGCACGCACTAAAATCAGTTATATCCCACAAGAAATAAATGGAACACTTGCAAAGCGCAGTTTCTGTTACGGTATTTGATAATCACAATAATAGCACTGAGTATTCTGCCACAAATAAGGAAGTCTACTGTCAAAGAATTTACCACATAAACTGATATGCATAAATACAATGTCATAAATAAACTGTCACTTGATATGAACGTTGGGAAGAGCAAATAACAACTGAACAACTGTTTACAACGACTACTCTTTATTTACTGTTCGAAAGTATTCCAGGAAATTCTGGAAACTAGTAAGATCATCTGGAACATTCTGGCAAATTCTCAAAAACACGAGAACTAAGCCTGACAAATAGGAGTGAGAAAGACATTAGTGGAGAAAGAAGAGACAACAACAAGAGTCAATTTACAACTTATTCCTAGCATGTGCCATCAATGAAAACAGAAGCATTGTTTACAAAACAAGTAGTGTAGACTATTGTTTTTCTTCCATCTTGCGTTCTTAACAATATGATAGTGGAAGCATTCCACTCTCGTGGTTTCAAATGATATTCAGAATTCATCAATATGAATTCACTAACAAGTTTTAAACAGTTTAAAAGTTTCCAAAGATGGACTTCCGTTCTTTTAGAATTGACAGGCTAATTGATGTGCCCTCAATTGATAGTTGACAAAACTACAATCAGAAGTGAAGAAGATAACAGACAGCCGCGAACCACCTTTTAACTTGCTTTCAGATGATAAATACGATAGAAATGAGCCTGAACTTAGAAGAATTTCAAGGTCAGACATCTTAGCATACTGAAAACAGACTGTCAATTTTTTTTTTGAAGTTTCATTCATATTATTAGTAATGACATGACTATTACGTCTTAACTTTTGTATTTCTAATGTTATTCAACTATTGAGTTGACTTTTCTAAAATCATTGTATGTCAATATAACTATTGGATCTGAGTGTGGATAATCTTAATAATACTGTAATCATCCATATAAAGTAAAATCAGCCAAGTTAAGTCAAGTCAATCAAATAAAGTCATCTGAATCTCCAAGCAAGCGATATGATGTGGAATGTCGCTTGCTTGACGATAGCAAAATAACCATTGAACCGAATGCCAACGGCGTATGCAAAGTAACCCTAGTTTCTAATTTGTGATTTTCATAAAATGTCTTATATTCAAATAGTTCAACACGTAATGTTTAATTTGAGAATCTCATCTGGAATTTTTTATCTTATGAAACTTTTCAATCGTTCAAACTCGGCAACTCATTCAGTAGATGAAACTGTACCTTGTCATTTTCTCTCAGCCGTTTATGCCGCTTCTAACTGCAAGAGTCCTGTCTGCGAGGTTTACTTCATGCTTCCCTTTTCTTCCACCACCAAAGCCGTTTTCCTCTCACGTTATTCTAAATTGAATAATTCATGCCAGTTTTTTCGTACGATTTCATAGTAAACAATGTGGGAGGGAAACAAATGTGGTAGAAGGAGAAATAAGTGTGGTAAAAAGGGAAATTCTGAGGGTGAATTGAAGTGAGCACTGCTGATGAGGCCAGCTCGCCCGTATCTAGGCGACGGAACAGGTCAAAGAGCTGCGCCAGTCTGTTGTATCCAATGCTTGAGCGCAGCATTCCCTGAAAAGCGCCTCTCCAGAACCCCGTGGCTCCGCGAGTTTTCTGGGAATTTCCTCTCCGCGAAAATCAAATCTTCCTGCGTGAAACTACCAGTTTTTTAACCTTAAACAACAGTGAAGATCCACTTGCATTGTCGTTGTATTGTGAGTTTGAAACGCGCTTCAATTATTTGTCAACATTTTTCAAAACTATGAAACTATTTTAAATTTCAGTGGAAAACAGAATTTTCACTCATTTTTAAAATCCGTTATATTCACATGAAATTACCCCATACATTATTAAAAATCCATTGACTTCCGTTTTGTGACAGACAGATGGAGATCACTGTTGCAAAACCTTTCAACTTTTTTTGAAAGTTTTCTAGTGAAACTGAATTGAGAGAATTTTACAGTTCACCTTTTTTTGAAGATTATTTGCATTTCACAGATTACTACTAATGAGCTATTTGAATAAATTTGAATAAGTCTGAAGTTTTCGCCACGTCTTTAAAATTCTATCAAACATTGCGTTGATGAAGTTTTCTCAAGTTCTTGAGCCCACTTCGACTCAATGATTAAACACGATTTTGCACTTTTCTCAAACAAGTCTCATTCAAGAAGCTGCTTGTGATGAATAAGACACTTTTTGGCGTAACTGAAAGTTCTTGAACTTAATAAAGTTCTTTTAAATTTTTTTCTTGTCCCATTATGGTCCAATTTTCAAGGGTAAAAATATATATAATAGAATTTTAAACCATTAAAACCAGTCTCACACAGTATTCATAAGTTTTAGTGTAGCGTGCTAGGAAATTTCCGGTGCTAGTGATAAACTTTTGTCAGAAGTTCTTACATGCATTGATCAGGAACTATAGATAAATTACGAAAATATCACTCAGAAGATATCATATATTCATTATATATAAATATTCAGGTTTCCAATGTTTGGGAGGGGAAATATTCGATAAAGGAAAGGAATAAGAATTTACTGCCAATTTCTAATATTATAATATATCAACGTTTTCAAGGAAATATCCACGTATAATTTTTAGTATCGACCACTCCAGAGCACAATTTTAAATTCACTTAGAGCTCTCCATCTTAATTATATACATTTTTTCTGCACATTTCAAAAAGCTTATGTCTCATAAGGCTTTTATGGTAACAACTCATTGACAACTCATAGGACTTGCGGTTCGCAAGTTGGGTTATAAAAAGTCGTTGAAGATTTGGAATTAATTCTTCGAGATCGTCCATAGAATGGGGAAATATTCAGTAGGAAATGTTGTTTATTTTTTCAATATATTACTCCACAACACAACTTGGCTTATCATTGTTATATTGACAATATAATTGCTATTTTACGTTTTCTATGGAAAACGTTTTGCACTGTTCAACAACTAATAATAAACTATTGCAAAAAGAGTTTACCTTTACAATCTTATCAGCTTGATTTGATATAATTATATTGTACTTCATTCAATAATATTCAATCCATAGGATTTCTATGTAACGATTAGAATTAAATGATAATTGAAATTTTGTAATCAGCAACTACACTTCCAAATTGTTATGCACGTTTGGCCGCACGCAATTTTAAAATTGATTTGAAATCGATTAATGGCATAAATTGTCTTATTTTCTTTGATGAAATCTGATTTATTATTATTAATAAATATTTATTTTATTGATTTATTTATTGATACAGTCAAAATACAACTTATTGTTGAGAAGCACTAGGCTTTTAGCCCAAAACTGTCTCTATTACTAAATTTTTACAAGAGTCCAAATATTTGTAAGCATAAATTAATTAAGTTTACGTTTTGATTAAAATATAACTTGAATCTTTTATGACACAATTACCAAGTTCAATTCAAACGACGAAGCACTTTGATTACAGTGATTTTGCCTTGTTTCTCTTGATCTCATGATTTTTGTGGTTTACTTTATATTATTTGCTTGTATAAACAGTGGCTCGCATATGTTTCTAATAAAAAAGTGACTCGTCCATTTAATTCATAATTTGTCCAAATTCACTATGCAGGCATATATTATATGGCTTTCATTGCTTCCACTCCATGAATTTCAATTCACGGAAGTCTCAACTATGAACATTGGATTTTCTTATTTTATTGTTTCTATCGGAGATACCATAGCAGGAAAGTTAATTAATTCACCACTCTTCATACTTCATCAGTAATCTTCTTTATACTTACACTATACCAGAGACACTTTAATCACATAGCACCAAAATTGCACAATCTGCTTCCGGAAAGTATCAAGGAAATAACACACCCAAGAAAATTTAAAACCCTGGTTCAAAAATCGATAATAAATACAGGAAGACATCGATTAGAAAGCATTATTTCAAATAATATGTGAGCTCACTTACCCAAGATATTTGCACTCTCCAAATATTACTCACACCTACTCTAGTACATGGGTTACCATAGTTGAGTAGGTTAATTTCCATCTAACTTACTTCTAATTGCTAGGTATCTGAGTAGTTTTTTTATTTTTGTAGTTAATATTTTATACGCATGTAATTTTTGGTTTCTTCAATTTTTTGAAGGAAGGAAATAAAAAATATTTATTTTATTTTATTTATTTGCTTGTAAGTATCGTCTTCTTTACGTCTCGCTTACATTCTTATTACGTCCTATTATTAAATCCAATATCCATTCCAATCGATCTTTTTTATCACTCTGCCCTCAGAATATGTTTATATTTTTTCAGTTCCCATCTTTTTTTCAGATTCAATAAAAATAATTCCTCAAAAAATAAATAATAATGAATAGATAAAAACATTTAACACTCTTCCCCTGTAATCTTTCATCTCATATTATCAATTTTTCACACATCCAACTTTTCATTTTACTCCCCCAATTAAAAATTCCGCCTAGTAAAGAATTATTTCATTTCATATTCAACTATGAATGGAAATCATCACATTCATTGACTAAAAAAAATACAGTAGAAGTAAATGCCAAATAAATCAAATTAACACGAGATTCAATGATACAGGGGAAAAAGACAAAATACACAGATAAGAAACAAAATACAAAATAAATCGATTTAAAACTGGATTTAATTCATTGACACAGAAAAAAACGAGAACCACTTGTTATAAAACCAATTAAAATAGCCGATTAAATAAATTTTGAACAACATTAATATTTTGTTTGTCCCAGTAAAGCCAGGCTTGATCACATGGCCGAAATATAAAAATCAACAAAAATAATAGAGCTGTCTTCTTTTACAAAGGCGGTTCTAGAATACCATGAGAAATTTGAGGAATGTGGAAAGGTAATTCCAATTTGTGCTCCCCGGAAACTTTCTAGCTGGAGCCTTGATAATTATATTTAATATATAATTCTTGGTAGTTATATTTTGATTATATTCATTTGCTCATTGAATTGCTCATGACGTCTCAATGTTCAATAAATAACTACACTATAATACGAATAATAAGACACGAAGTTGTCACAACGACATTTATTGAAAAAAGTGAGATACTAGTTTTGGTTGTTAAAACCATTATCAATCTCAAACAAACTAAAACTGAAGTTCAGAGTAGCTTCATATATACTAAACACAGAATGATACTATTGGCTAAGGGAGAAAATGTATCTGTTGGGCTTACCTTTTTTGAAGATCTGTGATTGGTTGAAGGCCAAATCAAGACACACCCATTGGTGGGAGGAGCAACGAGGTGCTTGTTGCTCCTCCCACCAGTGGGAGTGACCTGTTATGGCTTTCAGCTAATCACAGGCCTTCAATCAAGGACATCCAATCAGAGGCTTTTTCTCCCTCAGCCAATGGTATCATTCCGTGTTCAGAACATATGAAGCTACTCTGTACTTCAGTCTTAGTTTGTTTGTGATTGATAATGATTTCAACAACCGAAGCTAGTATCTCACTGTTTTCAATAAATGTGGTTGTGACAACTTCAAGTCTCATTATTCATTATGAATTCTTCCACAATATCAAGTTCGCTACTGAAAAGAATGGCCAACAATAAAATAATCAAGTTAATCTCTTTATTCATTGAACCATTGGCACTGTTGCAGGCTGACATTGGAATCATCAGATAGCTTTACATTGGAGAGTTTGCGCAAAACTACATTTTAAAGATAACAATAATGCCAACCTCAACACTCTTTGCATTTGCCTGCTCTATAGCATTTTGATTATAGAGCACGCAGATGAATAGAGTGTTTAGGTTAGCATTATCGTTATCTCTAAAATGTAGTTTTGTGGTGATTACAAAGCTGTCTGCTGATTACAATGTCAGCTTGGAACATTGCCTACCATACAATGTAACTTATAAGAAGAGTAACCCGATTTATTTATTATAGATAGCGACGTGAAGATTAATGCAGTAGGACCCTCACTTCATTAACTATCCACTAATGTAAATGAGTTTACTGGGAGTTGGTTGGTAATGCACTGCTTCTCTGTCCAGTAAGTCCTTCCATTTCTGCACAGACGAGCTCAATAAAATCTGCATTCAATCTAGATTTCTTCTTATTCCTTTTTTTTGGGGGGGGGGGGAGATAGTTAATTCCGAAAAGATACGAGACAGCATTCACGAATGTCAAGAGTTGTTGGGAGAGGAGTAATAGAGCTGAGGGGTGTTGAGGCGCTTCCTTTTATAGTCTTTGTTCTTGGAGGGGTGCGTAGTGGGAGGGTTTATTGTCTTTCAGATATTTGGAACTGATCCAGAATTTAGGATTAAATACACAAATAGCAACGCCTGAAGCAACCAGGCATTGATCGTCGACTGTATTTTTGTTGTGCGAGTGAAAAGGGGGTCGTATATTTATAAGGGGGGGGGGGGGGAATATTTGTCGAAGTTGTTTTCATGTGTGTTTGTATATTCTAGCTCACATGAATACTTAGTAGAGAAAGGGAATTAGAGAAGCTGTTCGCTCCTAAGGAGGGTGTGTTCTCATGGTAGAGCGAGTTTTATGGATTACAAAATCTTAGTATCCGTCCATAAGAGAGAAAGAATGAAATAGAGTGAGCATGGTGTATGATGGAGTGAGAAGGAATGAGCGCTAAGTGTCTCTTGTTTACTCCAGCTTAGTTTAGTCCTTGAGCACTTATCTGTAGAAGAACCAACAGAACCAACATTTTCTCCTACATGACACTTCATAGTTTAAAACATACACAGACTCCTACACTCTCATATATGTGCTTTTTTTTTAGTACATGTTTCATCGTATGGTATTTTATTTCACATTCTCCCAAATGTCAACTACATCTTCTCAAGGTTATTTTTTTAAAGACCGAATGAAGAACAGGTAAAATTGGCTCACATCTTATATAGGGCAGACAGTAGAAGTATTGTTTTTTTCGAATCATATTCCACGCAGTTAAAAATATTAGCACATCTCACTTTTTCATTTCATTTATCCTTTTTCATTTTCTACAATTCTTTTTTCTCTCCTTCTTTTAACCTACGTTCAAGTTTGAATGAACGAATCTTTGTCCTGACCTCGCCCGTGTTACGTAAATGCTTCACTTAGATTCTTATTACTAAGAACTCATACTTTCTTCCATATTAGTGTTGTTATTGTTGCCTGTTGTTGTCTATTGTGTTGTTAATAATATTATTTTTTCAAATCAGTCATTATGCAAAATTGTAAATTTACACAAATAAAGTAATCCTATCTTATCTTCTTACCCATCGATCTTCATCTCTCTTCTTTTTGTATTCTCTTTCTTAAAATTATTTTATTTATAAGTGAAGTTTCTCCAGCTTCAAAAACAGTATGTATCCTGTGGATATTGTAGCGGAGAGAGCTTTTAAGCGTATTCAAATAATAAATCAATTCAATCATTTATTCTTAATCTAAAGATAAAGATAAAATTACTTTACGTAAATTTACAAAGTTCGTAGTGACTGATTAAAAAACATGTTATTGACAACTCAATAGATTGTATATGTTAAAAGGTTTGAATATCAACAATTAGATTCTATGTGAAGCATTTGCGTAATAAGGGTGAAGTCTGGACAAAAATTCGTCCATTGAAACACTATGACCCTATATTGTTTTGTTGCCGTAGATAGGTTGAAAAGTTTGCATTATAAAAGATGCTTTATTAAACTCGTACTAGTATAAAGTTGTAACAGTTTTTCGAGTGCAATACATTGACCAGGTCAGGTAGCATTGTTGTAGTCGCTATTATAAAGGTCTCTATTTTCAATGCAGTGCAATTTCCATAAGTGCATCTTCAATTTCGTCTCCTTCTTTCACATGTTTGAACCTTAAAATAAACCGATAAAACAGCAAATAGACTTCCTCAATGAATGAATGAAAAATAAAAATGACTAAATAATTTACTTAAGTGGCACGTCACAAATCGGTGTCATAGAAAATCCTATAAATACAAGAAGAAGAATGGAAGGAGGAGGAGGATGAGGGGGGAGGGGTGAAGGAGGAGGAGGAGGAAGAGGAGAAGGAGAAGGAGGAGGAGGGGGAGTAGGAGGGGGAGGGGGAGGGGGAGGAGGAGGAGGAGGGGAGGAATAGAAAAAGAAGAAAGAGGAAGAATAAAAGAAGAAGAAGGAGAAGAAGAAAGAAAACGGATAAAAAAGTAAGAAGGAGAAGAAGAAAGATGAAAAAAGAGGACGAATGAAAGAAGAAGAAAAAGAAGAGGTAGAAGAAAAAGGAGGAGAAGAAGAAGAAGACGGATATGATTATGATGATGATGATGATGATGATGATAATAATAATGAAGAAGGAAAATAAGAAAAGATGAAATTTCAATTTGTAAATTGCTTATGCCATGTTCTAAATATCCCATTTCAATTTAATCGGGGAACCTGCTAGTATCGAAATGCTGTATATCAATAACTTATAATTATTATTAACAAAGACCGCCCGATATTTTAAGGCCCTTAGGAAGCTGCAATGTTTGCTGCCGGAACATAACATGGGATAAGTGAGACACGCCCATGGTTTATGTACCTCCCCACATGGGGCAAACCACACTACCTCACACCTCACCCCCATTTACACCCTAATCACGTCACGCAATGTGAAGTAAAACCGCATCATCCATGATTAAACTGGGGATAGAATAGTAAGGGGAAAAATCAGGATCAATGGTTGCTAGTACCGTTATTGGTTGCCTATTTAAAATGCTTCGCTATAGATTTATAAAAATAATATTCAGAATTCAATTTTTTAGTGCCCAATGGAAAAATCAGGATCAATGGTTGCTAGTACCGTAATTGGTTGCCTATTTAAAATGCTTCGCTATTGATTCATAAAAATAATATTTATCATTCAATCATTTAATGACTAACGGTTTGAAAACAATATTGTCGGTCTCATCAGAAATAAAAGAACTAGAATCAAATTTATTAAAGTTCAATGGGGAATGTATTGGAATGAATGAATGGATAAATTAATAATGTTTATTGCCAAACAAGAACTTACAAAAAATCAATACAAATACATCAAATACAAAACGAATTACAGATGAAACAAAATAATATCATTGATCTTACAAATCATTAGCAAAATTACTGGACGCAAAAAAAGGAATTATCTATTATCTAAATTTTGACTAGAAATCTAGCTCTTAAAACGTGAGCATTTTAAGGGGAAGATTATCAAACTAATACGAATGAACATCAATGATTGAAACCAAACATAATTACAAAAGTATTTCAATAGAAGTATCAATACACGACGATTCAGTTGAAGAATTACGAATGAAAAAATATAACGGCTGGGTAAATAAATTTTCATATGAGCCTACTAAGAGCGAAGCAGCTAAAACATAGCCTGAGTAGTTACTTCATTTGAATGATTTTCCAAGATTGGAAGATAATATTATCATATTATATAGAGACTTAGATAAGTCTGGAAACTTTCTACTTATTAGTTTGAAAATGTAATACATGATAGCTTGTTATCAATCCTTAAATCGCAAAATCCTCATTGAAATACCCAGTTTTAGATCTCAGAAACTGATTCTTGAATGATATTATTTCAATCTAATATTAAAACTGACACTCTATTTCACTTTTATATAATGTTTTACGCACATATATTGGAGATGCTTGTGAGGTGTATTTCACTTCTGAAAAAAAATAATATTATTTGTTCGAATCTTCTAGTGTTGTTCGTGTTTGGTGCTGGATAAAACCAAAAAGATTTTCAAGTGGAGTTTATGAATACGTGATTGAGGATGAGAGAGCGCTGAGGTTCTTTAAGAGGAAAATGTTTAGAAGGATCTAGGGACCAATATGCGATGGGGGAGATTGGAGAGTCAGGCATAACATAGAGATTGATGAATCAATTGGTGAAGGGAATATTGTAAGATTTACAAAACAAGGAGAAGATAGAATGGCTGGGACATGTGGTAAGAATGGGCAAGAATGTGCCTCTTTAACTGCTTGATGGAAGGATGATGGTAAGAAGGAAAAGAAGAAGACCCAGGACGAGATGGCTGAACGATGTGATAGGTGATATCCGCGTACTAGGAGTGACGAATTGGAGGCGGATATCACAGGAAAGAGGCGAATGGAGGAGGAAAGTTGAGGAGGCCAAGGTCCACCCAGGATTGTAGAGCCATCTAAAGTACTAAAGTATTAATTAATGAATACGTCTGATAACCACGAAATAAAATTATAATGATTTTCATCATAGCACGAAAGCCGTTTTGAAAAATTTATGTTCATTTTCCATTCAATTCGATTCCTTTATTTGCATACGCAATTGTACATACATGCTTACTTCATAAATATGACAAATATTATGCATCGTCACTACACTATTCAGGCTCTAAGTTAAGTTTGTTAAAACATATAATTTGTCAGTAAAAAAATTGAATTTGAATGTAATAGTTTCAACTTAGTCATAAAAATAAGGCTATACTATTACATGAAATTTTATTTAAAATAATATCAAAAAGAAAAGATTGGGAGATTAAACCGGCATTAGGGTGTACATTGTCGTTGGATTGGCAATCATGACATCTCTAAATACTCTCTTACTGAATAAAATACCCTATTTAGGAGAATTTTTTTACTGACTTCATAAATTGGGTTTTAGTTTGGGGCTTTTTAATATGATCTGGTAGCTTATTATAAAACTCAACAGCTCTGTTTAATGCTCCCCTCTCAAACTTGGCGGTTCTGTGGATTGGGTAATATAGTAAGCTATTCATTCCCTTTTTTTAAGAGATTCAATTCAATTCCTTTATTTGCATTAAGCATTCGTATATACATGCTTACATCATAAATATAACAAATATTATGCATCGTCACTACACTATATAATAAAGCTTTATTTACATTCAAATTGAACAAAAGCCTCTCTGTATGAGGTATACATTTCTTCAGGTTGGCAGTAATTTATAACTATTATTGTTTTAAATTTATAATTAATGTATTGATCATTCTTATTTTTTGAAAAAGAGTTCTAGAAATCATAAGTTTGTCACTATTTTGGACCATCTTTTCCTGTCTCTCGCAGTTGTTGTCCACGCATGTCCCACTCTCTGGCACAGTTCATCTCGCCATCGAGTTGGTGGCCGTCCTCTCTTCCTGGTCCTGTCTCTAGGCACCCACTCAGTACAGACCCTGGTCCAGCGGTCCTCGTTCATACGCGCTACATGCCCTGCCCAATTCTATTTTGAAATGTGGGCCTCCTTTTGCAAATATTTCACATGCACTCTTCTCAATATGTCCGTGTTCCTTACGCGTTGACTCAACCCAACACCAAGGATGCTACGTAACATTTTTGTTTGAGTGGTCTCCAGCCTCTTGTCCAAGTACTCTGTGAGTGCCCAAGTTTGTGACCCGTACAATATTGAGGGATATACACACATGGTCAGTGCTTTTGCTTTTAAGTTGATGGAATATTCACCTTTGAAAATCCTTCTCAATGCCCAATACTTCTTCCATCCTTTATCGATCCTGTGTTTGACTTCTTTGATTATTCTATTTTTAAATGATAATATCTGACCTAGATACTCATAATCCTCTACATAATCAATATTTCCACAGATGACTTCCACCCTTGTTTTTTCTGAATTGCACATTATTCTGGTTTTTTGAGCATTTAATTGTAGGCCCATCATTTTGCTAGCCTGTATTAATTCCTAGATCCAATGTTTATATTGTGAAATCGTTCCATAATGAAAACAAATTAGAAGTTGTCAACTTTCACTTTATTGATACAAATGAATTCATTTGTATCAATAAAGTGAAAGTTGACAACTTCTAATTTGTTTTCATTGTATTAATTCCATCAACATTTTATTCTTCATCTGCTCGGCACTCTCTGCTACAACCATCACATCATGGGCGAATCGAAGATTTGAAAGCTTCTTTCCGTTGATGCTGAGACCCTTGTCCTCCCACTTCAGCCTACGGAATACATATTCTAAGCAGCAGTTAAAAATTATTGGAGAGAGTGGGCATCCCTGTTTTAATCCTCTCTCTATTTTTATGTTTCTCCCTCTTCTCTCCAACTCCACGTAGACTTCTGTGTTGTTATACGAGTGTAAACTGTTGATAACGTCTATATATTCTCTATCTATGCCTGCCTCCCCCAGGGCATCCCACATCTTGCAGTGACTCAGACTGTCAAACGCTTTGTGGAAATCCATCAATCCAAGGTAGAGAGGTATGTTGTACTCTATGGCTTTCTCGATGATTTGATTGGCTGCCTGTAGATGATCAATCGTGGAGTAGCCTGGCCTGAATCCTGCTTGCTCAGTGGGGTGATTATCGTAAACTTGATTGATCAATCTACTTTTGATTATGGAGGCAAATAGTTTGTACAGTACTGAGGGGAGAGTAATCGGTCTATAGTTTTTAATATCCAGTCTTGATCCTTTTTTGAATAGTATAATAATCTTGTTTCTTTTCCAAGCTGAAGGTATCACTTTTTCTCTCAAGATTTTATTTAATAATAGTGGCTGTAAGAGTTTTTCCATTCCTGTTATCAATGCTTCGCCTGTAATTCCATCCTCTCCAGGAGCTTTACCTTTTTTCAGATTTTTAATAGCGAAGATTATTTCTGTCTCTAATATTTCCAACTCACCAAAATTCATATCTGTTATTTGTATATTTTCTGGTTCTACCCTTCTATTACTCGCGTTATCTTTCCTGTATAATTCTTCATAAAAATCTGAAACCTGGTCTATAATTTGTCTTCTTTCAGTTGCTATCCCCTCTTCAGTATTTGATTTTGAAATACATTTTCTTTTAGTGACACTGAGCTCCTGATTTATTTTTTTAGTCGATCCTATGGTTGTCATGACTGAAGTTATAACTTTCTCTTCATAATCTTTTATCTCCCTCCGGATTCTTCTCCTTACTTCTTTTCTAAGGGTTCTATGCTCCTCCTTCTCCTCTTCTGTCTTTGTCACAATCCTATTCAACCTCTCACGCTTCTCAATCAGATCTCTAGTTTCAGAGGAAATTCTGCTACTTCTTCTTTCACTCTGTTGCACTCTTTCCAATCTGCTAGAAGCCGCCTGAATAGATTGCACCAGACCTTCATATATTTCTTCAATACTTCTATTTTGAGTTATATTTCGTTGTCTAAATTCCGCTTCTAAATTTTCTATGTATCTTTCATAACTTGTTTGATCTATTCTCTTGCTTTTTTGTTTGATGTAGAACCGTCTTCTGTGCAATTGCATTTCACTCATCAGCATTCTGTGATCAGAATCGTATTTGAATTCTTTAATTACTACTAATTTTTGTACTGTGTTATTGCTCTGCTCCACCATAATGTAATCAAGTTCGTGTAGGCCTCCAGCTGGGGATTTCCACTTCCATTTATCTTCAAAGTTTCCTCTGTTAAGTGGGTTCACTATTTTAAGATTATTACTTGAAGCAAAATCTATTAACATTTCACCTCTTTCATTTCCAGCTTCGCCATCTCCATTGCTATTTGCGATTTTCGCGTTAAAATCTCCTATTACCATAAGTCTCTCTCCAGCTCGCCTCCGCATCATTACCTCTTCTAACGACTCATAAAATAGTTCTATTTCCTCCTCTGGACAATCCGATGTTGGTGCATGTACTTGTATGACCATTAGCTTATTGTTCCCAATTTTTATTCTAAGAAATGCGATTCTATCAGATACAGCTCTGAACTCTGTAAATCCCTTTTTATGTTGTTTATTTACAAAAAATCCAACTCCTCTATTCCCTCTTGTTGCTGCTGAGTGACAGAAGATGTGTCCACTATTTCGCTCCACTATTTCTTCGTAGCTTCTCCTGATTTCCGCTAAGCCTAAAATATCCCACTTGATTTCCTTCATTGCTTCTTCCAGTTCCATCATTTTTTCTTCCCCTAAGACTGACCTTGCGTTGAATGTGCCAATATGTATAAATTTCCCTTTCCTTGTTAAATTATTGTTAAGTCCTTTCGTTTTTTTTTCAATTTTTTGTGTAAATCCGGTCCTGTGTTCTCTATGTAATTGCTACGATTGTTGACTTGAGTTTCCTTGACTTCCATCCTCTTTACCTTCAGATTTCTTAGACGACTCCTCATTTTGATTTTGAATCTCCTGATCCTCCATCCTTGTCACTTCTTTATTTGTATTACTGTCTTTTGTGAAGAAATTAGCTATGCTTTTTTTATTTGCCACTTTTTCCCCTTTCTTCTTAAACTGCTTTCCCTGGATATTTTTGTTATCGTCTTCCTGCTTCTCCTGAGATGCCTCCTCACTTCTTGCCCGCTTGGAAGATTTAGCCTCCTGTTTATTCAAGTCCTCAAGTGTAAACAATTTTCCATTGACTTTTAACCTATCTCTCATCATAGTCACTATTTTCCCCTCACTTTTCAATCTCACAAGATGTGGGAATAAATTTCTCCTTATCATTCTGGTTTCTTGGGTCAAGTCCTCCTTAATTTGAACACTCCTAAATCGATCTTCTTCCTGCAGTTTCCGTTTCTTCCTCAATACCACATTTTTTATCGCCATTGAATTGAACTTCACAATCACTGGCGCTTTATATTTTCTACTATTCGTCCTCCATAAATCTTTAATGTAGTTGCTATTTATTTCGGGAACCAGAAACTTTAATACATTCATGACTTCTCTATTAATGTCAAAAAAGGTCCTACCCTGAACACCAAATAATAGTAAATTAAATTTTCTTTCTCTCTCCTCAATAATCCTGCTATTTTCTGAATAATTTTGTTTCATGAGGTGAATTTCCGATTTAATTTCTTCTATTTCCTTCTCAAAATGACAATTCAATGTATCCACTTTACTGTCCAAGGTGTCTCTAGCTTCTGTAGTTTCTCAAGAATTTTATCTAATTTCTCCTCAATTTGCGACATAATGTTCTTGTATGACCCAGGTACTGATTAAAAGGAAGTGTCAATTTATCATGAAGTGGAAAAGACAAATGTAAGCAACTGATTTCAAGAGATTCCAAAGCTTTAACGGTGTTTACAAATGCTATGCTATTCACGAAATTTAATAGGTCACAACAGATAATAGTTCGAAGATAAGAAGCCTCTTTTTGCTCTGATATCTTTTCTTTTTGTTGTTATTTCGTTATTCTTCTTATTATTTCCCTGACTTTGACTGTAAGGTAAATTTCTGTTACAAGCGTTGATTCAGGCAATTCAAAGTCCAATTAGTCATCCAACGCTGTAAGCGGGCCTCAACTTTGCCTTATTCTTTCTAACCTATATCTGAACCTGCACCCTTTCAATGTCCCAAATATTCTTCACATTCAAATTTGCAGATTCACTCACATGACACAGTCAGCTCTCGAAATGTTGAATTTGACAACAAAACCTTTCTATTAAGCCTTTAAACAATCTAAATTTGAAATTCTACTAGAGCACGATCACTTCAGTGTTTTTCACAGCAGCTCAGGACTGCCAACCTCCGTCACTACACTATTCAGGCTATTTGAAACTATCTCAAAAAAAATTTCAGTTACAGGCCTTTTTTTTACTTCATATTACTTCATAAATAGTTCGAATTCCATTCATTTCAATTAAAATTTGTCAGTACTGGTTTGAAGGGCTTTATAATGATCAAAAGAACGTTTTATGAACTCCTTCCATCTCTCAACCGCATCGATTTTCATCATCCCTTGAATTTATGATAATAGCAAGAGGCAAAATTGCGTCTGGTAAATTTCGTGTCGTGAAAGTCTGAATGAGGGGAGTCTGACCTCGTGACAACGCATTTCAATCAAGTCCATCAATTAACTCGTAATTTTTCATGCAAAACAGCGTCGTTAAAAGCTTTTCATTCTGTTTAGTCAGATTATAACTTGATTCATACCCAGCAATTAAATTAATACTCTTCTGCGTGAGAGCCCATTAGAAAATCCGTTCACCACTGTTGTCTAGTATTAGATCTATCAGAATCTCATCGGTCTTGGGCTCGATTCCTGACTTAGTCAGGTATTTTGTAAGGTATTACTAGTAGTTCTGTGAACAGTAGACCTCACGCCCAAGAATAAGGGTGCTTACACAGAGGAGCATACTCGATATACTCAATGATAATCATCCTCGCAAAATTAAACACAATCATCTGAGCTAACCCTTGATTCTATTTTAGTAGTCCATTTCATGTCTGTCTTCCACAAAAAGTAGTTCTGTTTTTCATTAAGGCTGTGTTTCTATTTTCCAGACAGCTAATTGGTCAGATTTCACATGTCTGGTGAATGAATATTTACAAAATAATGTTATTGAAATTTGTCTAATCACTTAGCAATCACTTGTTTTTATACTGAATAAAAATATTAGAAATGATTTGTTTCTTTTAAACAAATATGTAATTCTTATGAATGATAACTTAATTTATATGAATAAGGCTCAACCAGATAAATCTGGTAGCCCGAGGGCTATCTATTAATCTAACTCCAATTGCATACGATGGAGAAGCTCATTTTAAAAATCATATGTTCCTTTAGATATAGGCCTATTAGCCTTACTTTTTTCCTTTTAAATATCTTTTAAATGCGAGCAAATTTCGAAAATCATTACACATACATCGCTGGGCATTTCTTAAAGGAAGATATATGCAAGGTTTCATTGAATTTGGTCCACGCGTTTAGCCGTAAATGGGCTACAAACAGACAATGCAAAATGGTCGAGCTGAAACAGAAACCTCTCTTCGTTCGGTCAATTATTTTGTTTGATATTCTCACCTTACCTCATTATTTACGCGTAAATTCCAAAATTACCTTATAACATTGGTTCACATAAAAAATTGAATAGTTGTAATAGCTGTAATATGAATTTCCAATTATAAATTCAAATTACTTTTTTGTGCAACTTTCCGATGTATAGCAGCATGATTGGCCGCTCTCAAATCCAACAATGACTGTAACGTACAGTAATTTTTGAAAATCAATTGTTGTAAGTCACAGATTTTTGACGTGGATTTTTAAAAGAGGATAACGGAAATTGTAGCTGGAAAGAGTGATAGAGGATAAATACTTCTATGGTTATACTCAATTACACAAAAACGCAAACTTTAGCTGAACTACATGTTATCAAGATATTTGGTCATTCTTACAATAATTAGGTTATAGGTGTGAAGATGTATATAGCATACAGCATATAGCATATAGCATATAGCATGTAACAGTCCCTACCTACAAAAAAAATTATTATTGTTCTTGAAATGGATAGATCAATTGCATCGTAATAATTGTATACCTTTCATATTTAATTTGAATCTCACGTAGATCACAATAAAGAAATTTTATCTGAATTCATTTTGGCGCAATATCACATTAGTTGAAAATATCAATGTAATTGATTGGAAACTTTATTATTTAAAAAAAAATATTTTTTTATCAACTAATTAACATAAAAAAGCTCACAAAATGAAGAGTCTTTCAATCACATGCAATGATAACATTTTCAAAATGATTTACACGATTTTCTCATCCTTCATTTCCTTTAAATGCAAAGATCCTATATACTTAAACGCTTGATAATTCCTGTTTTAATTTATATTTTGAAAAACGTATAAAATTATTCAGTTTCAAAAAAAATCACTCTCAATCAAGTTTATGATGGAAAATGTTAGTGTGAGTCCATCTTGAAACTTTCAACTAACTTTATAAAAATTGTTATGATTTTTTTTGTTGTTTGTATTTACATTATCTGACATCTTACTCACAAACACTTGATGAACCTATTTCGTTGATATCTTCATTGTTACATCAGTTCAGATGAATACGAGTTAAACCAGTCAGACGAGTTAAATTTCTTGTTGCTTGTTATTAACCAGTATAATATTAGCTAGAGGAACCCTACCAGATATTCCTACAATACGTAGAATAGTACTACAATGAGAAGAACAAAATTTGCTACAGGGGATTTTAGAACTGATAACTTCAACAACTGAACAATTTTAGATACAGTATGTGACTTCCAATGTATTATTCTCAAAACTTTTGATAACATAATTAGGATTTGTGATAAATTTCTCATTCAAATAAGCTGTGCGAACTTTAATAAGTCGTTAACTTCATTATCTAGAACAATATCCCACTTAGCAAGTTCAATCAACTGTTGCTGTAGACTAGAAGTGCAATAAGTTAAAAAAGTTTCTGAACTTAGTGGAATGAGGTGCACCAACATGAAGTTAACATAATCTTGTAGAAGTTGAGTGCAAGAGAATTCCTACCAACTTAAACTTAGTCACAAATGAGATTTTTTCCATCATTGTCGAGAGCTTGAAAAGTTCAGCTTATCAACGACACTGCTTTTAATTTCTCAGATTAGCTGTGGCTAATACAAGTCTCAAAGTTTTAATAACTTGAAATTCTGCATAGAAGCCTTGGGTGGATTGTAGTTGATTGTATCTTAGCGACTGGTTAAACCATATTAAATACTTTTTTAATCATTAATTTTCTCTTTAAACTCTTTTTGCAACCATTAATTTATTCTGAAGACTTCCCTTTTGGACAATGACATTCCACTATGCTATATGTTTTATTCTAACTCCAGCGATAAAAGTGCAAAATCGTTAACTGTCTAAAAGACATGAGTGCCAATCCGTTGAGCTAGACATGCTGATAAATAAATAAATAAATAAATTGTTTATTGTCATGGAACATAATGCTAGAAATGTTATCGACAACGTCATTGATAAAATACTCAGATATATAGACTAAAGATAAACATAGAGATTTATAAACACTAAATAATAAAACACTAAGATACACTAAAAACAACAAAAAATAGACCAGGACATTGTTCAGTTTGGCTACTCAGGTACATTTTCTTTACACATAAATTTTCCAGTCAATTTTGAAATAATTATTTACTCGGTAAAGTGCCTCACTAATTAAAATATGCTTAATCTTACTTTTTAATGAGTTGATTGCAGTTCCTTGATTCTAACCGGCATATAATTGTATAATTTCACTGCCATGTAAGCAAAATTTTTTGGGAAGAAGTGTGTATATATCAGTCTATATACTCTCAGGCTTCTTCTATTCCTAGTATTATGAGCATGACAGTCAATATTCATATCAAAATTATTTATATTACAATGGACATAGACAATGGAGCAATAAACATACAAAGCTGGAAACGTCAACACTCTTAATTTCCTAAACAAAGGTTTACAGCTATCTCGGAAAGGTGTACAGCATAACAGCCTCAGTATCTTTTTTTGTAGTAAAAGAATTTTAATGGTTCTAGGGTTATTACCCCAGATAATGACTCCATAGCATAGTAAACCCTGAATTTGTGCATAATACACTTTAATAAGAACATCAATTCCTATACACATGTCCTTAGCCGTCTTAGGAGGAATAGGCCCTTCGACATCTTCTTAATTATAAAATCGACATGATGGTTCCAATTCAGGTACTTGTCTATCCAAATACCTAGAAATTTTATAGTATTTGGATTTCCATCACCAGAAGAATCTCTATTGTACGAGAAGTGAAGATCACATATTTTTTCTTCATTCAGGGACAAATTATTCGCATAACACCAATCCTTCAACAGTGCTGTATAACCTGAAAGAGCACTCTCAACTCCAGCCTTAGATTTACTCTTAACTTTTAGACCAAAGTCATCAGCAAATACGAATCCAGAATTGGAATCACTGAATATTACTGATGGATATGAATATTGAAAGCTGGTGAGAGAATTTACATGTAGCATTTGGTGGAGCAGCCCCTTATGTTTGGAGTAGCTGATTAACCTTGAACCTAGAGAAAAACTAACTCTAGTCTGCATACTTCACTTGAAAAATGTATTTTTAAATAATTTACATGAAATTCTCAGTTTACAATAATTATTGTAACACGATTTCCAATGTTCTGTAATCAAAATTTGGACATATTTTCAGTCATAATACGGTATAAAATTTTGTGAGTTTTACGTATTGATCTTGTGCTATATTTGATCACTCATATCCATTAAACTCAATTATTTTTGTAAAGTACGTGACTTGATGCAGTGGTAAGATAAAAAGAACCGATATAAAACATTTTTAGAAAATTGTGATTTGTTCAGTGTGGAAAAAACGTAAAAATGAATACAGTTCAAAGCTCCGGAGGAGGTCAAACAGTGAATAAGAAGGAACCAGGATTTGAGGTTGGTTTTTCCTCTCTCTAATACATGATTTTTGTGCATGCTTGTTGTATTCATCTGCTAAGTTTAGACTATAATAATTATGTTCTACTGAAATAATCAGTTATAAAAAATGAAATTATTTTCAACGGTTTATTCGTTAATTGGTTTTCAATGTTGTACTCTATTCAATATTACATTATTTGTGACTACCCAAATAAATGGGAGAGGATTGAGTTTGTTCACCTTTTATAAGTAAGATTACAATTAGCAATGAGTTGAATATTGTTATTGATCGTTGGTCTACCATCATTGCGTTTTTCTGTTCCCCTGTAGTTTTTTTTTCATAAAGATATCATATTCAGGGGGTTTCTTATTTACTGAGTGGACTAAATATTCAGTGTTTTGCATAGTATTAAGTTTAATTTCTGTGCAAGTAATACTTTCGCGGAAAAATGTGATAATAGAAGCATTTTCCATGGAGATTGGACCACTCCATTACAGAGAATAAGGCAACAATTCATTTATAAAAAAAAAAGGTAAATTAGGGTTTATGTGAAATGATACACAAAATCTTTAGGTAGAACAGTGAGTAAAAATACACAAGAAGAAGAATAAGGAGGAGAAGGAGAAGGAGGAGAAGGAGGAGAAGGAGGAGAAGGAGGAGAAGGAGGAGGAGGAGTAGGAGGAGGAGAAGGAGGAGGAGGAGGATGGAGAACAAGAAAAAGGAAGAACAAGATGGAGAATTAAATTGGATACAGTAAATTTGTTGGTGTGATTCCGTTTCCTTTCAATAGTGCATTATGAAATGAATATGATCCTTTAATTTTTCTATCCATAACGATCTGCGTTGTTAATATTAACTTTTTATGTTGAATTTAACGATTTGCAGTCAATTTAAATTGATAATAAAGTAGATATTTACTCACGTAGGCCGAAACAATTCGGAAATGTTTCAGCCTACGTGAGTAAATATTTTATTTATTCTCAATTGAAATTGACTGCAAGTCGTTGAATTTTATGATTTTAGCTGGTATTAGGCTGTGATATCGAGCCTTCAAATTAAAACTGTCATTTTCTTTCAAGTGACATTTCAAGTGACCATTTTCTTGCAAATGCTTTATCATTTTGGTGCTTATGGCCCCTGGGAGGGGACAAAAATGAGCCTACAAACCCATTTTGCTGTAAGCCCACACATGTAACGGGCTTGTTGATGCCAAATAGTTAATTGATGAGTGTCATGGGTGCAACGGGGCATTGACACCATATGTAATCGACACTAATGACATGGTATACCACTCCCCAGTTCAATAATTCCACTGGAGGAAATTTAACGTATATACTCTGAAATTCAAGTCTGATCTAATAACAAAATCCCTGTAAAATATTCATAACTACAGACTTCCAATTCGAATTGAATCCTAATTATGGAGCGTTGAGGATGCACAATTGAAAATACTATTGTGGGTTCTATCACTCAAATAATGCTGGCAACACTTGAAATTGACACTCGAACTTTATTTACACAAATTACTTACAACACGCACTAATCAGTTACTAATCACACACGAAAAACCAATAAGAAACAAACAGATCAACAACGTTCAGCTAATAATTACTGTTAAAAAAATAATTATCAACTGTCAATGGCCGATCAATAATTTAATAAATAACTTCCCAATAAACTGTTGAATGATGTAAAAAGAAATGTCTAAAAATCAGTAAAACACTCAATAAATAAATGGAACACTTACAAAGCACAGCACCTGTCACGGTATTTGATAATCACAATAAAAGCACTTAGTACCCTGCCACAAAGAAGGAACAGTCTACTGTCAAAGAACTTACCACCTAAACTTATCACAAGCACTTGATATGCGTAATCACAATGTCTATACTGACACAACAAACTGTCACTCATTACGATATGAATTTAACGTAAGTTTGGTCAATATACTGTACTAAGTCACTTATCACATTAACGTTGGAATAACAACTGACGAACTGCTGTTTACTGCTCTTTATAAACTGTTTGAAAGTATCCTAGGAAGCTCTAGAAACTGATAGCATAATCTGGAACATTCTGACGAGTTCTCGAAATTTACATAGGCTTCTCGATGTTTCTTTTTACGTATGATAATGTTGTCTCTAGCATTCTATAATATGACCATTTGAGAGTGAGTAAGATGGAGCGAAGAGAAGGAAAATAAACTAAAAGTGCCTGTCATCAATGTAAGTGAAACTACTTTTGACAGAATGGGCAGCGCAGGAATATGTTCTTTTCTTTTCGCGTTTCCTATTAAAATGAAAAAAAATATGTGCATGACTCAATATGAGTATCATCGAGTACCCACCACAACATAGCATAGATGAAATGATTTACAATTAAAGATGGATTACAAATCACGAAGAACATGTAGCACAGGTCTCCAAATGTATAGGATGATTGAAAAAAATGCCGGTTTTAATATACGAATTTGAGGATTTTACTCTCACTGGAAGCACAAACTACATGTATAGATACGTTAATCCAACCTTAAAAATTCAATTTATTAATTTAATAATTTGTTAATAAATTTCCTGAATTAAAATTTATTGAGGTCAATCAGTTTTCATGAATGTTTTTCGCTCTTACTACTGCACGACACGTAACAGCTTCAATTTCTGCAAGTTTCCCCATAAATGCATGAATGATCCTGGGTCTCAGGCATTTTGACGCATCTAAAATCAACGTTGCCCAAAAAACCCAGATACATCAATGATTTGATGAAAGAAATTGGACAGTGTTGTCCACTGTACAGCTATAGAAGTGGATTTCGTGGGCAGAGTTTTGATTTTGTTAATACAGTATTACAGTACAGCAAATGAAATTGGAGCTTCATTTTTACATTGAAAAATTGGATGTGAACGTCAATGTGGCTTTTGCAATGCTTTTGTAAAAGTATACATCTCAATTTTTTATTGCAAAACTGGTGGTTTTTCCAATCAGCCTAATTAATTGTTTGTTAATTGGACTTTTTTATTATGCAGTCGAAATTTCTAAAATTCATTATTCAGTGTTTATTACACCTTATTATTAAATCACTTGATGTAATGAATATATGCTTCAAGTGACATGATTATAAAGTTTTCATTTCTATTTATTACTAGCGGTTCACCCGTGCGTTGCAATGGGATTTTAGTTATAAAAGCGGTACCCGGCGAATTACCAAGAGCCTAACACAAACCGCATCTTCCTAGCTTTTCTAAAATGTTATTTCTTATTTGGTTGAATTGCAATTAGAAAATTTTGTTTTTTCACCAAAAAAATAATGGATGAAACATAAGATATGTTTTGATTCTCCAGTGATATGTTTCCTGTAAGTCTGTAGACAGCGTAAACAACGCCGCTAAGAGCCCACCATATTATTAAAAACTGTTTGCTTCTATTAGTTGTTCCTTTAAGGATAAATTTCTCCTTTTTCTGTCCTTCAGCGAGGACTTTTGAATCCCAAACTTCACAGGAACCATCTCGAGACTATTCTACATTGTGCCTGAAAATTTTATAAAAATCGGTTCAGCGGTTTTAGTTTACTGGGAACATACATACATACACACATCGCCTTTTATACATGTAAGAGATCACTTTCAACTCATAATTTATGCAGTTGTAATTTCACAAAATTTATTATTCATTAGTGAGATCTCTGACTGTTGTTATCTTTCTGTTACAGGTAAGCTGATTCCTGATTTTATTTTCCATCCTTCCGACAAAAGTAAGTAAGGTTTATTTGTTGATACTTCCAACTGTAATCAGTCCCAAAAGCGCTGGCTTTCAACATGCAAGGTGAATGAGAAATCAGGAGTTTCAGACATGAGCCTGAAAATGTAGGAGTTCGAAAATGTTTGTCCAACTAACACACTTGCATCGCATACATAGGGGAAGCAGGAGTATCCTTCCTGGAGGTCAATTGAATTATGTGAAGGTCTATCTCCAAAAACAATGTGTAGAATACGACTGCTACAATGGAAGAAACCAGGATTTACTCAAATTCTTGACAACAGTAGCCGGACCTGTCTTCTGGCCAGTTCTTTGTTTAATACATGATTTTCAATGCATATTTTTGTGATGTGTTTTATAGGAAACCAGATTAAAAGGAGTTACACGGAAATATGGCGCCAACCAGTCACTACGTGGTAGCCTACTCTTTATGAAAAATGAGAATCCCAATATTGTCACATGAAAGGCCTATTGTCTAATTTTAGTCTGTTCCAACGGTCAATGTATGTAGTACAGCTAACTGCATGGGTTGTAGGTGCATGCTTACTATATACATATAAGTAAATGCGTATTACTTTTATTGGTGGGGAGACCCTTAAGGGTAGTTCCCCTCGCTGCTTAAACCATGTTATTGGAAATATGATGGACCTACATTTTTAGGTGGGTTCCGAACCACCGAGAAGTGATTTTACTGCAAAAACCGAGTATTTTTTGCTGGCCAACCAATCGGTCATCTTTACAGAGAGCGCTGCTTACCTAATCCGATTGAACAGATACCTGCTACGACTCACGGCTGCCACTTCCCTTATATAGATATAATAATACCTGAACTAATATACACATGGCTGAAAGGATAACACATCAATCCAAATAGAACATTTTTCAATTCAAATAAATTATGAACCTGCAAATCATTTTATGGATTGAAATATATTTTTTCATCCATAATGTTGATCCTTTAATTGAATTCCAAGTAGGCAGTATAAATCATTCAATTATCACTATAATCACAAATCTTAATGCTTCATATAGCCTCACCATTTCTCGGTTGACCTTTATTGCATTTCGTTTGGCTTCAATTGTTTAATTTTAAAGTGTTTTAATTCTAGCGTACTTGTATATTGTTTATTGCTTTCTATGTGTTCACGGTTTCTTGGCTCTTGATTTTAATTCTTATTTTTGCTTGCTGCTCCTCTCACCAGTGAGCGGGTCTTGTTTTGGGTTTCAGCCAATCAAAGACCTTCAATGAAGGTCAGCCTATTAGACACTTTCTGCCAATAGTATCGTCCCCTGTTAAGTATATGTTAAGCTACTCAGTTCTTTAGTTTTAGTTTTTTCAAGATTGATAATGGTGTAACAACCGAAACTAGTACCGTATCTCTTTATTTTCAATAAATTTAATGTAGTTGTGAAAATTTCATGTCTTATTATTAATTTCATTACAAGGGTAAAGATTCTTATTTAGTATCTTTTAATATGATATTCTTGAATTTATAAATTGTTTTTGTCATATTTTGATAAAACTTTATTTTTGTTGAATTTGATCATAATTTTAAAATAAGATAACTTCCATATATCGTATATACGCTATTAATAAGAGTAACAAAATCTGAATTCCAACATGATAACTTCCATAATATTGTATATTATGCTATTGATAAGAGCAACAGAATCTGGATTCCAACATTTTTCAAGGTTTAATTTTATAGGACAGGTATAGTTGAGGATAGCTCATCTGATTACCTTAGAATTCCATTTATTAAGATTTTTTTAGTAGACATTGTACAGTTCATACCTCTATCTAATTTAAATTGTAAATTCAAAGAAGGCCTATGAATAGAAAATGAGCTTGTTGTATTCAAGTAGCCTATATTTATAAATTACTAGATGACCCAGCGAGCTTCGTACCGACTGTAGGTGCATTCACATCTACACGAACGTACACGTCAGACACATAATATAAAATGAATGGTTGGTGTAAGTTATGGATTTCAATTACCTAAGTAGAATTACCTACCACACGTTGAACAGATGTAAGTTACCATTGAAACGTAGAGTTTTAACCCTCTCCAACCTTTTTTAAAATGTCTTTTTTTAGATTTGGGGTTACTCAGTTTTTTGTGTTGACAACTATGATTCCGAATAAAATATCTCCATTTACGATCAGTAATACTGTAGAGCAAAAACATGAATTCAAATTTCCTCCCATGATTCTAAAATATAAAGAAAATTGAGAGTGAAAAAATACACGATTGGGGTACCTACCAAACATATTTTTTTTAAATTTAAAATCTGGTATACTCAGTAAGCTGCGTTGAATAAACTATCACATGATACAAACGATAGTTCAAATTCTTAAACTTAATAACCCCCTGGCGCCGCTGAGTCTTTCCATGATTTTACGTAGTTTTGAATTTGAACCGCATAAGCAAGCTTAGTGGAATGAACTATTACACTATTTATAAAGTAGTGGATAGCTAAAATTTTTATATTTATTATTCATTTCTCTACTCTGGCGCCCTTGCAAAGAATTTTTGAGGGGGCTTAAGTGGTTTTGAATTTGAACTTCATTGGAAAGCTGAGTAAAATGAGCTGTAACACAATATGATGCAGTAGATCAGGGGTCTCCAAACTGTTCAGCCCTCGGGCCAAAGTAATTACTTCAGTACGTCCGAGGGCCAGAACCGTTTTCATTTTCTACCATCTATAGAGTGTTTTAGGAGGAATCCTCCCCTCCTTCTCTTCCTTCTCTCATCCTACTTCCCCTCCCATACCTCCACCACTAACTCCTCATTATTCACCACTTCCTTCACCTACGAGCACGTACTTCTTCCTTATTAGAAGAGTAATTCTTAGAAAAATTTGCACCGTACATTTTTTCCTGAAAATAAATATATTGAATTTAAAAATTATTCCTTTCATCAAAGATTACAAGAATAAAGATGACTAAACATTGTAGCTATCCTTACCAATTTACTCAATCATTAATCTACAAGGCCTTTTTTTAAGTCGTAAATTGGGAGTTGCGTTTGAGATATCGATGAAGACGGTCGCAAAATTCGTCAAATGTTAAAATCAAAGAAATTTGATTATTTTGAAAAAGTCCGAAACAATCTGTCAAATATTAAGAATAGTCAGGATTTCTGGAGAGCAGTTAAATTTTTTAAGAACAAGAATTTTAAAACTAACAATATTTCTTTGGAGGCATGGGAACTGTTTTTGAAAAGTAAATACAGATGCGCAGATAATGATTATATTGAGATTAATTTTGTAGATGCTTGCCACCCTTACTTAGATCAAGAGTTTAATTCTGACGAACTGGAATATGTGCTCTCATTAATGAAGAAAAGGAAGGCCCCGGGCATTGACGGTATTGGAAATGAATTTTATAAGGCCCTTCCAGTAAATTGGAAAAAATATTTACTGCTTCTGTTTAATAAAATATTTGTGAAAGGAGAGATTCCAGAAGGATGGCTCAAAACGAAGTTGTTTTTTATATTCAAGAAAGGTGACAAAATGAACCCAAAAAATTATCGCGGGATCGCCCTAATTAATACAATTGTTAAAATTGTTACCCGTTTACTAGAGATCAGACTCTCAAATTGGGCAGATAGCTGTAACCTACTTCCCGAGTGTCAAAGTGGTTTCAGAAGAGGACGCAGTTGTATTGATAACATTTTCGTTTTGCATGCCTTAATTTTTAACCAAATTTCAGTGAAAAAACGCAAGTTGTTTGGCTTATACGTGGACTATGAGTCCGCGTTCGATTCTGTGCCACATGACCTTCTATGGCATCAGCTGGGAGTGAGCGGAGTAATTAGCCGACTGATAAGGACGCTGAAAGCACTGTACGGCTTTGCCACATTGGTGGTGGATAAGGGTAGCGAGGTCGGAGTCTCACAGCCTATAAAGGTGTCAAAAGGCGTTTTGCAGGGCGACTCGTTGAGTCCGTTGCTCTTCTCATGCTACTTAAGGGATATTGAAGAGTTTTTCAGAGAAAAAGGTTTACATGGTATCCCTTTGAATAGTAATGTGGACATCATGATGCTGATGTTTGCGGACGACATTGTTATTTTGGCAGACAGTGATTCGGATCTAAGAAAAAAATTAAATTGCCTAGCCGAGTACTGTGAAGTGTTGAAATTGTCAGTAAATATTGAAAAAACAAAAATAGTCCCATTCCATAAAAAAGGGCTCAGACGTAATTCATCTTTTTTTACAAGGATAAGAAAATCGATATTTTAAACAAATATAAGTATCTCGGAGTTGAATTTCATTCATCCGGAAAATTCAGTAAGTTTGCGGATTCACAAGCGAGTAAAGCTAAATATATAGGAGAGTCAACTATAAGTATTTTGAGAAAGGCCAAGTCGGATATATGGGATAGTAAGATGAAACATTATGACGCTATTCTTGTGCAAACAGTGCTATATGGAGCAGAGATATGGGGTCTGAGTTGTACTGATCTAATAGAGAAGGCGCAGCTCTACTTTCTGAAACGACTACTCTTATTAAACAAGAGTACTCCTAGTTGGTCCTTGAGGCTGGAGACAGGAAGAATCAGGTTGAGTGGCTACATATTCCAAAGATCCATCAGCTACCTCATTAGAGTTCTGAAAATGCCAAACGGGAGATATCCTAGAGAGTGCATGGAAAGGCTGTTCCAGTTGGCACTAGAGCAAGACCACAATGATCAAGGGAACTGGTTTTGCCTGTTGAGAGATCAGCTGCTTTCTGTGGGAGTTGAAGAATGGAGAAACAAAGAAAATTTGATTCAAACTTTGGAATCTACAAGAGCAGTGTTGTTTAAACAGTATATAGATCGACTTTATGCACTGGACATACATGCAGCATTGTTGTCATCGAGCTGTCCACATTATAAAAGAGTGAATCCACTTTTCATGGTTGGCGAGCAGTTGCTTTTGAAAATGTCCTATGCCAAAAAGCGCTTCATAACTCAACTACGCTTAGCGACTAAGAACTCTTTCTATTTATACACTAATAGAGAAATGAGTGTGTCGATAAACAGCTCATTAGAATGCCCAATCTGCAACTTACGAGAAAAAGAATATGTAGAGCATTTCCTATTGAGATGTCCAATGTATGGCAGTATAAGAAAATTTTACATAGAAAAATTCACATCAAATATAATTACAGATGACGATAAATTTATGGTATTACTCTCAAATTCAACAGAGCAGAAAATCAATCGATTATATCTATATACAATTAAAGGACTTGAAATAAGATTTAAGTAAAAATTGCTGAAAAATTGGATAAAACATTATACAAGTCTGTTATTGCCGTAATTATTGTGATATTTCATAATGTACACAAAAATTGTTATGAAAACAGAGGCTTTCAAGTTTTTAGTGAATTAACTTGCTTAAAAGTCAGCTGGTTAAGGCGAGCGAAGCGAGCCTGCGGACTACTTATCTATAACTTCTAAAATCGTCAAGTATGCGCCTTCAGCAAACATAAAACTGTTGAATCTGATAGCAAAATGATATATTGATAATTAGTACAATCAAGTAATAGAGTAGTGGTGTTATTAGTATAAAATAATATTAAGTGGCAAAACCCTAAGAGCTGTCACGGGCCGGATTGCTCACACTGTCGCGGGCCGTAGTTTGGAGACCCCTGCAGTAGATAGTTCAAATTCTCAATAAATTAATGTGGCTTGGACCACTTCATGCAGATCTTCAACCCTCGAAAATATTTTATTAGCTTCCTTATGAATTCGTAGACCAAGCGACTTGAATGTGCAATCATTGTTTAAGAACAGAATATTCATGAACAATCGTTTTTAGTTTTCACTTTTCATGTTCCTTCTTAATTGACTTATCATTGGTGATAGATGATTTATCATTGAATCATGTCATTCAATCATAACATTGAATGACATCAGAATTGAGGTTATTTTTACATCAGATCGTCTACATGTTACATTGCTGAAGGTGATTGAACAGTAGAGCATCAATCACCATTACACATTCAAAGCCATTCTGTGGAATGATGTGAAAATTTAGAGCAGAGTGGATTTACCTCCATTACACAGCATGCGTTTGATGGTGTGATGGTCATCAAGAATTGGACCATTTTTGCATCCATTTTTATCCCATGAAGTATTGCATCCATCGAGTATGATCCACTTTGAAGCATGATTTATGTGATCACATAAATCAATGAGTGACTAAGTCATTGAACGCTTCAGCCAATATTATTTTAACTTTTCAAGTGAATTCAACGACTTGCAGTCAAATTTTTATCAAGAATAAGTAGTATTTTACTTACTCTGTAAGCCGAACGTTTTCGAGTTGTTAAAACCCATCTTCAAGGCCCTACAGAATAACGTTCGGCCTACAGAGTAAGTAAAATACTACTTATTCTTAATAAAAATTTGACTGCAAGTCATTGAATTCACTTGGAAAGTTAATATTAACAACGCAGTTCGTCATGGAACAAGAAATCCAGGAATTCAATATTATTTTTCACTGTTTTCAAAAGCTTTCTTCAATTATTTTGCACATAAAAGCTTGTTTCATTATTATTAACTGAATATTATATGTTATGAATTAGTGAATGTTTGGTTGTGCTGTAGTACTTTTTGCAATAGGTTTAAGCAAGGTGTTAACTGTCAATAAATGAAAAAATAGTAGCTAAATATTTTTAAATCTGGCATCACTTTTCACATCTCATCAAATTCTCAACAAAAATGAACTTTATTGGGCTATAGTTTCCTACACATTTGGCAGAATCTCTGAGTGTAGGAATGTTGAATCTCTCAGATTCAGACTCTCAGGTAATCGTCCAATAAAAATTCCCAATTTTTCGATTCCACGTGAATGAGGCCAGCTGGAGACCTAGTTATTAATTGATTGCATGATTTATGAGGAATCACTGCTCATCTTTCTATTCAGCACAAGCTACTCACTCCCACTATCTCACTCACTCTCTCTCTTTCCCTCTCTCTCTCTCTCTCTCTCTCTCTCTCTCTTTCTATCAGACCCTTATTGATAACCATCACCTATCAGATCCAATTATTGTTAGGCCTTTTTCTTTTTCGGGCTAGTTGAAATAGAATTTGATCATCAATTATAATGTTTTTATAGGTTGAATTAAAGGTTAGATCATCCTGTACAATTCTATCTCCATTAATATTGAATTAACATTCCAATAATATCGAATGATCGATTCATTCACATGTCTGGTTCGTGGAGTTTCTTTAAACGGCTCATTTATCATGAAGAAGTGATATTTATCATTTATCTAATTATCTATAAATATTTTCAAATGGTTCATTCACATGTCTGGTTTATAATTTTTTTTTTAAATTGCCCGTTCACCATGGAAATGAAGGTCTTCATAAATATAAGCTCGTTTTTATGGAGGAGAAAAAATTGACATTCCTTATTCAAATCAAACTCTGCATTAGATAGTTTTAAACATATCCAAAGATATAAGTCAACCATTCGTGTTCTATTTCACTGCTATAATCATTAAACTAGCCTATTATTTATTCATAATAAGTAATAAGACTTGAAGTTGTCACAGCCACATTTATTGAGAACCGTGAGATACTAGTTTCGGTTGTTAAACCATTATCAATCTCAAAAAACTAAAGCTAAGTACAGAGTAGCTCAATTTAAACCAAGCGGGGAACGATACTATTGGCCGAGGGAGGAAGTGTCTAATGAGCTGAGCTTCATTGAAGACCTGTGATTGGCTGAAAGCCAAAACAAGACCCACCCACTGGTGGGAGGAGCATCAAGGAATAATCAGTGTCAAAATCAAGAACCTAAAAGTAAAGTAAAGAGTAGCTTGATATATTATAGTCAACACAGAATGATGCTATTGGTTGATGGGGAAAGTGCGCCTCATAGGCTGACCTTCATTGAAGGCCTGTGATATTATTTGTTTGTGAAAGGGTAGTAATGGGCAATTGATAATTTTCTCAGCTATTAGAATAATTTACATCATACGATTGAATTCACCATAGAATAAGAAGAGAATAGTGTTTCAAGATCATAGCAAAGTAGCGCACAATTTTTCTATTTTTTGAAAAGGAACTCATACCGATGTAATCATACCTCACCACTCATGTCTCCCTATATCCCACAAACTTACAGCTTTCAATAGTATGATTTATAGAGCTTTAACTACCTTGAGTAAACATAGAGCTACCCATGAGTAAACACTTTGAAAAAGAGATTAGCCATTACAAATGGTTATGGGGAGATCATTGTTGATGAAATTGTAAATAAAATAAGCAGGAGACTAGCAATTAGTGCTAGCATTGCAGTAACTGATACGGGAGAAAGGTCGTGGATAACGGTACCTTATCTTGGCTCAGTATCTGATAAATTAGGAAAAGAATTGAAAAATAACGGTTTTGATGTAGCTTTTCAACCAAACCCTATTTTAGAGAGCTTGTTCGGTTGTGGTAAAGATAAAATTGATATCTGGGATAAAAGTGGAGTTAACAAATTGAATTGATAGAGGCGAAAATGATAATGTGGAAGATATCCATAGTGAATAATAAGAATTGAAGTTATCACAACTACATTTATTGAAAACCGTGAGATATTAGTTTCGTTTGTCACACCATTATCAATCTCAAACAAACTAAAACTATAGTACAGAGTAGCTTAATATATACTAAACACGGAATGATATTAGTGGCTGATGGAGGAAGTGCCTCTCATAGGCTGACCTTCATTGAAGGTCTGTGATTGGCTGAAGGCCGTTACAAGTCACGCCCATTGTGGGAGGAGCAACAAGCAAAAATAAGTGTCAAAATCAAGAACAAAAAATCGTTAACACAGAAACAAACAAGTGGGCTGGGATTGTTAGAGGTTGTAACAACCGAAACTAGTACCTCACTGCTTTAATAAATATGGTTGTGACAACTTCAAGTTTTATTAGGATGTCTTCCACAATATCACCTTGGCCACTACAAAGAAAGTTATCAATTATTTAATAAGAACAAGACTCACTGCTGTTGAAACTACATATCCATAACAAAAAACGAGATACAAGATAAACTACAAATTATTTTCAGAGATTGAATGGAATTATAATCAAATAACAACATTTCTTGAACATATTTATTAAAACTAGTCACGTGGACTAACCATTAATTTTATTTCTATCCTTAAAGATTTTTTTCGCCATGCTTGAGTCTTCCAATAAAGACACTATCTTCTCACAGTTTTTTTTCACTCCACTATTTCAACTATTATATTCATTCACTGGAAACGTGATAAATTGAAAAATTAAAGCAAACCAAAATAAAACCGAGACTGTCAACAGCTTTAAACATATCGCACAAGGATTTATTCTATTGGCACAGACTAGAAAAATGCTAGTAACAAAATGAAGTATCCGATTGGCTATGTACTGTGGCCTGCCACAATGGATGTTCTAAACAATGAGAGTTGGAAGAAAACCAGAGTAGGAATAAGCGAAAAACAGTTGATTAGTAAAAAATATATAAGATATAAACGATAAAGATAGAAGTAAATCAACCAATAAAGATTAACAGAGAATTAATAAGAAAATTGCATGATAAATACAACAAATTATATCAACCTGAATCGAAAAAATCGAGTCCTCTAAATTTGGACACAAAAACTTGTATTCTCATCTCCCAGAGGCGTTTCTTATGACATATTACAAGAAATTATAATTTTTATTACAAGAAAAAATAGTATTGGCACATACAGTTACTGCAAAATCTCATGAAATGTTTTTTGTTGCATGCACTTGTAGTTTGTAGTTAGCTAGGCCCCTAATGCTAATTCTTGTATACAGTGAAATTAACGAGGACGCAGTATAAAAATGGATAGATAATATTTTTATAGATTTGTGAACAGCTTTGTTGACAGAGGTTTTTTATTATGGCAAGTTGGCCTTTTTATCAAGATGCAGATTTTGATATCGGCATAATGTAAGCTATAAAACTAGAAAATAGTAGTACTGTGTGTTAACAGATTGACTCAATCAAATCAAGTCAGTCAGTTTATCAGTGGATTGAACCGATAAATGATACTCGAGTATCAAATAGAATCGATAGGTCAAATCGAATCTGCTTCTTCCCCCTCCCATCACCCGTCGGTGTCTCAATCTTTGCCACGAGTTTTTTTCCGTCTTCTTTTGTTAAGCATTCCTCTATCGGTCCGAGCAATAGCTTCCATAAAATATCGAATCGAAACCCAGGATAGTGCCGCGTCGTTGCTGGAAGTTTCCCGACAAGAATAATATTATCTATGAAGGCGCTCCGCTTTTTATCTGATATGGGAATGTTTCTCTGGCTACGTGGTGGTTGGAGGTTGGTCTGTTGGCGCAAAGGGCTGGTTGGCTTTTCGAAAACGTCGACCGAATTTCCCTCCGATCGTGAAAAACTCCACTTTTCTCTCGTTATTCGTTTTACTCGTTTTTTGTGTGTCGTCTGATTGATGGAGCACTGGAACTAGTCGATTCCTGAATGAAAACAACCTCACCGAACTTGTCTGTCTGTCCATCTTTCTGCCCCGACTGAGCTTCCATCAATCTTATCGGCTCCACCAGAAAGGTTCCAAGGGTGAATAATAATAGCATTCAAGCTTTTCCAGCTGCTTGTAATGGCTCAAGGCTGAAATCTGAATCCAATGAATTACTCATTGTTACTAAACGTCTCAAATATTCGAGCTGATTATCGGAATGTATATTTTAACAGCAAGGAATAAACTCTACAAAAACAAAGCGTTAACCATTATCCAAATGTTAACCTGAACACTCTACCTATCTGCCTGCTCTAGAAGCAATATGTAGGCAGGATGATGCATAGTGTTCAGGAGAACATCACCGTTATCGTTGAAACGTTGTTTTGCCCGAAATCACTATTTCAAGCCACAGTCTTCAGAAGTGTCCTTCCTACATTGCATCGATCTAACTTGTGGAAAATCAATCTAGCATCTTTACGACAAAAAGTACCTGTATCTTGTGAGTTTTTCGATTCGATGGTATAAAATTTGAAATCTTGAAGAGTAGTGGGATTTTTTGCGGCTGTTGTTCAAAAGCAAGATCCCAGGACTCAGACTTTTGGTTTGGGGGCGTTCTCTTCCCCCGAGCGGTCTGAGATTTTCTTGTAAGATGAGTCCTCTCCACCCTTCCCCACCCACAGTTTACGCCCAAAATTTACTTCCACTTTCTTTCACTTTAATTAGGCGATTTTTCTTAGTTTATCTCTGAAAAATTTGAAATGAGGTACACATAAGACCCAAGAAGCATGGTGAGAAAGGGTTCCAAAATATTCCCTAAAGATACACCAAAAACCGACAATACTTGAAATTTTAGTGTTTTTCACAGTGTAGGCCCAGAATAAACTATTTTCGAAAATTTAGTTGATTACCGTCAAGAGCCATACGGCCTAGAAAGTTTGGTATCCAGGATCATTGACGACTAGGCCTAAGTACAGCTTTCAAAATTTCCCCCCAAAAAAGCAAGAATTTATCATTTAAAAAATGTCAAACTCTTTCTTTCCATTACTGTTGTCAGTCGGACAGCTGCGAGCGGAGAGAGCCTGCTGACTCATTTTTTTATATTTTTTACATGTGGGTCACCTGGCTTGACTATTAAGGCGAGCGTAGTGAGCTAGGTGCTTGCTAGTTGTCTAAAAACCGACAATTTATCCAATAAAACTTTCCTTATTTTAGGGCGTATATTGTAGAATAACTCAATAATCATCAAGGTTATTAGAGACGTGTTACAATTTTTTGTTAGATTTTCCAGCTCTAACATTTTTTAACATCAAACCTATTCTATTCATCTCATGAATGAAAGCCTTAAAGATTCAGGATAACTCATTAATAGCCCACAATCTTTACCTCTTGCTAATGTCTACAATTTTTTGGTGAATTCTCGATGCTGCTAGACTACTCAGCCTATTCTCGTCCATGGCATTCCTATATGATATTAGAAGTGTTGTAATGATATTGCTATGAATCAGTAGCGCCGCGTCAAGTTTTTCACAGGTGGGGCTAATTTTTTAATATACCTGTGGGTCGGTCGTGAGGGCTATTCAAATCAGAATATTGTCAAGACCAACCAGTATTCAAGACGAATCCTTGGATTTTTTCAAATCATCTGTTGAAACGGTACTGTCTATACCCAACAGACAAGTTATAAAAATTATGTTGGAATGGCCAATTTGTAAAAAATCAGGATTTACGGTATAGGCTAGTATTGTCTTTCTTTGTAAGAAAAAATAAATGGATAAAAATACTGGCAATGAACTAAATGAACTAAACGTCAGGCTGAAGTGAAATGCATCCCTCTAACATCTCCAATAAATCCAAGTATTAAAGTAATAACAATCTTACCACTGTTGATGCGATCTTTGGCTGGATATTTAATTGCATTGATTAAATTAATGTTACTTTCCTCGTGTTTTTCAATTTTCTTACTCAACTGTTTGAGATCCTTACGGCCAGTTTTCGTCCAAAGATCATCATTTCCCTTATTAACAAAGCATAAACAATAAAAACAAAATAAAGCTAGTTTTTCAATGCTTGGAGTTAACCACAGCTTTTTATCGAACCACGAGGTACAAAAGTCTCTGTTTGGCTTTGTGTATGTTACAACAAGCTTAAAATATTTGGGCTGATGTGTGCCTAACTCTTTAATTCGTTTTTTACCTCCAGTGGCAACGTCGAAACCTTTAAGCAAAGTAAACTGTCAACATGATTCAAATTCATTGTTTACGTTAACTTACTAATAAAAAGTAAGTAATAAATAATGCTATTAATAGTTCACTTTCCCTATGGGTGTTGTCCAGACAAAGTATTACGCACTCTTCCGGCGGAGCGCGAACTATGGAACGGAGCCACTGGCCAACGTAATTACAACTGCTCAGGGCTCATGAATATTATTTTTATTTGAACAAATATGAAACATGAAATCAACCTGATATCGCACAGATAATTTTCTTGAAAAATATCAAAATCTTTATAAAGACCTCAGGTCCTGGTGAGGGGGGGAGGCTTGATCTCTCAAAGCCCCCCCTGGGTGCGCCATTTAAATTAATTTTGGTAGCTGATTGATTAAATTGACACTACTTCACCAACCATTCAATTCAATCTTGGTAGATCTCATGTTGACAGAATAAGCGTTAATATCATTCATTCATCTTTCACATCCTTCTAAAAACCACAACCATTTTGAAACATTTATACCAGCCTATTGTTGGCATTGATTTATAGTTCATCTTCACATCCGTAGGAATCGCGTCGGACATTTATTTATACCATGCAAATTGTTATATACCCATCACTTTACGATGTTCCTTTCTTGTAACAGCTTGCTTGAAAAGCTCCTATTGCGGAAATTATTTCAACCTTGTCCAGTCCAGTAAACACATTCTAGGGCTTCTTATGATGAGTTATGTGAGTCGGAATATGATTGCTTACATATTTCAAGGTTCAAATAAAGGGTCAAGTGCTGGATAGATGTACATTTCCTCCCCATTATAACTGATCTTTTCTCTCATTTCCTTTTTCGCTCCATCATTCTCCTCTCTCTCTCCTATCTTCCTTCCTCATTCTTCACATTTTCCTCATTCCGTTCTTTCTCATCTTGAGCTTTCTCTCCTTCTCACCTTTCCTCCTTCTTTTTTCATAACTTCATCACACCCCTCCCGCGTTTAAGATTGAAACCACTCGTCCGCCACTATATCCGTGTGACTTTAAAGCGCGCTGGCTGAGCTTTCGCTTCTCATGAGAAGAAAAAAGCATTTTTGATACGAAAAGCTCTTGACGGAAAAGCTCCTCCGTACTTGAACTTTCTCTAGGCTCTAAAAGTTGGTCTCGGGAGCCTACTGTGAGGAAGGGGGATGAGACACCCAGTCTTCTCACTAGTCTTTAGTCTCTTGCCCCCACCTACCATTCATCCAACATTCCCTTATGTTCTGGAATAAAAGCCATGAATAATAATTTAGAGTCTCTTCCCTCTTCCCATCCCCGCAGTCTTCTCTCCAGACGGTGGCGAGATGGTTAGCTGCAGAAGGCCTGTATTGACTTTGAATGTAGGTGGAATAATATGAATATTAATCTAACTGTTTAAACCGTAGCATTCCTGGGAACGTGAACAGAGTCATTGCCATGAAGCATTGGCAATCTAGTGTCTACCGGATGTTTTAACTTCCAACTTCAACATTGATTTCGCCGCAAATGAGGTTTTTACAGTTTCATCATAAAGCTGGCAATATCAGGCACTTTCCGCATCACTGGCCAGAAATATTTCTCATAAAACTGCCTCTTTGTAATGATGATGATGATGATGATGATGATGATGATGATGATGATGATAATGTGAGAAAACATTTTAGAGCCTCTGTTTCAAAACGTAATTAGCGGAGTATTTCAGTTATTGGCTCATGCTATACCAAATTAGGTAGAAATATTTTCTCGTGCCATATTAAATGAGGTGCAAATATTTTCAATTAATTTACAACATTATGTTTCACATGTTGAGCGTGGGGGTAATTGAGCTAGAAAGCCATTATTGATATAGAGATAATTATTGTTTCCAAAATATGCAATTTTAGATTACACGTATAATCAATTAATAATTAGCCCATGTGATTTTGAAATTGGTTCAGTGAGCCAATTATAGCCGATGCTATTGGGTTAAGCAAAGGGTCTTTTTTCATTCGATTTCAATTTTTCTGAGAGCTCCAACCATTCCATTACTCTTGTAATTACTATAAATATTGTAGGCTCTTATCTCTGTCTTCCGTTGGTTGAGAATTTATTGAGTTGCCCATTCCATTCAATAACTGTACTGGTTGAGACATCTTAGTTTAGTTAGATTTTTTTCAACTGAATGAATTTTTTGAATGATAATAATGATATTTTTTGATATTTGGAGAAAAGGCAGATCTCTTGTATGACATGTATGCTTTAATCTTAGTTTTTTAATATAATACCAGAAATAAAAGGTGTGCCTCACTGACTCTTTAAACGGAGGTAGTCTTGCATAAGGAAGCACAATGGGATAGTAATAAACGGGTCTAGTCGGGATTTACACAGTGAGAAATGTAGATGAATTTTTTAATAAGTTGATATCTTATACTACCATTCAACTAGTATATTTCTGAACATTTCTCTTGCATAAAAGATTTTGAAACATTTTTAGTAAAATACTATTATGGACAAGCAGCTGAACTTTTAAATCTGATTTGTCTATACTTATTTGAAACTACAGTAATAATTTTAATAACTTTTTTAATAGGATGTATTTCAATGAATAATACGACTTGAAGTTGTCACAATCACATTTCTTGGAAACCGTGAGATACTAGTTTCGGTTTTTACACCATTATCAATCTCAAACTAAAACTAAAGTACAGAGTAGCTTAAATATATACTAAACACGAAATGATACTATTGGCTGAGGGAGAAAATGCCTGTGGTAGGTTGACCTTCATTGAAGGTCTGTGATTTGGCTGAAGGCCCATGGTTGGCCCGTGATTGGCTGAAGGCCCAAACAAGACACGCCTTCTGATGGGAGGGACAACAAGCGAAAATAAGATAGTGTCAAAATAAAGAACCAAAAACCGTGAATACAGAAAGCAAAAAACAAAAACAATGCACAAGTTGGCTAGAATTGAAAAAATTTAAAATGGAATGAAAAATTGAAGCTCACTGAAATAAAGTCAAGGTGAGCTTCAATTTTATTTCATTTTAAAATGTTTTAATTCTAGCTTACTTCTGTATTATCTTTATTTTTTGCTTTCTATGTGTTCCTGGCTCTTGGTTCTTGATAGTGACACTTATTTTTGCTTGTTGCTCTTCCCACCAGTAAGCGTGTCTTGTTTTGGTCTTCAGCCAATCACAGACCTTCAATTAAGGTCTGCTTATTAGAGGCACTTTCTCCCTCAGCCAATAGTATCATTCCGTGTTTAGTATATACTTACGCTACTCTGTACATCAGCTTCAGTTTGTTTGAGATTGATAATGAATGGTGTAAAAACCTAAACCTGGTATCTCACGGTTTTCAATAAATGTGGTTGTGACAACTTAAAGTCTAATTATTCATTATGGATATCTTTCACAATATCACCTTCGCCTCTGCAAAGTACGGATGTATTTTGATCTTCCTACAACATATTCTATTTTTTCTAATACCAACTACATTCCAATCTAAAATTTTTCTACCTTGAAATTAATCATGTTGAAACATAATTCATATAATCATGTGGAGAAACAACAACGTTTTCAATCTAATATATTTACTGCTATTTTAAATTTTTTTTGTGAATACATTGATATGTATTGTGATGTGAAACGTTATTTTTTTAATCTAGTTTTCTATTAACCCTGAAGTGGTAACGTAAGGTGCAGAAAGACCAGACAACTGCAGAAGTAGATTTATAATTTTTATGGGATTTGTAGCAACTCCATCTTTTTCAGTACCTCCCTTTAACCTTGAGAATGTCCATTTCGAATGGAATTACATAGATGTGTGTGTGTGCTTCCAATGGAATTGCATAGGTGTGTGTGTGTTTGTCAGTTCCTACAATATAACTTCAAAATTGCTTGGAGAGTGTCTGCAATCTAATTACTGGCATACTTCATGTGATTTGTGTGGCTTTATGACTGATTTTACCTTAAACATTCATTTATTCCGATTGGACTTTTATTTTCCGATACACAATAAATTATTTTACAAGGACTAGAACAGCTTTTCCCTTTTTCAATAAAAACATGTTTTAAATGGAAACGTATTGAGATAATGGATAATTTAAAATTCATAGAAAAAAGTTAATGATCTGACAAAATTGAAAAATGGTAAAAAAGCAGGAATATATCCGGTATATATCTGGTATAAAGCCGTTTTGTATCATAAAATGAATTATTATTGCGTAAATAATTAATAATAATAATTTATTCGACCAACAGAACATCCACAGTACATCAACAATTTTCTGTCTGGATATTAATATACAAACAGTAATTACAACTTTGTCGACTATACAATGAACTGTCTATTGTGTAATTACGGCAACCCCAAAGGTATTCCTGTGTGGGGCACCTTCTATCTTATATCATTTCTATAGAGAATGAAAAATGACTAAAAACCTATAAAAAATAAAATAAAGGTAATAAATGTAGCCTAATATTATTTCAAAGAGAAGCAAACCATAGAAATGAATCATACAAACTACAATATCCTACTTGCTAAAGCAAGCGGAAAAAAACATAAATGCCTGAGATAAAAAAAAATTAAAGAAACCATGAATTTTTAGAATTAATTGGAGTATACTATATTAGTAGAATATTCATACTTATTCGAATTTACATTTTTTGTGCGGGCAATCTATTTAAAACATTTCTTTGCTTATTCAACAGAAAAATAAATAACTTAAGAGTGCTACTCTGTGCTGTTCGTCAACACATAAGGAATTTATGTCTTTTTAATTAAAAACAAAATATAAAATTTGATTGTAACAGACAAATGGTTACATCGAAAACTATGAGTGAAAAACACACAGACAAATCTATCTCTAAAAACAGCTTGTAACGCAAACCAGATTTGAAAATTTTCTTAAAAAAAGTATTTCTATGTCCTCAATAGAGAGATAAATCTTTTTAATTTGGCTTTCACCGAACAGTTGTACTCGCAGTTGCGTACATCCGGTTGCATTGCATTATAAATCTTGCAACCTACATATTAAAAAAATTTCTATTGTGCTCAAGTCTTGGACGTGACAAGTATATTACATTTTGATTGCGAATTGGATATGGATTTTGTGTCTGTGATAAAATTTGGATTTTATTTTTGAAACATTTTCAATGTTTTGCTTTAAATTAAGCTACTTAAATTAAATTACTTGCTTAAAATGTTACTCACTTGTTCTTAAGATGTTGCACTAATGTTCAAATCATTAAAAACTATAAGAAATTAGTTGGGAGTCTGGAAGATCCAACGTTACATTTTTTTTTTACAAATTTTCACGTTACCAATATAATTATTAAGGGTTAATATTCAATATTTGCTATGTTGTTGTATTTAACATGCATTTTTATGCATAAAGTGTTACAATGACCTTCTTCTTGCCATTGCTGTCACTCTGACAACGTTCTCCAGTGTTCTTCAGTTCTTTCACATCCTTACAGCTTCATCGACCTCGCCACCCCCTACCTTCATCATCAACTCTCCCTTTCCTAATTTTCTGTTCTCTCCTCCCTCACTATGCTTTGAAAGTCATCCGCTAGCTCAGGACTATGAATAATTACTAACAGCAATTTGTGCTAGCCGAGCAAAAACTCGGCCTGCCTTTTTTGTACCTGTATAAAACACTTCTCAGCGCTCTCCCCGTCCTATCATAATGACGCAGACAGAATAATGAGATGTCACCGGGAGTTTCCTGTCTGGAGCAACCTTTCCGTTTCATCGATCTTTCTACGATTGTTCCGGTCTTGGGCTTATTAGAGGCTGTTCCTCCCTTACAGTAAACACATATACCTACTGCTCTTAAAACGGTATCATTAGATAGTATTCACAGTAGCAGTAGTAGTCGTCGTAGTAGTAGAATATTTTTTTTTTGTTTTTTTTTGTAGATTACGTCTTGGAGACTCCAGTTAAGGAGTATAAGACAAGTCATATCAACAATATTATATACTAGATACCATAATTACTTCAATTAGTTGAGGTGAGGCTTAATTTTGATGTGAAAGGAACTCTTGTACACTATAAAAAGCTTTATCAACTAAATATTTATTCAATAGTTTTTTTAAATATTTCTATATTTTCAAGACTCTTCAAAAACTGCGGTAGCTTGTTGTAGAATTTCCTACCAATATAACTAGGTTTTTGTTTGAATAAGCTACTATTGTGACTCACCAAGTGATAATCTCCTCGGCTTCTTGTATTATAATCATGTACATCAAGGTTTTGGTTAATATCATTCGTTTTTACATATAAAGTAGCTTCATACACATATAAGCAGGGTACAGTTAGGAGACCAAGTCTCTTGAACAACGGCCTATGCAATTTTTTCTTCCTGGTCTAATTGATTATCGTTTACAAACATGTTCATAGCCCTATCTTCATTTAAATTATGTTTGTTTTTGAATTGAAGATATTGGCATTTTTTACTATTTATAGTTAATTTCAACTGATTTAAAAATTGGACAATGGACTGCACACCTATATGGGCACTTATTTCTAAATTATGTAGAATGGAATTGCTGAAAATGAGTGATGTATCATCAGCAAATAAGAGGGCTCTACCACTAATTAATTCTTTAGGTAAACGGTTGACATATAACAAAAAAAGCAATGGACCTAGTATTGACCCCTGAGGCACTCCAGCTTGCACCTCTAATTTATTAGATTTATTCTTTACTATACTATTACCAACTACTGTAGTTAGTTCTACACATTGTTTTCTCCCAATAAGATATGATTCAAACCATTTCAGTTCAACCCCATTTACACCTACATTTTGCAGTATTTCCAATAAAGTTCTATGATTAACACAATCAAATGCCTTTGATAGATCTAAGAAGATTGCAGTAGCTTTATCACCTGAATCTATTATATCTATTAGTTTTTCAACTAGAGAAACTATGGCTGTCTTTGTTGATCTTCCTTTCTGGAAGCCATGCTGTTCATCACAGATAAAGTTAGCTTCTTGAAGGTGCAGAAGTAACCTATTTAGAACTACTCTTTCAAAAATTTTACTTATTACATTTAAAATACTAATGGGCCTATAGTTTTCTACCTTTTCTCTATCACCACTTTTGAAGATTGGCAAGATCTTCCCCTCTTTTAAGTTATCTGGAAAAACACCTTGTTCTACTGAATGATTGATCGGATGAATCAAAGGGTCTAACAATTGATCTTTACATTCTTTCAGAATTTTACTGGATACCCCATCCATTCCTACAGTTTTTTTATTATTTAAACTATCAATGATATTTGACAACTCGTCTTGGCATACTGGGTGGAATTTTAATTCGTTCTGAATCCCCTCAGTATTCCTCATGTTTGCATCACTAATACCTGTATTAAGAGATTTTTGAAGATCCTTAGCAACCAGTTGATAATATCTGTTAAAGAAATTACAAAGGTCTACACTATCATCAATATATTTGCTATTTTCGTTAATTATTTTGGGGACACTAGTATAATCATCTACATGAGCTACTTGCCTATTTTTGTTTATTACATCCCACACTGCTGTGTTAAAGTACACACTATTATTCAAAATTTCAGCTGTTTTCTTACATTTCGCTCTTTTCACTTCTCTTGTATAATTTTTCTTTAGAGCTTTGTAATTATCTTCACTTAACATATTTCTAGATAGTTTGAATTCATCATATGCATCTTTAACCCTATTTCTTTCTACAAGGATATCATCAGTTATCCACTCTTCAATCTTGTCTAATTTGTTCATTACAGGGACTTTCTTAACTGGACAACTCATAGTAATATGAAACCTTAAAATATTAATGAAACTATCATATTTGTCATTTAAACTATTGCTATTGTAAACCCTACTCCAGTTTTCTTGTAGCAGATTCTGCTTCAAACAATCGATATTCCCCTGTTCACATTGTTGAATTTCTTTCATTACTCTACTCTTTTTAATTGATTTATGACCTTGCAACCCCACCTCTAAGATTTGATAGTCATGATCAGATAGTTCCGAGCCGCCTAATCTTGTTTTAGAGTAATCTATATTAGTAAGGATGTTATCAATTATTGTTTGTGATGTTCTTGTGACTCTGGTATATTCATGAACTTTTATTTCCAAGTTATTCATGCATATAATATCCTTTAAATCTTTTGTCATTTTATTCTGTGTTGCGAAGTCTGTATTGAAATCTCCCGCTACAATAACGTTTGTAAAACGAGTAGTAGTAATCTCTAAAAGCCTATTGAATAGTTCACAAAAATTTTTCCATTCCCCATTTGGTGACCTGTAAATACCTAACACCGCTACTTCGAAATTATTGTCGATTTTTACTCTCAAACCAGTAACTTCTAAATCCATTTCCACAGCAAATTTCTCTACATATTCTAAATTAAATGTTTGCATATTCTTAGCATTTTTAGTGAAGATAGCTACTCCCCTTTTTTTTTCACTTCGATGAGATGTCCTGCAATACGACGTTTTCAATGAATAGTTTGGAATATTAAGTTGTGACAATTCATCTTCTTTTAAACCATGCTCTGTGAAAATAGCTATATCAGGAGCCTCTTCTTTAAAAAATACTTTGATTCTATCTATTTTGTTACGAATGTATTGAATATTCTGATGGAACACAGTGAGTACCGGTAGTACTTCCCTATCATCCCTTATCACTTTATCGTTGCTTTTGCATATTGAAGTAGATTTACTTAATCTCTTAGAATCTTGAGAGCCTATCAGATTGCTACAAGAGTTCCTTCCACTAATGCTATCCTGATTTTTTGATCGATTAACGTCTTTTAATACAATTGAAGATATGAATTTATCATTTGAAACTAGTTTCCCTTCCCGGTTTTGAGCCACTTTACTAAAAAAGGTTCGTTAGATGATTGTTTAGGAGAATTATTGACAGTAGATTGCAAACGACTTTCAATCAGCTCTGCCAGCCTATTACAAAATATTACTTTGCCAGATTGATTTAGATGTAGACCATGATTAGTGAAGTTTTGTTTTTTCAGCCTTTCATTTAGAAAACAAATCCCCAACTGCTTAGAATTCTTATTTTTTAGGCTGTTGATTGTATTATGAATTGATTTATTTGTTGACTTAATGGCTTCATTTAGCTCTGGCCTATCAAAGTCATATATCATGAGAACAAGAGCCAATTAGGCATTATAACAGGAAAGGAATGCTTATACCCGGACAGGGAAACGAGCCAGCTCATACATTAGGTATGATTAATTTATATTGCATCATTATTCGTATTATAAGATATATCACAGTAACAAAAGTTCATCGGACACTTTTCCCGGCACCAATTTTCCAACGTCACGCTTTGCGAAAACTTTACTGTATGCAGCTTTCAAAGATCTTATGAATTTTCCCAAGTAACACAAATATTTTTCAAGACTTCAACTTCTGGCGCATTTTGTTAATAGTCTCCTGAAAAGTTCGCTTTGAAGTTTTTTAAGAAACTTCAGGTAATAATGAGAGAAGACTTTCAAACAAGCTGGAATGATTGAAGCTGCCCTTTTCCACCACTAGACTATAACTTTGCTTGTCATCATGTCATAATACAGCCTTACAGCATTATATTGTTGAAGACTCTAAATGAGGATACTTAAAGTTTGTCCTTTTTCATTTTCTCACAAAATAGCGAACATTACAATCAATTGATGTGACTTCTTCGCTTTTTTCCACTGCTATGTTCGATCTCTCAATCATTTTGAATCTTTTTGGGATGAATATTTCAAACAGCTCGTTGATCAGAATTTACAAGTAACTTAATATCATCATAATTATTCTGGCCTACGTTCATTAGCGGTACATTCCAGTTTTTCTAGGTTGGCCTTGACTGCATTTCAGTGAGCTTCAATTTGTTAATTTTAAATTCATTAAGTTCTACCCTACTTGTGTATTGTTCTTGTTCGTTGCTTTCTATGTGTTCACGGTTTTTTTCTTGATTTTGACACATATTTTTGCTTGTTGCTCCTCCCACTGGTGGGCGTGTCTTGTTTTGGCCTTCGGGTAATCACAGACCTTCAATGAAGTCCAGCCTATCAGAGGCACTTCCTCCCCCTTAGCCAATAGTATCATTCCGTGTTTAGTATATATTTACGCTACTCTTTTCTTTAGCTTTAGTTTGATTGAGATTGATAATGGTGTAACAACCGAAACTAGTATCTCACTGTTTTCAATGAATGTGATTGGGACAACATCGTCTTATCATTCATTTCCTGGGAACAGGAATTATAAAGCCACGGAAAAATTCAAATACCTTGGGGTAGTGCTGAGATCAAATGGAGGTAGCAATGGAGAAGTTAATGCAGAAGAAAATGCCAGGTCTGCAACAAAACAGCGTGATATAGATTTCACAGATAACCAAGAAAAATATAATTGGAGTGTACAGTACAATCATTGAAACTATAGCTACATACGGTGCTGAGACCTGGGAAATGAATAAGAGGTGTGAATCAAAGCTTAAAGCTATGAAAATGAACTATTTTAGGCGATGTTGTGAGTACAAAGGAATGAAAAGACATTCATGAAAGATATTTATTATAGACAATTGATACAAGGCCTATGGCAACATGTATGTCTTGAAAATTATAAAAATCAAGTAATTACATAAAAGCCAAGCTCATGTAGATAGAGACAAAAACATTAATACCAAAACAGTACAATACAAAATAAATATATTTTTTTTGTTGCTGATGATGCCCACATTAGTCCGAGACTTGTGCGTGGGTAATGAGGTGAATGATTACACATAAATGCCTGACGGTGGAGCGGGATTCGAATCCACGACCACTTAAACGGCAGCAAGCTGAAGTTGCGACGCCCCAACCAACTGCACTAAGCGGCCCGCCGAATGATAAAGGATAACAGTATAATGAGTATAAATTAAAATGTAAGTGAGATCACGATTCAAATGCTACAAAATGTATGACAGACTATGAGATGGATCAACGCACCAACCATGCCACACACAATGACAAGCATCATTTTCATCTATCCCGCCCATTCAATAAAACAAAGAGCCTTGATTTAAAGGACCCAAAGGAGGGCGAGAATACAATATCCATCTATAGATAGATGATATTAGACAAGAAATGGGTATGAATTTAAATACTTATGTGATTGGGGCAAAAGTTAGAACTGGTCTGGACAATATACGTCTGGACAAAAATGAGTCTGGACTGATTATGGACAAAGAGTCTCGATTGAACATGTGAAGAAGATGCCCACTAAGAGACGGTTAAAATGACTCTGTGACCGGATCCCTGAAACAAGACGGAAAAGAGGAAGACTGAAGCACTTGTGGAAGAATGACATGGAGATGACGGTGCAGGCAAGAGGTCTGACTGAGGACTGAGGAAGATGTTTTCGACAGGCAGAAGTGGAGGCGACTAGGATGCGAGAGACGGCGACAGCTGTCTTTGAGTCGAAAGTGCTCTTGAACGTGTTTCATCACCTTTTGAGTGTCAAGCGAGTGAGGTCTGCTGTTCACAGAACTACTAGTGTTAACATTGTAAAAAGTTATTTGTAGCTTCGGCATCGAGCCGGTAGAACGTGACCGGAGACCTACAATTATTGTAGAGTGACTTAAGACTAAAGTAGTAGTGTAGGTAGTAGTAGGCTGCTGTATTTGTCTCTATTGTACTAGTTGTAAAAGCATTTATATTCCAATTCTTTTAACATTTTTATTCTATTGACTTAATGACTGACTACTGACAACGATGAAGTGCTCTTGCTTATAGAAAGGCCACTTACGGATCTCTACTTACTCCCCAAAAAATGTATTTATAAAAAATTTATGTTAGGTTTGTGTTCAAAACACAAATTATCATTTATTCAAACTCAATCACATTTTAATTACTACTCTTTCTCAGTTGTGCCAATAATTCGCGTGTTTGATGGATGGGGGATTCTTCCTGCTTCCGGAAGCCTTTTTTTTAATGTCCCCCCCAGGCTTTTTTTAACCTATAGTAATATTTCTTTTTCAACAGAGTTTTTTTATTCTTCTATAATAAACTCTTTTGTAATGATGACGCGGACTCTTCTTCACACACAGGCGTAAGGCCCATGTGAGGAATTTTTTGTTCTCTAACTATATTTTGTATTGAATAATTTTTATACAGTTTTTCTCTTGTTCATTTTGTAGTTTATATGAATATACCTATATACATATTGCATTTGTTGAAGGAGAAATAAAACCATTTTTGATTTGATTTGATTTGAATGACATCATGTTCTTGTATAGGCGTAGAAATAAATGATCTATTAGTTTTCTTCTTCTTCTCCTTCTCCTCCTCCTCTTCCACCTCCTCCTCCTCTTCCACCTCCTCTTACTCCTCCTCCTCCTCTCCCACCTACTCCTCCTCCTCATCCTCCTCTTCCTTTTTCTTCTTGTTCTTGTTGTTGTTGTTCTTCTTCTTCATAGCTACATTCTTCTCTGCCTTCATCGATAATGCGGTCTCAACAAATTTATTAAGATTTCATAACTCGAGCTCGTTGTTATGAAGCATTTCTCCATCGATTTCATTAACCTTGAGCTTGAGCTCAATATTGTCCATGCAATATATTTGATAATCTCAACTGTATCACATTAGCAGCGAACTCATCAATCATTCTGCAACTGTAAATATTGGAAGCCCGATACGAGGAAATTAATCAAGGCATGCTAATGAGGTGGAGTGATCTGGAAATTGAGGGAGTTTGGTGAGGTGAGATGTGATGCAGTGAGGTGCGATGAGGTGAGGTGGCTGTCACAGAAGTTATTTGAAAGGTAGACTGTGCTTGAACTGGCACTAGGTTGTTAGGAGTTGGGAAGAAAGTGCTCGAAGAAGTAGGGAAAAATGACAGGAAAAGTTGCCGGAAATGAATGAGTAAATGAGGAAACTTGGAATTAAGTTTCCCACAAGAATATGAGTTGATGAAATAGGCTGAATAAAGAAAAGATTAGAAAGATGTGAGCAGAGTGAAGGCGAAGGAATTGGAAGAGAAGAATAAAGTTTGCTGTTAACTAATTAATGGACTGCAAACAAAAGAGAAGAAAAATGTGAAGAAGTTGTTTCTTTCAAGTAGACCTCCAGCTCCAGCCAAGACAACCAGCAGCTCAACTTTGAGATTTTTTTCTCAGACCAGAAGTTTGAAGAGGCAGAAGATGAACGAGCTAGGTGGACGAAAAGTTTTTAGGGCTAGGGAGAGAAAAACAGAAGGGTCTTCAATCAGGGCCCCTTTATGTCCTGGTAGAAGAATGTGTTTACTGTTCAGGGACAGGCACTGATTAAAAACAGTCCACAGCCAACAAAGCTGGCTGCTTCATTCATTCCCTTTCCTACTAAGCATGGATCATGCTCCAATCACTTGCTTTCATCGATTTTTCACCTTCCCCGTCATCATTTACACAGATCAATCGTAATGCTATATTCAATGTTCGTTCACTGTCCGAAAAGTAGTCGTCCGAAAAATAGATTAGCACTACTGGGAGAGCAAGTTGATAATCATGTAATGGAGGAATTTCATATCCACATATGACATTTTCCCTGGAGGATGAATAGAATAGAATAGAATGACTTTTTTATTTGTTGACGTGGCGAAGTTTGGACAGTAATGTCCACTCTACCACTTAACCACGATGACGCCCACAGGATGACTTAATCAGGATGACGCCCACATACGTTTGATATCTGTGCATAATGATCAGTTGGATAATGATGTTGAACCTATTAGGTTTTAGGTGAATGCCGAGCCTAGATCCTACTTAGTTTTAAAAAGGATTTCCCAGAATTGCCGAAAATGCCCGAAAACTATTTCGTCTTCCTCCCCCTGAGCCCAAGCCTTGAAGATGAGATTCAATAACTCGAAAACGTTCGGCTCGAAATGTGAGTACATTTATTATACAGGGTGTTTCGGAACTCTCTACCAATACTTCTAGGCAGTGTTTCTGGACCACTAACAAAAGTAAATATTGTAATAAAAATTTTCTAAAATACCCAGTTACTCACACAGCCGCCATTTTGTTTTTTTCACTCATTATTTTTTTATTCGAACATCTCTGAATGTATAATTTTAAAATTTTGCAAACAGCTTTATAACAATTTAAACAATCTTTAAAAAATCAATCAAAATTTTCCGACATCAAAAAACAAAATGGCGGCCATTTAAAATCTTTGAACAGGATTAAATTAATAATGGCTGATGATATCAAAATTTGACTAAATAACGTTTTTTAGATATTTTCATTGCAAATCCAACGATACCTCATGTTCCAAGATTGGCCAACAATTAACAGAGATATGCTACTTTTTAGGGTGTGCAGTGGTTGGAAGTGAAAAACTGCAACCCGTTCTTAACCACCGCACACCCTAAGAAGTAGCATATCTTTGTTAATTGTTGGCCAATTTCGGAAAATAAGGTATCGTTGGATTGGCAATAAAAATATCTAAAAAACGTTATTCCAGTCAAATTTTGATATCGTTAGCCATTATCAATTTAATCCTGTTCAAAGATTTTAAATGGCCGCCATTTTGTTTTTGATGTCGGAAAATTTTGATTGATTTTTTAAAGATTGTTTAAATTGTTATGAAGCTGTTTGCAAAATTTAAAAATTATACATTCAGAGATGTTTGAATAAAAAAATAATGAGTGAAAAAAAAAATGGCGGCTGTGTGAGTAACTGGGGATTTTAGAACATTTTTATTACAATATTTACTTTTGTTAGTGGTCCAGAAACACTGCCTAGAAGTATTGATAGAGAGTTCCGAAACATCCTGTATATTCACAATTTAAAACTGACTGTAAGTCGTTGAATTTACAACAAAAAGTTAGTGATGATCTTATTTTATTTTGATGTAGCATCGGTTCATGCTAAAAAATGAAACCAAAATATGATAAAACATAATCTCAAGAACAGCTTCAAGATAGCCCTCTAGGTAGAGGAACTGGCTAAAAACAGATTTGTGATACCGATTTTAAGAAAGACTTGAATTTTAATTTGAGAAGATCTTCAAGTGAGGTTCTTAAAAACAAACTTAAGTTGAAGCATTGATTATACTGGGTGAGTTTACTAGCTGACAAGTCAGGTTACAAGCCAACCCAGTTGTCCCTGCAATATTTATGGAGAGTAGATTCTTATATTCTTGTAAATTAGGCATCGGTAATGTTAATTATTAGTGTTGAATTACTTATCAGGAGGCAGGCCTTTGTTCAGGAAGTTGGTTTGGTTTCAAGTGTTGAGTGTTTCTAAGTGTTACAGCTGTTTGCTGGCTTATCACTTCGTGAACTTGTAGGTGTAAGTAAGACTTATTGCCGCCAAGTATGACTTATCCAATTCTTTCTTTGATAAGAAACGTTCATAAATACGGTCCTCCATTTAGCTTCATGAAACAGAAATTTTTCAGGCTGAATTGAGACCGAATCACATCAATAATTTCTCCCCGCTTTCAGGGTATTGAAAATTTCCAACCAGGTGGTAAATTCTTCACCGTTATGTGAGCCTGAACAGCGCAACGTGTGCCAAACTCGTGAATGTATGAACCGCTGTCATCTATCTCCATCATTCGTGATCAATCAAGTTTTCCCCAACTAATCTCTCATTTTTCTTCGTCAATAGAGCTTTTCTCGTGAAATACAGTTGTTGCAGTATAGTGAAAACTTTGTACAGTTTAGGAAGTGTTCTCGCACACAAGATTGATTCAATTCTATTCTGTCAATAACTCTCTGATAGTCTTTTTTATTTCTAGTAAATTGGTTTAATCTTACTGCTGCCCTATAAATAAGTAAAATGTCCAAGTTTGTCGAGGCATGAAAAGCCATCTATCAAGATATAATGTACTTTGTAGCAAGCTATTCCAGTTTATTCGTTATCCAATGGCTTCCCTTTCTGATATAATTTCATTTATAATAAAATAATTGAATTTTGTAGGTTTATAGACAAACTGCCAACTTTCAATTTCATTCTGAACTTTCGTCAAATAACCTCTCTATTCCAGTATTTTTGATACATTTAATAGCATATTTCTGTAAGATTGAGACCTAATCTACAAATAGGTGAACAATTAAATTTGGAAAGTTGGTTTAAAGTTTTTTAGGAAAGTTTGTACAATAACTCACAAAGGTTCTCTAGTGTAATATTGTGAAGAACCCCGTTTTGGGCTGACAAGTCTGTTGTTCCTCTCATCTGATTGTATTAATTGAATAAATTAATTCATAAATAATGATAACTGTAACTTGTATATTGTGGAGGTGGCACATGACGTGCTGTCACTATTTATTAACAGGGGCACATCCAGAATATCGTATTTTTTTTGGGCGGGAGGGGCACATGCCAAAAAGGATATGTAGTGATACTTTTGGCGGGCCTGGGGTATGGATAACCCCCCTTCCATAATAATGAGGAAGACCCGGTGAGGTTTAAATCTCGGATTTTCCACATTAAATGTTTGTCGGTTTCAAGCATGGAATAATCCCCCCACAATCAAATAGAGGGTCATACGGGGAAATTTTAAAATTAAATTATTCTTATTTTTTATTGAGAGAGACCTCTCTTCCAGTTTTCGAGATTGGAAGTCGTGATACAAGTTTCTACTACCTCATGACTCAATCGGCCACTAAGTACTTTAACAATCAATATTCATGCATCATTGATGAGGGTCTCGTCATTTTAAAAAATTAATAAAATATAAACTCACTCGTTTTCAAATTAAAACTTTCAAACGTGAAATATGAAATTATAAAATAAAAAATATTTATAGAATAAAAAGAAAATGGAATAGAAAATATTCAATTAAGGGGTGAACTTTCTCTTCTTGCACGTTCATTTTACATCAAACTACTTATTATTAGGAGACCGACAAGTTTCCATGCTACATTTCTTTGTGGCTGTTTTCGTGATCTATGGGTAATTTCAACTTTAAAACATTTCATACGCTGTAAAATTTTACTTTTTTGAATTTCTCCTTCATTGTTTATAGTCAGCAGCTCTCTCTAGATCTCGGTGGATGTAATAAAAAAATTATATTCTATGCGTATAGCTAGCTGATCCAATAGCCTACAAAGTTTTATATTCTAACTCACTTCTCATGGGATATATACCATCATATTGGAATGTAAGTTATGATACAAATTTCAGTTATTGCCGAAATGTTTAGTCCACCTATCATACTTTCAATAGGTTTTCAAGTCTGCTATGAAACATAAAAATTCACTTCTCAACTTTCTTCTCTGACTGTGATTTGAATTTCAGAAAACATTCAAGTTTTCACTACAAAGTACTGTTTTACTTTCAAATCGGTGTTGAATTAATTGTCCGAAATAGTGCATTGGTTTCACTATCACTCATGAATTTATTGGCAAATGATGTGGAGTCCAAAGAGTTGCACAAAGCTTTGTCTCGTTTGAAAAGTTAGGTTAGGTTAGGTGGAAATTAAAAATCTGAGACTTTGCTGAACAGAATAGTTTTTTTACTCGGTTAGGTTTCCAATTGAGTAGCCCTGAAAACGACTATTTCTCCAGTCTTGTTTATCCTTCAAGTTTAGAACTACTACCGAGTATCTGAGCTACTGTATTATTTTGTTTAATCAAAAATCTTTAACATTGAATTGTCATTTAGAGAAAAAAACTTTCGCATAATCTTCTCAAGTAGGAAGAGTGGATACTCTGTCAATATTTAAGAGAAATAGGAGTACTACTTATTTGTTCGTAAAAAATATTGATTGATAATATTGATGGAGCATGAATAATTATGTGAGTAGAATTGTAATCGCTTTCGCCAAACGCAAGTACATTAGCCTACCTACATATTTATGTTGTACATACAGGTATAATAGAGGGCTATCTATGAATCTGATTCCAACTGCATATGATGGAAAAGCTCATTTAAAAGATCATAATATGTTCGTATAGACAAAGGCCTAAGAGCCTTAGTTTTCACCCTTTCAAATATCCTTTCAATGCAAGCAAATTTCAAAAATCCCTTAAAGGAAGATACATGCACAGTTTAATTTGAATTTGGTTCACGCGTTTAGTCGTAAATGCGTTACAAACAGACAGACATTCGTTCGAATTGAAATAGAGACCTCTCTTAGTTCGGTCAAAACTTTGGAATCAAACTGATCGATCCAGCATCGCAATGATGAAATAATTCACAATAGATGAAATAGCAATAAAACAAGATTCATCGATTCCAAATGGATTTATGAGTATGAATAATTTGAATATACTTTTATGATTGCTAAAATGATAAGAAACTGCCAGGGAAAAGCCAATGATATGAAATAAAAATGGGCTAATGAAGGCATAAAATTACACGAGGGGCTTCTTCTAATTCATATGGTTCTGATTCTACCATTCTCATTTGGCCTATACAGAAAGTTTTCACAACATTAATATGATTAAATCCAACTTATCCCATCGTTTCGAGATCCGATTTAAACATTGCTAACAAAGTTAGTCTTCGAATTACTGCAGCCGCTCTACAGCGCGAGCAATTGATCTCCGGTAATAGCATTATCGGAAATTAATGATTAATTAATAATTGGATACTGTATTTTATAAACAGTGTTGCAATAAATATTCATGACGACATTTTTATATATTGTGCGCCAGGCGGTTATTTACCATTGTACATATGGATCTCCCAAGTGTCATTCATGAAAATAGATTTGAGCAATCGAGGTCATGAGAGGGGGTAGGTATGAGGAGGAGGGGGAAATTTAATATTTGACTCAGTCGTGTTAAGCCCAAACTAATTTGGAAATTTCCCTCAGCGTTTACCCAGAGCGTCCCCGAGGTAATATTAGAGACTTGCCTAGCTTTGAACGATGTGTACTATGTGATATAACGTTTGGTACGCAGAACATACAATGGTGAATGAGTTATGAAAGTAGGCTAGTGCTAATGCCCCCTGAGCTCCCCCCTCAGTAATAGAACAACGTCTTTGTCTAAGCTTCCTGTAGCCTCCTGTGTTTACCTCCTAAATACCAATCAAGCCACGTTGCACGATACATCCCTGGAATGCATTCAATTTGGCAACACCGTATGAGCTCATACCCCAAGGCTTAAGTTCAACTTGAAACTCTATAATATAATAACGGCACTAATACCTGCGCCTACACTAATACCTGAACCAGACTAAACCATGGTTTTAAACAAGGGTGGCGGATATCACGTGATAATTAAGGTAGACTAGTTGGGCTGAGACTACAGTAGCGTATTATATGCAGAGATCTAAACTGACGTTTAGGGCTTGTCTATACGACAGAACATGACAGTGCTTGCGTATTAACATAACACATTGATGTTTTACAACAACGTATAACAATACAAATTTGCTAAATAAAGTAGAATCTCGTAATTTTTCTGCATCATGAATGTTTACAAATTTAAACCAGACTTCACAGTCAAAGAATCAAAATACAATTATTTTTTTTTAAATCAACAAGGTTTTTCATTTTACAAAACCCCTTGACGAAATATGTGAAAATTGAGTAAAAAAAATAGGTAATTTTCTTCAATATTTTTCAACCACGAGCCCAATTCTCTTTATTCATATCAATTGATGAAAACAGTAGTAAATAAATATTTTATTTCCATTTGTAACTAAATCTAAACAAATGAATGTACATGTAAGACTAAGTGACTAAAACTACCAAAGATTACATTTTTGTAAACATTTTTTGCGTGTAAAATAATCTACTCTATTATGGTATGTAATGCTCTAGAATAGGTTCACAATTTAAATTTTTCAGGATCCAGTGTTTCAAAATTAACTTTTTGGTTAGTGGCGAAGGTGATATTGTGGAAGATATGTGGAAGATAATGAATAAAAAGACTTGAGGTTATGAATAATAAGACGAAATTGTCACAACCACTTTATTAAAACTTCGAGAAACTAGTTTCGGTTGTTACACCATTATCAATCTCAATCAAACTGAAAACTGAAGTGCAGAGAAGCCTTATATATACTGTGCATGGAATGATACTATTGGCTAAGAGGGAAAGAGGCTGACTTTAATCGGACGTTGTGATTGGTTGTCAAGTCACGCCCCCTGGTGGGAGGAGTAACAAGCAAAAATACGAGTCAAATCAATAACTAAACACTGTGAAAATCAAGAAAGTAAAAAAAAATTGTAATAAGGCTAGAATTTAATCAAACTAAAATTAAAAATTTTTTAAAAATTAGAAGCTCACTGAAGGGCAATCAAGGTCAACTGAGAAATACACATAAGAACTGCTTTTTTAAAAATAGGCTGGAATGATAATGAAACCAAGTTAGTTGTATTGAATTGGTTAAAATAAATTTGGTCATTTAAATTAGTTATGGAATCGTTTTTTACCAACTTGGTTATCTCCAAAGCTTCTAAAATGTTCAATTGTCTGCCTTTGCCAATCAAATGCAGAAATTCAACATTTTCTTCAGCCTTGAACTTGTGTCCATTATTAATGAGATGTTCTGCAAAATTTGAATCTCCTTTTTGGGTTTTCCAATCCCTGATATGTTCATTTACCCTACATTTGAAACTTCTACCAGTCTGACCTACATAACAAGCATTACAATCACCGCAATTCAATTTATAAACCCCACTTTTATCCCAGATATCAATTTTGTCTTTACTACGCCCAAATAAGCTCTTTAAAATTGGTTTGGTTTGAAAAGCTACATCAAAACCGTTCTTTTTCAGTTGTTTTCCTAATTTATCAGAAACTGGGCGTATAGCCGATATAGCCGTATAGGCGATAGCTGAATTATTTATGGATAGCCTTGAACGTAGAATTTTTGAAAATAATAATTTTAAGGATAGGATTGCTTATTGGTACAGATATGTAGATGATATTATTTGTTTGTGGAAGGGTAGTAATAGACAATTAGATAATTTCCTTAGCTATTTGAATCGTTTACACCATAAGATTAAATTCACCATAGAGTTAGAAGAGAATAGTGTTTTAAATTTTCTAGATTTAAGAATTGACCATAGCACCGGAACCCACAACTTCTCTATTTTTAGAAAAGTAACTCATACCGATGTAATCATACCTCATCACTCATGTCACCCAATATCGCACAAACTTGCAGCTTTCAATAGTATGATTTATAGAGCTTTAACCATTCCAATGAGCAATCATCACTTTGAAAAAGAGATTAGTACGATTAAACAGATACCTATTACAAATGGATATGAGGAAATCATTGTCAATAAAATCTTAAAGAAAATAAATATGAGACTAGCAGTCAGTGCTAGCATTACTGTAACTGAAACTGGGGAAAGGTCATGGATAACGGTGCCTTACCTTGGCCCAGTTTCTGATAAATTAGGAAAACAACTGAAAAAGAACGGTTTTGATGTAGCTTTTCAAACCAAACCAATTTTAAAGAGCTTATTTGGGCGTAGTAAAGACAAAATTGATATCTGGGATAAAAGTGGGGTTTATAAATTGAATTGCGAAAAAGGAGATTCAAATTTTGCAGAACATCTCATTAATAATGGACACAAGTTCAAGGCTGAAGAAAATGTTGAATTTCTGCATTTGATTGGCAAAGGCAGACAATTGAACATTTTAGAAGCTTTGGAGATAACCAAGTTGGTAAAAAACGATTCCATAACTAATTTAAATGACCAAATTTATTTTAACCAATTCAATACAACTAACTTGGTTTCATTATAATTCCAGCCTATTTTTAAAAAAGCAGTTCTTATGTGTATTTCTCAGTTGACCTTGATTGCCCTTCAGTGAGCTTCTAATTTTTAAAAAATTTTTAATTTTAGTTTGATTAAATTCTAGCCTTATTACAATTTTTTTTTACTTTCTTGATTTTCACAGTGTTTAGTTATTGATTTGACTCGTATTTTTGCTTGTTACTCCTCCCACCAGGGGGCGTGACTTGACAACCAATCACAACGTCCGATTAAAGTCAGCCTCTTTCCCTCTTAGCCAATAGTATCATTCCATGCACAGTATATATAAGGCTTCTCTGCACTTCAGTTTTCAGTTTGATTGAGATTGATAATGGTGTAACAACCGAAACTAGTTTCTCGAAGTTTTAATAAATGTGGTTGTGACAATTTCTTCTTATTATTCATTATGGATACCTTCCACAATATCACCTTCGCCATTACTAAGAAAGACTTGAAGTTGTCACAACCACATTTATTGAAAACTGTGAGATACTAGTTTTGTTTGTTACACCATTATCAATCTCAAACTAACTAAAGCAAAAGTACAGAGTAGCTTAATACCCCACAAACTTGCAGCTTTTAATAGAATGATTTATAGAGCTTCAACTATACCCTTGATTAAACACAATTTTGAAAAAGAGATTAGCACTATTAAACAGATAGCTATTACAAATGGAAATAAGGAGATCATTGTTGATAGAATTTCAAATAAAATAAGCAGGAGACTAGCAATTAGTACTAGCATTGCTGTAACTGATATTGGAGAAAGGTCAGCTTGGATAACGGTAGCTTATCTTAGCTCTGGATCTGATAAATTACGCTCCGACTGATTACGCCACCATGACTTGATTATATTAAAAGCTGACATCATGGTTATATTAGAGAAAACTGAAAACATAGGTAAAGTTAATAAATTCGTTTCAGATAATAATTTCATTGAGATTAAATCCAATCCATGAAAAGTCATGGATAAAGATAAAGTTACCTTATCTTGCCTTAGTTTCTGATAAATTAGGAAAAGAATTGAAAAATAACGGGTTTGATGTAGCTTTTCAAACAAAACCTTTTTTAAAGAGCTTGTTTGGGTGTAGTGAAGATAAAATTGATATCTGGAATAAAAGTGGGGTTTATGAAATGAATTGCGGTCTGTTATGTAGGTCAGAATGGTAGAAGTTTCAAACGTAGCATAAAAAAAATATTAGAGATTGGAAAACCCAAAAAGGAGACTCAAATTGCAGAGCATCTCATTACTAATAGACACAAGTTCAAGGCTGAAGAAGATGTTGAATTTCTGCATTTGATTGGCAAAGGCAGAAAACTGAACATTTTAGAAGCTTTGGAGATAACTAGGTTGGTAAAGATGATCCCAATACTAGTTTAAAGGATAAAATTTATTTCAAACAATTCTATACAAATATTGGTAAAATTCGTTCAAAAAACTTCAATACAACTTTCTTGGTTTCATCATAATTCTGGCTACTCTTTAATATAGTACATTCTTGTTTTTCTCGGTTGACATCGACTGCATTTCATTCAGCTCCATTTTTCATTTTATTTTCATTGTTTAATTCTAGTCTACTTGTGTATTTTTCTTGTTTGTTACCTTTTGGTTCCTGATTTTGACACTGATTATTCCTGGCTGCTCCTCTCACCAGTGGGCGTAACTTGTTAGGGCCTTCAGCCAATTACAGACCGTTAATGAAGGTCAGCCTATGAGAGGCACTTTCACCATCAGCCAATAGTTTTATTCTGTGTTTAATATATATTAAGCTACTCTGTATTAAGCTTTTCATTTTATGATATTATCTTATTCATTTTTGTGTCAATGAATTAATCATTTTTAAACCCTTGAAAATTTTGTAAAAATGATACTTGCACTGTACAGTTGATGCTCTTGTTTATGGAATAACCTCCGAATTGTTCAGATTTTCAAAAAAAAAATTTCATAAATCATGCATATTCTCATTGCCCAGTTCTTCATGCAAATGTCTTTGAATCATTCAGATTATGCCATATACTTCAGTATTGCGAATTCCTTGAACCACAATGTAAGCAATTAATGACACTCCTCTTATTATATTCTTTTTGTTTAATTTATCAATTTCAATTTCAATTTTTTTTAATTCGTCATTGAAAACAAACCAACACTAAATATTATCATATTTTCTTACGAATTAAAATAAAATGAGCTACATGTAAGTGATAATAAAAAAGATAAGTAATTGATTAAACATAAACAAAACCAACTTATCATACCTTTTTATCAATGAAAGTGAACGAGAGACTTGCAAGACGTTGAACGCTTAAGCATTTTGCCGTATTTGGGGCATTTGATCATAATTTCCCTCCAGCTTCACTCTTTCTGCAGCAGGGTGATGAAGGGAGTGAATGAATAAAGAGAAGAAAAGTCGAGACCTCTTTTGAGCAGCAGCAGCATCAGTTTGGAAAAGCGATTTCCCAATTTTCCGCTTCGATAATTTCCTCCGCTCCTAGTAGGATCTCATTCCACAGATTTCTTCCTATAGGGTTCGGTAAGATCTGTTGGCTCCAGTCAAATTGGCAGAGGCTGAATCGGAGATGGGTCGAACTGTGTCTTCTAGTAAATGCCAAGTCCGCTTGTTATCTTCCGATATTATGTTTCCCATTTTTCCCCAAGTTCAGTCCATTGTTGTTGAATCACCCTGTCCCTTGAAAGCATTTTGATAGGCAATTTCGTCCATGTATTTCGAAAATGTTAGGTTCTCTTTCATACATTCCCTTTAAAAGGGATCTACACCCCTTATTAGGCTTATAAAATCAGCATTAGTCTCGTCTAAGCAGGAAATAGAGAAGTACATCAGTGTTGAACAAATCAACACTACAAATTTTATGAGAATATTGGTAAGTTTATCAATTTTTGAAATAAGCAATGCAGCTTGTTATACAAACTTCAAATTCTAATTTGGAACCTCTAGATTGGTACCTCGGTTCAAGGAACCTGTAAACAGGCTATGCCATGGAGGACCAAGGTTTTTCCTTGAATTCAGATGAAAAGTATAAATATATGTATTTGTGTAAGGTGAAGAGTTTTTCAAACGGAATAGATGAATAAATTAAATTTAACATGCAAACTAAACATCTCAGCAAATGTTAGTGGGCAAGATCAAACTCTGTATCCTTTGTTTTAGCTCAAATTATTGTAATTTTGATATTTGAGTATGATATTCTCATTTATATTTACATTTCTACCATATTATGGTGAATATTTGGTTGACTTTTGTCAAAATGAAGAATTCTGTGATTAATCCATGTGCTAAGTAGATATCCTCGCTACTTGAATAATTGGTTTGGAGATCATTTTTGTCAAATTTCATAGATTCATATTAATAAGAATTTTCAAAATTCTCTAGCATAGGGGTGAGTATTATCAGCCTAAAAAGTCGAATAATTGAAGTTTTTTGTGATTTTTCAATATTAAATTCATAATTAATTGGAAGTCATTCTAATTTTTGTCTCATTTTATTACAGGTAAGCTGATTACACGTTACTTCTCATCAACCTTTAGAAAAAGTAAGTACAGTACGTTGACATTTCATTTGTGGATATTTTCAGTATCAATTTGTGAAACACTGGCTTCCATGTTATTATAATCAGGAAACTAAACGAGGAAACTAATGTTGAAGATCCATCATGTTTCCACTAAAGTGTACTGAAGTGTACTTGACAACAGAGTGAAACGGCCGTCACGCCATAACGTGAGTTAATTTCCACTTGATAGTGTGTTTTAAGTTTGTATTTATGGGTCTGGATGAAACATTTCTGTCCCTTGGGTAGATAAATCCTAATAATTCGAATGCATCAAAATCTTTTTGAATAAGTCGTAATAGTTATTATAGAAGAAATCAGAATCATAGAATCTTCTTGGATTTATAAGTCCTGCTTATTAACATGAACTGTATCAAATTCATATTAGACTATTATAAAGGTAATCGGTTTTCTATCCGATGAAGACTCGCCATCTCGTCAGTCCGGTGCACGCCAAAAAATCATAACTGTGTAAACTTTCAATAAAAATGTCTCAGTCTCTTTAAAAAAAATGTTTCAGTGTATTCTCACTCAATAAGTACATTGATTCAATGAAACCAATAGCAAGTCAAAAGTGAAAGGTTCAACCAATTAAAACTCCAACAAATAAGAAATCCTCTATAGGTTGACTGATTCAACGCCAAAGAGTTCTCAAAGTTGCTAGTAGCTCGCAATCCGATGGCCAAGCTGTGAACACAACGAACAACTTCCAATTCTTGATTATTTTCGTAACTGATCGCTGAGTAATCCATCTTCTTCCAATGTTTGATTTCAAGGAACTCCCCTCTTCCCTGTGGGAGGGTGATCAAATAATATCGAATCAAGCGACCTCAAATAGGATCAACGCCATCATCAGAAAAGTACTTGGAAGTTTTCAGTTTTTCGAGAGGTGGAGGGGGGAATTGGCACCCTCCTACTTTCCAGGAAAGGGGTCAGGATTTGTCACCATGAAAAGAGTAGAAATGATATTTTGTTGTTGACAGACTTTGACAAATGGGTCTGTAGGATGTGGAACTGAAAATGAGAAAACTGACCCTCTCCTTTTTAACTATATATGTATACACATACACACACGAGAATATATAAATGAATGAAACATTTCTGTCAACCACGACGAATTTCTTGTAAACATCAGTGGAAAGATATGAATGAACATCACACGTTATATTATTATTTGATGTATACATGATATATTTTTACATGTAATTAAGGTGTAAGTAGAACTAGATATACAATGAACTGATATTGTCGTGCTTGAGAGTATGGCCCTCATTCCGGCTATAGTGCAATTATTTTTATTATTATTTAGTGGGGCATACTGAGTACCGGTAACACTTTATAAACTAGTATTATTGAAATACGGTTTCTATAACTTTTATATTCTATATTTTCAATTTCTACATTCTATTGCATTACCAAATCAGCAAAATTCAAATGAAAATTAACATTTGTTATTGTAACTTCGGAATTCTGTTGACAAAAATTTACAAAACATCAAATTACAAATAGAGATTTCAAGAACATTAGTGAATTTGACCATTTGTAACTTGCTCCCGCTACCTGTTAAACACTGGTTTTTTAAATTATTCGGAAGCTACTAACATTTATTGATAAGTCTTTTCTAGATACCTACGATTGTTAGTGACTTTGATAATAGTCTTTGAATAAGGTTTCACAGAGGAAGAAGTGAGGTTATGTTCCCTAGCTAACGTTTGAATATTCGCGTACGAAAGAACTTGCATAACCGAATTTATTAATTTTATAATACTCTTGGATCTCTTGTTCCATAACGATCTGCGTTGTTAATATTAACTTTTTGTTTTTAAATTTAACGACTTGCAGTCAGTTTTATATTGTGAATATATAATAGATGTACTCACATTCGGCCGAACGTTCACGAGGTATTGAATCTCATCTTCAAGGCATCCGAGATCCCTTGGATTCACAATATAAAACTGACTGCAAATGGTTAAATTTACAACAAAAAGTTAAAATTAATAATACTCGAAATCAATATCACCAGTATGATCAATATTGATTATACTGTCAATACTCAACTGTCTCTATAGAAATCGCTCATGAATGATTATTTATCAGAATAAAATATGAGATCATTTTCTGAAACAGTACATGGAAGTAAACAGTAGCATACATTTTGTGATATCAGTTTTCTGTAGTATAAGTTTGATGAAAAATTACCACTGAAACAAAGTGAGTTGCAGAATTTGTTAATCTTGGAATTTATATTGTAAATACTCCTTTGGTATTAATTAATAGAACTCTAAGGTTTATGTAACAGGCCCCTAAAGTAAATGCGTATGGCTTTTATTGGTGCGGACACCGGTAGTTTCACCTCGCCGCTTGAGCCATGCTATTTGAAGCATGGTGAACCTACAATTTTAGGTGGGCTCCGAACCACCGGGAAGTGATTTTAAAGCAGATAACGGAGTCTTTTTACTGGCCAATCCAATCGGTCACTCTTACAGAGAGGGCCCAGGACAGCGTTGCTTAATCTCATTGAACAGATACCTGCTACGGCTCACGGCTTTCACTACCCTGAAGTGAAATTGTGGTTACATAAGGCTAGATGCAAATGAAAACTCAGGCTTGTTGTTGTGACGCATGGTGACTTTTTTGCAGAGCACAGAAATGAAAAAGACTTTACACTGACTTCTGTCTGCGCAGACTACTATAATATTACCGTGTTTCACAAAATGTCACCCTAAGTCACGTCATCAAGCCTGCGTTTCCATTTGCACCGAGACTAAGAGATATTTACCAGTGGACACGTGCCTTTGGTAATCATCAGTTAGCATTCAGCCCCATTGCTGCACATGTAGTACTCGTTGTACTACAGTCACATTTATTTCCAAGTAAATTTATTCAAAAGGGACATTGTCCAGCGTGCAGTGTATTTATTAGGATCTGCATTGTTCATGATTATACACCATCATAATGCTAATGTGGATTCTCTGTTTCATGATGATGTAGGAGTGCTGTGGGCTACAGCGTATGAAGTGCTCTCTCTCTTAATCTTCTGCTGATCGTAAAAAAAGCCATTATAGAGGCAGTTACCGGTTGCGGTACCTTCTACCCCATTAACCAGCTCCGTGGCGAACTTAATTCTTGGTATAGTGTAGTGTACCCTATGTTTAGAACGCGATAATTTCACTTAACTATAAGTTTTGTAATTATTCTCACCAAATAATAATTCCAAATAAGGATTAGTATCATCTGTGTAATTTCCGGTTACTCAAATGTCTTATCAACCAATTCTTAAATCAGTTGAAATTATTGATAAATAGTAAAAAATGTCAAAACCTTCAATTCAAAAACAAACATAATTCAAATGGAGCTATAAACCTTTTTGTAAACGATAATCAACTGGACCAGGAAGAAAACATTGCATTTCTAGGAGTTTTGTTAGATAGACGATTGACCAGGGCTCCATACTTTGAGAAAATAAATATGTCATAAAATTTCATCTGGGGTATTTGTCCTGCGACAGCTTGCTAGATTAAATGACAAAAAGTTACTTTTCACAGCTTACCATGGGTTCTTGATGTCACATATTAGGTAAGCTATCTTAGTATGGGGTAATTCATCAAAACAGAACCTTGATAGTGTCTTTAAGATCCAAAAGAAAGCTGTTAAGTGTATGGAAGAAGTAGATTAGATTAATGTAGGTCGTTGTTCAAGGGACCTGGTCTCCTAACTGTACCCTGCTAACTGTACCTTATTTGTAAAAAAGAGTGATATTAACCAAAATTTCGACGTAGACGATTATAATACACAAAGTCGAGGAGATTATCACTTGGAGAGTGACAATAGTAGCTTATTCGAAAAAAAGCTAGCTATATTGGTAGGAATTGTTTAATTGTCAGTCACTTCAAACTAACTTGTGAGATACGAGCCGATATGGCGAAGTTTAAAATGAATGCTGCTGTGCAGAAAGGTCTCAATAGTCTAGTGGTTAAGGCGCCCGACCGGCAATTCGTAGGTCCGTGATTCGATTCCCAGTAACTGATATTTTTGTGCAGTAGCATTCATCGATTTCCATCAGTTATTCAATGCTGTAGTCAATATCCGCCGTTGCAGAGGTCTTCAGTATAAATGAATAACACTTAAAGGACTTCGACATTAATAACTTCTGCTTAATTAAGTTGTTCTGTATTATGTTCTTCACCGAAACTATACCTAAAACTATTCTCGAAGAATTCTCCCGTTTATACCATTGCACTGTAATACCTTGTAACAGTTTATTTATATTATATTTTTTAGGATTATTACATGCATAGTTGGGTTCATGGACGTATCATGTATTATAATAATATTCATGGTACAGTTGTAATAGAAAGAAGAACAATAGACGTACAACGCTCAGTGTTTGCACCGTATCAATCATGAAAGTCGTTGATAGAAACGAAAGTACTATCTCGTTCGGTGTGTCAGTCACATCACAAAGGATATCCTCAATGTCTCTGAAACGTCCCTTTTGTCAGCAAATTCAATTTCGGGGAATAGAGACTGTCTACAGGTGTTGAATCTCGCGAAAAGGATGACAGATTTGTTTCGATACTAGAAAACTGTTTCATAGGTTGCATCTGTATTATGGCCTCGTTTTGGCTTGAACTAAGCTTGCAACAAGTTGCAAACCAACTGTCTGAAAAAAGCCACCGTTTCCACTCTGCAACATTCCAGATTCAAATAAATTTATTTAGTCTGGCGTCTGCCTGGGCTATTGTTTACCTTCTAAAAATAGATCGAGTGCATTTCTTTCACAGGCCAAATTATGTAGCCCACCTAGCATATTTCTTGTTTTTAATTTGAAATTGCAATATGTAAATCACCTCGTTTTTATCTCCACTACAAACCTGAAAACATGGTTTAGGATAATTTTTTAAATGGCATTGTATTTTACGTATAATTGAATTTGTTCATAGCATGAAATTTCAGCACTCCAAATCTTTTGATATCATCAATTTATACAGCTTCAAAATTAGAATCGTTTATAGAAACCTTAAATTTCATGGTACAAGAAGAAATTGAGCTTGTCTGAAATCAGTGAAATTACTAGGTCATGATAACATTAAAAAAAATTCAGATATCTCGAATTTCATGTTTTTTCACTTTTGTACTGGATAAAGAAAGATGAAAAGCACTGTAGTCCGCCACTAGAACGTGTCAACATTGTGCTGTCTTTGCGCGTGGGCGCAAAGGTTCAGGCAAAGTTGCACTAGGATTCGGTTGCAACAAATTTTGCTGCAAATATGTTGCAAACTAAGCTCAAAATTTTGAGCGTATCCACTCAAAGAATCGTTTGCAACAAGTTTAAAACATTTTCAACAACATTTGTTCGAGTGGAAACGGGGCTTATCATATGCAACAGTTGGGACCTTTTCATATTATGACAATGGATGGAAGCATCGGCTACGTAATACCTGTATCACATTCAATGTTGTTGAATGTTTCAGTTCAACAACGTTCATGTTTCTTTGTATCACTTAGCTAAGCAATAGACGTGCGGTATTCTGTGGTGCATATACTTTCACAATATTGGAATATGAAGAATCTATTTATGATGTCCACATGAGTCTTGAGATTTGTGCTTGGGTAAAGAGATGAATAATAACACAGAATATTCAAGGCTACACAGGAATAGCCGGTAGCGAGAGTCTTATAAGAGACCAGCGCTCCGACTGATTACGCCACCATGACTGCCAACAGGGGCGAATCCAAAAGACGAATTGAGAATGACACTGAAAAAAGCTTTATTTGTGTATTTCATGAGAATATCCCCTTTTTGGAATCCCCCCTAAATACTTTCTCAATCGTGTAACCCCCCTCCCAACGAAGAAAAAATATATAGATTCGTCCCTGGCTGCCAATTGTAATACCTTACTTTTACCTAGGATGATACACAAATGAACAACCTGAGCTCATATTTGCATAATGATTAAATTATCCTAATTTATCTGATACTGAGCCAAGATAAAGTACCGTTATCCATGACTTTTCTCCAGTATCAGTTACAGGAATTCTAGCACTGATTGCTAGTCTCCTATTTATTTTATTTAAAATTTTGTCAACAATGATACCTAAATAAAAGACAACGACTTGACTATATTAAAAGCTGACACCATGGTTATACATAGGTGAAGTTAATGAATTCATTTCAGATAATAATTTCATTGAGATAAACTCCAATCCATGAAAAGTCATGGATAAAGATAAAGTTACCTTATTATACCTCAGTATCTGATAAATTAGGAAACGAATTGAGAAAGAACGGTTTTGATGTATCTATTCACACAAAACCTATTTGAAGAGTTTGTTCGGAGGTCAGCCTATGAGAGGCACTTTCACCCTAATCCAATAGTAACATTCTGTGTTTAGTATATATTACGCTACTCTGTACTTTAATTTCAGTTTGTTTGAGATTGATAATGGTGTAATAACCGAAGCTAGTGTCTCCGTGTTTTCAATAAATGTGGTTGTGACAACTTCAAGTTTTATTATTCATTATAAATTATGTTTGTTTTTGAATTGAAGGTATTGACATTTTTTACTATTTATTGTTGATTTCTCATGATTCAAAAATTTGACAATGTACTGCACACATATATGGGCATTTATTTCTCAGTCATCTAGAACAGAATTTCTGAAAATGAGTAATGTTTCGTCTGCAAATAAGAGGGCTCTGCCAATAATTAATTCTTTGGGTAAACGGTTGACATTCAACATTAAAAAAATCTATTCCAAATCCTAGAGCAAAAGAAAATTAAAACATGAATAACACTGATTATAATTATCATAATAATAATATTTTATAATTTTTGAATCATTATGGTTTTTATTGATTGAAATATTTTAATACTGTAGTTGCATAATTATAATTCCAATATTATTCATTGCAGTATGAATGCTGATCTCTAGACTAATGATTGAAATATATTTTTTTAGTCTATTCTATCTTCATTTAATTTTCAACAACTAGAGTTATAGAGTTATGTTTGATCGAGCGTGTTAGAAATATTGTAGCCAGGTTCCATTTTTTGCAGAAATGCCTCTTCAACTAACCTACTTCTTGACTTCCACGCTCCAAAAATACTTTTTTTTAAAGCTGACCGCGGGTCAAGGTGTCTGAAGTACAGTAACTCATCCGTTTCGCTTTCACATTATCTATCTCACTCTCACTTCTCTTGTTATATCTTTCTCTTTAAAATCATACCTTTATCTTCTTTCAATACATAATTTTTATGACCATGTTTATCCAATTTAAAGACTTTATACATATAATATTTTATGGTAACTTATGCCTGCATTCAGAGTTTCCTTTGTAGAGAAGAGAAAAGACTACTAGTTTTAAAGAAAATTCTCCGATTCATGTACTGTATTTATTTTCAAAAATATATTTCAACTTAATTCACGGAGAACCTATCCAGTTCCAGTTAAAAGTTGATTTTCCTTGATTGAATTAAGAGCTGTGTCAATAAATTCCCTCATTACGTATAGACCAATCTATAAAATATAAACTCCATATGTTTGAAGTTCCGAACATTCACAATGAATTCCAAAATAGCGAATTCATTAAGTGCTGATCAAAATTTATAGGCAGATTTAGAAGATTCTTATACTATTTGAATGTTATAAAGAAACAACAAACAAGTCATCTGACTTCTCTTACACTCCTTAAGTAGCGACTTCAAGACGTAATCTACAAAACAACAGCAACAAAAAACACTATTTGACATTCCTCTATGTCTATAACCCATACAGCACAAAAACATTACAGTAACGTTACAAAAACGTAACACTGTTACCTCGTAACGTTACATATTTACGTAACATTAACGTTGTTAAACGGTCTAATAATCGGGTTAGGTAACTTTACATAGTAACGTAAAAGTAACGTTACATAGAAACGTAAATGTAACGTTACATAGAAACGTAAATGTTACGTAACATAGAAACGTAATTGCAATGTTACAGAGAAACGTTAACATAACGTTACATATTTACGTAACATTAACGTTGTTAAACAGTCTAATAATCGGTTATGGTAACGTTACATAGTAATGTAAATGTAACGTTACATAATAACATAAATCTAACGTTTCTTGAAACGATTTTGTAACGTTACATAAAATGAACATAAATAATTATTTAAAATAAATTTCACTAATGAATTCAACACTTACTTGTGTGAAGGCCATTTCGCATTGTTGAAATCCTTCCTCAGGCCTCCAGCCACGTCTCAGGAAGCATTCCAACAATGCGAAATGGCCATCCCACTAATAAGTAAGTGTTTAATACACTAGGGAAGTTTATTTTCAATAATTATTTTTGTTTAAATATCAACTGAAAAAGTGCTATGGAACTACATCAAATCCTGAACAGTTTTGTTACTTAATAAGGTTTAGTAGCCTAACACTGCAGAAATACAGTATAGTGATGTTACAAAATTGTTAAAAAATAACATTATTGTAACATTCTCAATCATTAACATAATGTTTAATTAAAATTCCAAAAACGTAACATTTGAGTTTTTGCATATTGTACCATATTTTAATTGACCACTAATGGGCTCTCTGCTCAAACACACGGAGCTTATTCTGCTCATGTTACATATGGTCATTAACCATTAGTCTGTAAAGCCTACAGTCCATTAATGGTCTGTAAAAGTATTGTACTATATGCAAAATCACTATTTAGAATGTTTCCATAAAACTGGAACTGTATCTGAATTAAGTAATAAGTTTTACTCGCGTTGTCAGGATGACTGCACTTTCATCCTTTAAAAGACGCTTCATCAGTTGACAAAGGGACAAAAGTGCACTCCAGACAATATGAGTAATAGTTTATTACTTAATTGAGATACAGTGCCAGTTCTTTGAGAACTTGAAATACTTGTTCAAGTATTTCGGCATGAAAAACATCATGAATATCTATTTACATCGTGAAGATGGATGTTCCAGATAAATGTTGGAATGAACAAGTCAAGGAATTATTTGAAAATATTATTTTTCCTGAGCTGCATTATAAATTTCATGCAACAATGTTTCTTAGAGGGGCATACTTTCGCTGTAAGAAAGCTGCAATTATTAAATCAAAATACTGAAAAATAAAATTATTTAGTATATTTATACAGAATTTTTACAGTACAATTACAGTATTTATTTTTATTGCAGTTTATTAAAGTATTTATTTTTTTAGTCAACTTATTTTGCCTTTCAAGCCGTTGTTTGGAAATTTCAGCCAGTTTTTCATGTGCTGGCTTACCTCTGTAGCGTCACTCATCTGCATTCCAACATTCTAAAAAGTAAAAAATGACAATAATAATCTTGTATTACTACACAATATTAAATCTATGTTAAATTATAGATAACGCTGACTATATGGCACAGACACTGCACATGAACTGAAATCAGAAATCTGGTTGCATCAATTCATTATTTATGAGGGGAGGGTTCAGGGCCTATTTTACATAGACAGAAGGCCAGTATATTATATGTATTAAATTTAATAGGAGTGCTTTTTGAACACAGTTGAGAAAAGTTCTGAGAGCCAAAACTTTGATATTAAAATTGAAAGTTTTGTAGCCTGTAAGAATTCAGCACTAAACAGAAAACATAATGGTAACTGTTCTATGATCCACACAGGCTTAGCTGCAGTCTTTAAATCTCATTGTAATTGAATAACCATAGTCAATTCATATGAATCTTCTCAATATTATGAAATTTATTCAACTTTCAAATCTTCATTTTCCCAAAAAGGTGTTTATTAAACTTGACAAATATAAATAAAAAGCAGGAATAATGCAAGAAAAATTGTATCCACTCACTAAACAACAAAATCTTCTGTTGATTAATTTCGATTATCAAGTTACCTTATAAAAAATAAGTATCTGCTTCAAGTTATCAACAGCTGTTATACAGGAAAGTATTCGTTGATATTTTGGGTTTTCTATGACAAATGGGTTTTTATGTCATTAAAAAAACTATGGATTCAGTAGGCTGCGATAACTTGACAAATATAGTATTACCCATGGATATATCCCAATTTTAAATTATTCCTTTTTAAGAATGAAAAGAGAAGCAAAACTGAGTATTGCCAAATATTTCGAGATTTTTTAAAACTTTTCTTACTACAATCTTGATGTGGCTCCAGCAATATAAAACAGATTTTAGCTTTACTGAAAAATTGTCCAGGGTGGAGATAGCCATTTGGGTTTGATACCATTTTTTTTAAAACAGGGTATGAACTCCAGTACATTGAACATGTAATTGAAATTATTTGACTTCTATATTTTTGGCACTAAAATCTCAAACCAAAATTCAAAACTATTCCCACTGTGTCATTGGACTATTGAGTTTCGTTTTCAAAGTTAAATTCTAAATTAATAAATGCTAATAGTGCCAAATAAGGGCCTACACATTTCTCATCTTTTTATGTTCTTACTTCAAAGTATTTTTCATTCTGATCACAAGTAGAACAATCACTTTGCGTGAAAACGCCTAGAAATGTGTAAAAATCTTGATCTGCATACCAGTCCAGTATCAGAATAAACGACTGAGAGAATCGATAGTTGGTCGATCTGTACCAAACCCAAACCTACCGATTCCCTAAGTCGATTGTTTCACTGGACTACAAAAAGAACTGAAGCCCATTTTTCTACTTCTATCATTTCAATATAGCCTAACGGTATTGCTCAGGTTACGCATGAACCTGCTATTAACAATTTTTGAATTCTGTAATCGGGTAGGTTAGATTTTCTTGCCTTTGGCAGAAAAGTTTAGAAATTAAGAGATCTTCGATTTTAAACCGTATTGTATGTTTCAACCTATTTCTATATGTTTATACGATGTAATTATCAAGGCATCCTAGATATCGATGTTGGTTTGTTGGTTGGAAGAACTGTGATTTTTGTATAATGTGGTCAAAACTTTTGTGTGATTTAAAATTTAACTGTTCATTGAGGATGTTTTGTTTTGTTTGACGATGTTTTGAGGTAGTTTTTATAGTTGTTATTAGAGTCTAATTGATATGACTTACATAGACAGAATCAATATTAGAGGTGATAACATTTAACATTATATATTATCAAGTATTACACTTCATTTAGTATACCTAATATTCTGAGACTCAACACATAGTGTTAGAAATACGTTTTTTAACCATGGAAAGTGTTTCTCAAAATAGTTCGTTGTTTCTCTGCTAGGTAGCGCGGTAGCCTGGTTTAGTTAGTGGATCCATAAGATGAAAAGTAGCTTTTGCGGAATGCTTTGTATCATGGCAGTGATACTGTATCAGGATACAGTTCTGATAATTGAAAGGTTTAGTGACATTATTTCATAAATATGTAGCAATCCCCTGAAACATTAATTTGTGCATGTAACGCTTCTCAAAATAAATAGCACTAGAGAAACTAAACATAATGAAGAAAACAAGCTGGTATCACACGAAGCAAGAAGAGTAATATGTATCACATGAATGTCTGGATCAGGATTAACTGTTCTTATTAATAAGAGAATAATATGGGAAATTTATTTCCAATCGTTTAAATTCAACATAATTAATTTATACAGATGACACAACCACTATAAAAATTAACACGAGATATTATAGTTTCGATTGTCACGTGTCACGTCATTTTTAATCTCTACCAAACTAAAACTTAAATACAGAGTAGCTCAATTTATATACTTCTTTTACCAAGTTAGTTGTAATGAATTGTTTGAAATGAATGTTATCATTTAAACTAGTATTGGAATCGTCTTTACCAATCTCCAAAGCTTCTAAAATTTTCAGTTGTCTGCCTTTGCCAATTAAATGCAGACATTCAACATCTTTTTCAGCCTTGAACTTGTGTCCATTAAGTAATGAGATGCTCTGCATTTATTTTGAGTCTCCTTTTTGGGTTTTCCAATCTCTAATGTGTTCTTTAGTTTGTTTGAAATTGATAATGAATGGTATAACAACCGATACTAGTTTCTCACGGGTTTCGATAAATGTGGTTGCTGTGACAACTTTCAAGTCTTATTATTCATTATGGATGCCTTCCACAATATTACCTTCGCCACTACGATGATATAATCATCCTGACGGAGGTGTAAGGCCATGGATAACGGTACCTTATTGTCTTTGTCATTGTTTGACAAATTAAGAAGAGAATAGAGGGAGATATGTTTTGATATAGCTTTTGAAACAACACCCATTTTGAAGAGTCTATATAGTTACATTAAAGATAAAATTGATGCTTGGAAGAAGAGTGGATTATATCAATTGAAATGTGGAGATTGTATTGCTTGTTTTGTAGATCAAACCAGGAGAAGCTCCAATTGTAAAATTAATGAACATTTTAGAGATAAGAAAAATCAAAAAGTGGATTCGAACTTTTCTGAGTAGCAGAGGTGCCCATCCCCCCAAGGTCAAGAGTGCAAATCCCCCCCCATTTCATACTGCCCCCTTTTTTCACCCCTCCCAAACTTGGGTATCTGCCCCTTCCCAAATACAGAAGACACTATTAGGTACTGATGAAAAAATGAAATTCAAATGATTTTCAAATTGAAATTTATCTCACCAATTTGATACAATAATAATCATTAATTCAAAATATTTATATACATATCATGCACATATTTCATTCTTTAATATAAACACATATTCATTGAACATAGATAAATTAAAAAATTATTTGTGCATGGCAAGCAAAGTAGGATAATTGTGTGCTGGCTGCAAATTTAAAACAAAATGAAATATCTATTACTTCCTCAAAAACAAAGTAATAAAGTTTTCTAACTGAATTATGCATTACTTTTACTCAATTTCAATGTGGGTTTCACAAAATACTTCTCTACATTAACACTTTGAATTCCACAATATAAGAATTATTTCTTTCAATGTATTGAACATTAAATTCATTTATTAAAACATCACAGCATAAAACTGGAAATTACAGATTAACATGAGAAATTGAAAGTGTAAATATTCTACACAAAATAAAATGAAAAATATTGCAATAAATTTGCTTGCTGTGAGTTTTAAGATAGTTATTTCACTATTGATGGATTCCATTTTTATGCAATTCAATTGCATGCTACCTTTATTAAGACACATTTGTTAGGGATTGACATTAAATATGAAATTCCTATCTGTCAAATGACTCGCTTGCATCCCTAGAGACTTTAGCCATTTAGCTGAAATTTTCTCGGCAATAAATAGTCCCTATAAAATCGTATTCCAAGAGATTCTAGACTCATGTCTAGAAAAGCTTAAATCCATTCATTTTAGACCTCATTATGGATTTTTTTTTCAATTTTCGATATTAAGAACTTTATTTGAAGCTTAAAATTAGTAGTTTTATATGAGTATTTATTAAAATGTAGTTTATAAATTAGGTGAAGTGAAAGCTTAAATTCAATAAATCATTGCTTTTATGAATCGTTTGCCTAAGAACTTGAACCAACTTTTCGTATATTGTTATTTCATTAATTAGTTGTGAACAAATTGTAATTTTATAAAATATAAAAAAAAATACTTTTATAAAGCCATTTTAACAAGTTATAGTGGTTTCAAATTATTATTACAGGACCACCCAGAGACATTTTATTTAGTGGCCCAGGGCAGAGTTGCGGCTGGAGGCTCCCTTACACCTTCACCCTAAACACCAATCTTCAATTGATGACTCGATTTCCCATATATAACATTGATTGTCTTTTAGCTATGCCTAGTTGCCGATTGTACTCAAAAGAATCTGTTCAACTAATTTGAATTGTTTTTTCAATTTAAAAATGAAATGGAGTGTAGGCCAACTGAAAACCATTCCATGAAAAAGCTGTGGAAGCTAGGGAAAAGGGCAATGAGTGGCACCAGAGAGAGCTAAAGGATTGTTTTCCAGGTCTTGAAAGTGCGACTAAGCTTTTTTTGTGGTTATCAACCTCTTCCCTCATATTATTTGTTTCATGGTGTGACAAATTTCACGATCACAATAAACTCTATGGGGTATCAGATCTGAACAGTACCATAAACGGTAACAGAAATTACCATTTGAAGCCCGTCTGCAAAAATATTGAGAGACATTTTCAACTTTCAAGCCTACAGCGTCAACTTCATTCAAGTGGTTTGGGGAACCTTTAAACCCATGTTTGGGGGCTCCGAAAATACTGAGACCCACCAGCATCTTGTGGCCTTTGATGGTCCAAAGCCGAGGCAATTAGGGAACCTTTGTTTATAAATGTAGAAATTTGAAATATTGTAGGTGCAGCCTCCTTGAATTTCTACTTCACATGACTATACTGGCAATAAAAACGGGCCCGAAGGGCCCGCGCCGCCAGGGGCCTCTAGGGTCTGTTAGGCTTCTAAGGGGCCTCGAGAGATCTAAACTGGTGAAAAAAGGGACCCTGGAGGCCCCAAAGTTGGCCTATTAGGACCCCTTATTGAATTGTTTTGTCACTTCCTTACATTTTGTAAAATGATGTGGCCCCTTGACGTTGAGGCCCAAGAAAACTAGCCTTGTTCGCTCCATCCCCTCTGTAATCTTGATTAATTTAGTTTTTTTAGTTAATTTAAAGTATTAAAATTATAGTATTTTTTCTAGCTGTAACAGTTCATGTATGAAAACTTTTTTACATCCAGTAACCAATATTATCGTTATTTTATTGATGCCTCCCTACTCGTTTTTGGGGCTTTTTTTACAGGCTCAAGGACGGGGGTTTATAAACCGGAACCCCCCTCGTCACTACGCCAATGCAAGATACATGACTTTACAAATCCTCTCAATATCCAATGGACTAGCTTAATTTTATCATCATTTTCAACTGTTTTTTCTTCCTGGATTTCTTGTTCCATGACGAACTGCGTTGTTAATATTAACTTTTTTCATGTGAATTTAACGACTTGCAGTCAAATATTCATTAAGAATAAGTATAACTTATTTTTTCTTAACTGTTTTTTCTTTGTCGCTGCTGTCTTCATGAGTGACAGGTTCTCCTTTTATATTTAACACATAAAAATATTCAAGTATTTCATCCAGCTCATAATACATGCATTCTGCAGGAACATAAACATTTCACTTGTAAATAAATAAGCTTCATAGACATATAGGCCTACTTTCAGCTGTAAATGAGATAATTTGAGTTTTTTTTTTTTAAATTAAAAATCGTGGTTGAAAAGCAAAATCTTATGCAAAAATATTGTGGGGGGGCGGAATTGAGGGTCTGGTCTAGCCCCCTCCCCCACGATTGGTTATTGAGGTGGCCAAAAGTGGCTGGACTTGCTCCCCCCCCCCCCCACCACAAAGTTCGTGCTACTGGTTGCAATGATCTGTGCGGGAAGGACAAAAGCAAGTTAGCACAGTCAATGGTTGGTATCCCTCGTCACTGCTGGCTAGCAGGCAGCCATCTATGAAAATTGCAGAGCAAAATACAGTACAGTATTGTTGCGACGAACTGTCAATGTTAATATGAAAAGCAGAAATTCTATTATAAAATAATGTAAAAACAAATAATACTCCCCAAAAATCCTCCCCCCCCACAGTTATAAAATATGAAGAATAATATGTAAAAATAATTGCCCCCCCAAAAATGCCAGGAGCGCAAACTGCGCACCTGACCCCCCCCCCCCCCCTCTTGGCAACCATGCTGAGTAGTAATTCTATGAAGAGAAGACCTCACTCGCCCAACACTCCTTTCTCGAAATGGGACGATATTTTTGAGAAGAAGTTCAAGACCACTTTCGACTCAATATTCATTGATTAGTCTTCCATTGATAATAACAATTGCAGAAATCAATATTCGATGATTCTAGAATTTTGGACCCCATAGAAATTGCCTATTATTGTGTTAGCCCTAAAGAGTTACTATGAATTTTTTACAGCTCTTAAAATAAACCTCCTATCATCAAAAGTGAAATTTTCCCCCTTAATAAAATATTTAAAAAATTTGTTCACCCCCCTTCCATTTGTCAGTGAAATTTATATTTCCGCCTCTAGCTTCAAAGACGATTATTTTTACAAATTTCTCGACCTACCGTGTCCCAAACCGTTCTTTCAATCCAATCCCAGGTCACAACTTCTTTAATGTTAATCCCATAGTTTTTCTCAGCCATCGTCATATCCAGAGGGCTGATAGTTTCTCAAGCCTTTTTCATACGTTTTTTACACAAAATACTACACGCATGAAAGACAATGCTAAGATATTTGTCAATTCACAGCTCCTGTATTACAGGCAACTGCTCTATATAAATTACAACGTTGATGAAGTCCTGTACTTCGGGATTTGCTTTTAAAACATGAATAGCAATTTTTTTCAATAAAGTGTCAATGATTGAGAGTTTAATTATTCTTTAAGTGTTTCACAAGAGAAATAATATCACGAAGCACAAACCTCCCTACTCTTGTGATACAAGTATTTTTTCCAATATTACAGTACCCATTACTTTAATGATACAGACCCTGATTAAATCACAATACCATGATTGACATTTTGATTATTTCATGACCCCATTTTGATTCCATCAAACTCTTTTCTCTGTTGGTCAGTGAAGTTTAGCTAGCGCCAATGTCCACAGTATTGGCTGATAGCTGAAAATCGGTCTATCAAGAATAACTATTATTACCGTAACCGTGATAATAACCATTGTTGAGGCGTATAACCGCAACTCAACATGTTTACAGAACTGGTCGCCTAGGCAACCAGCCGTCAAACCTCCCCCCCTTACCTGTATCCCATTGATGCAGCAATTCTAGCAGGCTTTTCAGGGCTGTAACACCACCCTGCTATAAATTCAATGAACACTTCATCTCGTAGCTCTTTCGCACACATACACACACTCTCATACGTTCTCTCGCTCTCATACTATCACTATCTCTCTCTCTCCCACTCTCTCTCACTCCCTCTCTTTCTCTCACACACACACATCAGTTGATAGTCATAGTTGATACTCTAGTTGTTTTTTTTTTTAATTTAATTTATGCTCCAATTATTCTTTTTTCACCTCTTCTATAACAATCAACTTTTATTGTACTATAATTTATGCAAAATGTAATTGATATTTGATGTTTGCCATAGGTCTTTCAAGACCTGGCAAAGTAAGATTATAACAATCAATCAAACAAAAAAAATCTCACTCCCTTGCACATTCTCCTATTTTGGTGGTTAAGTAGTAGAGGGGGCTCTTTTTGCCTCAACTTCACCCACAGCGGTTTTTCTCTGTAAAATGCGTAAAGAAAGCCGTTTATCTATCTATCTATCTCTATTTTTCCCGTTAAGTGTCAAGAATGGGCGAATCTTTGTCCAAAATTCGCCATTTCATGTAATTGTAAGACACTGTTCTCTGCTGTAAAATCACTTCCCGCTTCCCGGTGGTTCGGAACCCACCTAAAAATGTAGGTCCAACTCATTACCCACGCACAGGTCTCAGACCTATGTGGGTTTTATCCTCCAAAAAAAATTGCATCACTTAGATTGCCATAACCATAGTTAATTTCATTAAGATCATACAAATGAGATCATTGTACATAATATCTTGCACTATAAAAAATAGCATTATCTGAATTTACTATTGCATCTATGTGATGTTGATAATTTTGTTTTTGCCATTCATATGCATAATTTGTGAATTTACATGTATAAAGAAAGATAATCTAATCTAATCTAATCTCTCTCTCACACGCTCACTCGCTCTCAGAGCTCTCAAGACATGACATTCTCAGTTGCTATGTAACTTAGCTGAAATTTAGTAGACGTAGATGGAGGTGGCTGTGCTCTGCTCTGGTGCTATGTGGAGTCCGTTTAAATGTTGGCGCTCCGTTAATTTGGAGTGTGCGTGTGAACGCGCGTTTGTGGATGATGATTGATAAGGTGGCCGAGCACAGCCGTCTTCTGCACGACAGCTCTATCATGAGAAGAGCACTGTAGCTCTGGCCAACAAGGAAGTAAATCATTGACGTATGCTGTGTCGGTATGATGATGAAGGGGTTGGGCATGGAGGTTCTCCATCGCTTCTCCACTTATCTCAAGATTTCAGTGTACTGCTAGAATGTGAATGAAAATAGCAAACGAGTTATCGAAATAGATTTGAGAAAGATAGTTCGGTAGTTAACGGATGTAACAGGCAAAATTAAAAAAGGTAATGAATAGATTGATCGAGCTGGTTGGAGCCTATTGGATGCTTTCAGTAATACACAGGGTGGCGCACGATATGATCCAACATTTATTTTTTCTTAATTCTTTAAATTGGTAACTATTGATGTGTTTTATGTAGGCATATGTGACAAGTCTGGCAACACATAATGGAAAGTAGTTTTTCAGTGACCGAATGATTCGTTCAACCAGACATTCGTTCCAAGATTACTGACAAACTAAGACTATCTCAGGCTCGGTGCACACTTGCGTTTTTTCAAGCTGCGTGCACGCAGCTTGCGAACGCCGGCGGTTCAGCGGTAGATGAGTTCTAGTGAAGAAGTACACACTTGAGCGGAGCAAGTGACTTGCAAATTGAGCACGCAGCTTTCTGTCCAACCGCCGCGTGCACGCAGCTTTCACAACACTCCGGGCTGTCTGAGGCATGTTGAAACCGCTGAAAACACGCTTTATTGTGTATTGAAGAGAAAAAACAAGCGGCGTGCACGCAGCTTGAAAACACGCAATTGTGCACCGAGCCTAACCTGATTCCTGTTGGTAGCTGATAATTTTGTACAGTAGCATTCATCGATTTCCATCAGCTATTCAATGCTGTTGTCAATATCCACCATTGCGGAAGTCTTCAGTATAAATTAATCGCACTTTGAGGAATTCGAAATTAATAAATTCTGTTTCTGAAAACTTGTCAGTTTGTTAAATTATCAACGAATTGTTACTTAAAATAATTGTTTTACTAAATTGTTAAACTGTTACTTCAAAGTAACTCAATTTATTATTACGAAAACGCCTACACATAGACACACACGCACACACTGTTAGAAAGATATCTGACACGGGTCAACCGTACAATGATCCGAGAGCATTAGTCTAGGGTTTATAGGGTTTATAGATCGATTGGATGATATAATCCTTGGTATTTTACGGGCTACAGCCGTAATCGTCTGACCGATTTCCACTCTGACAATAACTGGTTTTACTCTGACACAGAACCTTCTATTAAACTGAAACGTAAAATGCTCAAGAGCTACATCATTGATATCCCAGATGAATTGGTCAATGAAACCATGGCTAATGATTGGCTTGAACACAAAACATTATTATATGACTGATGCAAAATATTATATGCTTATATACAATTGATGCAAAAGTAATGGGATTGCCGGTTTACTGAAATCTAAGACACTCACTAGTAGCAAGAAGGTGGAGCTAACAAAAAACCTGTTAAATGTTAACAGCAATCAAAAGCCTATGAGACTTATTTAGTAGTATAATAATATTATATGAGACAATATAATCAAATATAGTAGTTATTTATGTATTAACAGCAATAACAGCATGAAGAGCGACTTTATCACTCGAGCTAAACAGTTACCGCACGATGCGTTACGGAGTACGGTAATTTTGCGAGAGTGATGAAGCTTTACACTCGAAATGCATACAACATTTTTCCTACAACTGCAGTTTGTATTTCCATTCAATAATTGTTAGAATTATTATTTCCGTACACAACGCACTATCGTTGTTGAGGCTATGAAATATTTATCTGGCAAATTTTAGCTTCAGTGTTAATTATTGTTTTTTATGATCATCTGGTTATTGCTTGATGTACGATCTGGCTACAAGGACAAAAAAAGAGACTGAAAAATTCAATTTACTAATATCAACGTAATCGGGTAGCCTGCTGGCTAATAAAACATAATAGCAATAATAATATAATAATTATTATTCTCAATTTTTAAGGTTGGTTGCAGACTAGATTCCATTCCAAAAAGTTATCCATTCTTGTGGATCCAGATGTTTCCATTTCCTAAGTACTGCTTTTCCATAAATTGAGGTAGCAGATGCACGTTGATGCAAATCTCAGGAGTCAGCAGTCAGCGGAGCAAGACGAATGCAAATCATCGCGAAGAAAATTACGGAAAGAAAAATAATTTTCCAGAAAGTGTTCTCAGGTTTTCTTAGATTGAATTTCCTTCAACTGATCCCTTAGTTCTGTAAAATTTATTTATTTCAAGCAGACTTGCAAACAATCTCTTATCTCTTAAGATGTATCTATAAGATATATTACATATTTCAACAAAAAGTCAATCTTATATGATTGTTGTACAGAAAAAGACAATTTGATACAATCTACAAGGCTGGTTTTACTACTTTTTTTTTATTGCGGATGATGCCCACATGGGTTTGGAGACTTTTGCGTGGGTTATGAGGTGAATGGGTGAATTATCATAAATAGCCATTCGAACTCAAGGCTGCAGGAAGCGAAGCTAGCCAGTCTTATCTACTCGCAGACAAGCGCTCCAAGCAACTGCGCTACCAGAGCCACCATTCGTGGATATTGTTTACTGAAGGGGTCTGTCGTGTAACAGCTTACAAACCAATTCTATTAAAACGTTTATCAATTGTAATTGAGCTAGGAATTAAGATAGAAATTTATCAAAATTGACTTGCTCATGCGGAAATAATTGAAACCCTTTACTTCTACGTACTGTTCTTCTTCCTTATCTTTCTTTCAACTGTTCTTCCTTTCTGCTGTTCTTCCTTCTTGTTCTACCTATTGTTCTTCTTCCTCCTCTTTCTACCAACTGTTTTTCCTCCGTCTCTTTCTTTCTGCTATTCTTTCCTTCTAGTATTTTTCTTCCTTCTCGTTCTACCTACTGTTCTTCTTCCATCTCTTTCCTCCTACTGTTCTTCTCCCTTCTCTTTCCTCCTACTGTTATTCTTCCTTCTCTTTCTTTCTACTGTTCTTCTTCCTTCTCTATCTTTGTACTGTTCTTTTCTCTACCTAAGGGTATTTCCTCAACTTTGGGTACAGAGTCAGAAACGAGCCCATTATTAAACGGTCATCTAAAGGGTTCATGCAAGATCTCCTAGATCGTCTTTGCCATGCTTTACTCCTACGGTGCAATCGCTAAACATATGTTCACTCTCCCAACTCCATAGTTGTATTGGCTGGTGGCTGCCCACTACGCTGGTTTGGTATCAATTATTTTTGAACAATCTAGTATTAAATCTGACACTGTATTTCACTTTTAAATAATGTTTTACTCACATATATTTGAGATGCTTGAGGAATGCATTTCACTTCTGAAAAGTAGCTTCGTCAGCCTGCCGCCAGGGGTTATGCTTTGTTGAGGTTGGGATGAGCAGCCATTATGTAGTTAAAAATTGCGTTTGATTTGAATTGTATTTGGTCATTGAGTACGTTGGTTCTATCTTGTTTATGGTGTTTGAATATTTCATATTGCTCCAGTGTATTTAGTTTGTGGCTTTTTTGGAATGTGTGTAGAATTTCTAAGTCAGTTTGGATGTTATTGTGTGAGTGTCCAGTGTTGATTAAGTGATCTGCAAATGTTGAGTCAGTGGTGGAATGTAGTGCTTTGATGTGTTCTTTATATCTTGTGTTGAATGATCTGCCTGTTTGTCCTATGTAGTACTTGGGGCATGTGTTGCATTTGAGCTATTATATTCCTGGTTTGTTGAATTTGTGAACTGTGCTGTTTGTTAGGTGAGCTGGATTTTGTTGGATCTGGTGTTTTAGGTTGTTTGTTGTTCTGAATGCTGTGTTAAATCCGGATTTTTGAAAGATGTGAGCTATTTTGTGTGATTTTTTGTTGAAATATGTGAGTGTGATAAATCTGTTTTGGTTTGCAGGTTTTGGATTTTTACTTTTCATTTTATTCAGGATTTTGTCTACTAGAATGGTGTTGTATCCGTTTTGTTGTGCTAAATATTTGATTGTGTTGATTTCTTCTTGGTGGTCAGCTTGTGATAGTGGAACATTTAGGAGTCTATGGATCATGGAGTTAAAAGCAGCAAGTTTGTGTTGATTTGGATGGTTGGATGAGTTGTGAATGAGTGTGTCTGTGAGAGTTGGTTTTCTGTAGATTTTGAATTTGTGCATGTTATTTAGCTTTTTGATAGTTAGGTCTAAGAAGTTTAAGGTGTAGTCTATTTCATATTCTGCTGTGAATTGCAAGTTTTTATGGGTTTTGTTCAATTGTGTTAGGAGTTGACAGTGTGTCTTTGGTTTCCATTGTAGAGTACAATAATGTCATCAACGTAGCGGTGCCAGTAAATTATTTTGTTTGAGTGTGGTGTTTTTTAGTATTTTAGTGTTCTCTATGTGCTGTAAAAATATTTCTGCTAGGATGCTGGAGATTGGGGATCCCATTGGTAGTCCTTCTGGTTGGGTGTAATACTTGTTATTGTGGGTGAAGTAGTTTTGAGATATGATGATTTTCAATGTCTCTATTAGTTCTTTTGTGTGTTCAGGTGGGTTGTTTTGTGTTTTGAGTATGTTCTCTATTATGGAAATGGTTTCAGTTACAGGAATGTTTGTATACAGGTTTTTTATGTCAAATGATGCTAGTGTGGAATTATATGGGATGTGTGTACTTTTTATTTTGTTTATGAGGTCTGTGCTGTTCTTTATATGAGATGAATGATTGATATTGATGAGTTTTCGTAGTTGAGTATCTATCTGCTTGGCTAATTTGTATCCTGGTGCTTTTCTGTAATTTATGATGGGTCTGATTGGTATGCTTTGTTTGTGTATTTTCGGTAGGGCTTGAAGAGTTGGTGCAGAAGGGTGAATTTGCTTCATATATCGTTTATCTGTTTCATTGAAGAGGTGTTTTGTTTTATTTATAATGTTTTTTACTATGCTCTGGAATTTGGGTGTTGGGTCTCTTTGAATTTGTTGGATGTTGTTGTTTTGAATGAATTCATCTACTTTTCTGTTTAAATCATCAGTGTGGATTATGACTGTGCTATTGCCTTTGTCTGATTTGGTGTAAGTTAGGTTGTGTAGTTCTGCTTTTTGTTGTAGTGATTGAGCTGTATTGATTTCAGAGGTGTAATTTTCTTGTGTGTATTTCGGTGTTTTGATGATTTTTAAAACGTCATGTCTTAGGTTATCTTGTTCTTCTGCTGTTGCTTACTGAATATTGGTTTCTGAGTCTATAGCTTGTTTCACCATGGTGTTGAATTTTTGTGTGGAAGGTAGGTTATATTTTAGTCCTTTGTTGAGGAGGTTCTTTTCTGTAGGAGTGAATTGTATCTGTGTAAGGTTTACTGTTCTTTCATGGAATTTGTGTGAATTTATTATCAGTTTCTCTTTTGGTTGGAGGTTTTGGATTTTAAGGTTATGTTTTTCATGGATTTTTCTTAATTTGTGCTCCACCCAGGAATTAGTATTCTGAACTAGGTTCATGATGACTTGACTGTTATGGTTGTAAGCTATTTTAAGATGAAGTTTATAGAGTTCTTGATTGGTTTTGTCTTTTTTATTATATAACTGTCTTACTGATTCTTTTATGTAAATTGTTTGTACTTTTTACTGTGTAATTTTGGCAGCTTTGTTAGGTAATTTTATTTGTATTCTAGCATAAGTAGGTATTAAGTTTAGTTTTAAGCAGGTTTTGTTAAAGTTAATGTGTGAGGCCACTGTCCTAACCTTCAAAACAAGTTTCCTGAATAGTTGGAAGTCTGCTGGTCCTGCAGTGTTGAAAGCTGTGATGCTTTCCATGACGAAATACTTAATGAACAATCTAGTATTAAAACTGACACTGTATTTCACTTTTAAATAATGTTTTACTCACATATATTTGAGATGCTTGAGGAATGCATTTCACTTCTGAAAAGAAGCTTCGTCAGCCTGCCGCCAGGGGTTATGCTTTGTTGAGGTTGGGATGAGCAGCCATTATGTAGTTAAAAATTGCGTTTGATTTGAATTGTATTTGGCCATTGAGTACGTTGGTTCTATCTTGTTTATGGTGTTTGAATATTTCATATTGCTCCAGTGTATTTAGTTTGTGGCTTTTTTGGAATGTGTGTAGAATTTCTAAGTCAGTTTGGATGTTATTGTGTGAGTGTCCAGTGTTGATTAAGTGATCTGCAAATGTTGAGTCAGTGGTGGAATGTAGTGCTTTGATGTGTTCTTTATATCTTGTGTTGAATGATCTGCCTGTTTGTCCTATGTAGTACTTGGGGCATGTGTTGCATTTGAGCTTATATATATTCCTGGTTTGTTGAATTTGTGAATTGTGCTGTTTGTTAGGTGAGCTGGATTTTGTTGGATCTGGTGTTTTAGGTTGTTTGTTGTTCTGAATGCTGTGTTAAATCCGGATTTTTGAAAGATGTGAGCTATTTTGTGTGATTTTTTGTTGAAATATGTGAGTGTGATAAATCTGTTTTGGTTTGCAGGTTTTGGATTTTTACTTTTCATTTTATTCAGGATTTTGTCTACAAGAATGGTGTTGTATCCGTTTTGTTGTGCTAAATATTTGATTGTGTTGATTTCTTCTTGGTGGTCAGCTTGTGATAGTGGAACATTTAGGAGTCTATGGATCATGGAGTTAAAAGCAGCAAGTTTGTGTTGATTTGGATGGTTGGATGAGTTGTGAATGAGTGTGTCTGTGAGAGTTGGTTTTCTGTAGATTTTGAATTTGTGCATGTTATTTAGCTTTTTGATAGTTAGGTCTAAGAAGTTTAAGGTGTAGTCTATTTCATATTCTGCTGTGAAATTATTTTTGTATAAAAGGAATTTTCCACCTTTTCCAACTGGCGTTTAACACGACATGTACTAAACCACTTTTTCTACCGCGGCGGCTAACGCCATCATGTCAGCTGTTTGCATGTCAATTCAATTTCTCCAAAAAATTCCCGAAAGCTATCAGAAATGAGCTCGCTAAAAACGGAATTCGCAATAACATTCCCCTTTTCCAGCGCAAAACAACAAAGCATGTTGATGTCAACGCTTCTCGTACGATGAAACTCTTGCATTGATCGAGTTCGACGCCTCATCAGCTGATGGCACAGCTCCGTATCAAACGCTGATACAGAACTTGCAACCGAACCGAGGGTTGTGTATCTCGCTGAGCGCTCTACGCGCAACTTGTTTACAAAAACGTGGCTCCACACAACTGAGGAATTTTCCACCTTTGTCAAACTAACTCTTTTTTTTTAAATTGACTCCGCTTGTATAAAAGGTGTTATTTAATGCCAACCACCATTCATAACATCCGTCCCCGCCACCAAAAGTTATTATATAACTTGAATCGGACTAATGGAAATACTGCATTCCGTTGCAAATATTTGCTCGTCTTTTTTTGCACGATTCTGTAAAAGGATTACTGTTATTCTGAAATATTTTTGCTGTATATGAAAGTAACTAATCAGGGAAACCCTTTCAGGTAGCTCTTATCACGACTATTGAAATGTATCTTTTCAACACGCATGTTTCAATACACGGGATCGTAAACAGTTAAACTGTCAGTTGTGATGACACTATAAAATGTTTACATGCATTTCTCACACTAAATTATCAAATAGGAATTCAAGGATGAATTATTATTAAAAGAGAATAAAATTCATAATATATGAATTATCATATATATAATAAAAATTACCCGATTTTATTATATTTACGTTTGTTTCTAAATAACATAAGTGAGAACAAAAATGCTTTTCTCTCTTACAGTAAACCATTAGTAAACAGTATACACATTACACCGTTATTATTTGACAATTTCGGGGGAATCATTTCTTTCATTCCATCTCGGCTCACCCCAGCTGGTGAGTTTGATGAAACGTTTATTTTTCAGATGTTACCAGTATCTTAATTTGCGTTGCTTCAAATTTTGGCTATTAAAAAAAGCATCACACCTGCCTTTCCTTGCCATTCCTGACGAATCCCATTTAAAAAATTGTTCGATTATCTAACCAATCCAATGCATCAATCAAGTAAATTCAGCAAGAATAACGAATGAGACTCGATGTTTTCACAAACACATTTTATATGGATAAACAGTATATATGTACAGTTATATTATAATAATATATTAATTAATATATTAGTTTCGACAGTCACGCCTTTCTCAATCGGAATGAAAATAAAATACAGAACTGATGACTAAATACCCTCAGTATGTTCTATATATTATACCTTATTTTATTTGTGTCATATACGGAGTGATACAATAATTGATCTGATGAGCTGTACTACGCTACATGTGTGATTGGCTGAGAGCTGAGACTTGATTAACTTCAAGATCTGAAAGAAGCAAATTAGCAAATCACCATCAAATGCAAAACAACAATAAAATAAACAAGTAGAAGCCAGCTGACCAAGTAGGCTGACAAACCAACATTATAAATAAACGTATTACATTAATCAACATTATCCCCCGGTTGCACAAACGTTCCTATCATTTGTAACACTTTTATACCAAGCTACTATTTAAAAGCATACCTATATACATGCTAGCATTAGTGTGATCTATATATCTTGAATGGTGGAGTTTATACCTAGTATAAAACCGTATAAAAGTGGTCCCATAATTCATGTACATGCGCAATATTGCACTGGCTTCCCAAAATGGCTGCATAGTATAGATCCCTTGTAAGAATTACTTTGGGTAGCCCGAAGGATTATGGGAGAAAATAAGAAAAAGCGAAGGCATTCTAAATAAACGGAAAAGAAGATTCTTCTTCAGATAGTTTTAAATATAAGAGGTATGATAATTTATTAGGCGTGTAAGTGTAGGCATATGAATACCAGCTTTACAATTTTTTCTTCAAGTTATAAATCACGTCTGATCTGAATTTGAAATTTCACAACTGGAAACAAAAATTAAAAAAATACCATCATAAACTCTAATAATCGATGTTACAAACTCTATAAAATATAATAACTGTACAGAAAAAATATCCATTAGCGAATATTGCATTGAGCTTATTCTAGCATAACTCCAATATTGCAATAAATGGGTGAGAACTGAGTAAAGTTTTAGAAATTTAGAACACGGCATGCTTGAAAACAATATGCACCACAAATTATTAATATAAATATTATGGAACTGCATGACAGCTGCAAGGAGAACATCTTTATGCCCTCTGAAATTGTTTCCAAACCCAAATCCTAGTCCTAATCCAATGGTATTGCATTACTAGCACGGAAAGTACCGTTTTGCCGGGCGAGCATGATAGTTCACGCGCGAGTCGTAGCAGAGTGTGGGATTTTCATGCGAGAACGGCAAAACTTTCCAGACGAGTTATGTACGATGCTTTTCGTCCTACTGAATAGAAAAACTAACGTATTTTTTCATCATAATTCATATTTCAGAAAGTAGCATAGGCTGTGTTGCTGTTTACCGTTACTTGTATCTATAATATCGTATTCAGCTATTCATTTACATGGGTTTTAATCAGTAAGTGCATGGAAAAATCTTCCATTCAGTTACGGCAGAGTCACTTTCTTACCTACAATAAGGAACGAGCTGTTTCTGTGCAGCATGACAAAGACTTATTTCCTATAACGTTGTATCTAAATTCACCCATCTTCTGTCGTGTAACATTGATCAGGATCAAGATTAAGGGTGCGGCCACAATGTTGATACTCGAACATGAATTGGTAGAGTGTGATGATCAACACTAATCTGGTGGTATTGGAGCTGATCGGGTCCGGCAGGGTGGGATGTACTGCAACCACGCGATCCCGTATCCCCTGCCGTCAGTAAACAAACGCGTCTCAGGTGGATGGTGGATCCCCCTTGAAGCCCCTCATTATGTGCGAGCAGTGGAGCGGATCTCTGCTTACCAATCTGAGTTTTCCTGCAAATAATAAACTGCTTATTATCATTAATAACATCCTATCTTCATCCAGTGGCGTAACTATGAAAGAGATCAGGGTGTTAGATTTCCCCTCCCCCCTCCAGAAGCTTGGAAACTAAAACAATTTTGGGAATTTAACAAGCGTAACGGACAATGTTTGACGAGAGAGCCAAAGAAGAAGTCTGGAATCGCTAAAAATGTGGTTTACTTTTCAAAAACCTTCCGGGGTATACCCCCAAAGTCCCCTTAGAAGAAATTTATTTTCAAGTAAACTACTATTAATTACCCAATCAAGCCCACCAGTGGGCGTGACTTGTTAGGGCCTTCAGCCAATCACAGACCTTCAATGAAGAGGCACTTCCACCCTCAGCCAATAGTATCATTCTGTGTTTAGTATATATTCAGCTACACTGTACTTTAGTTTTAGTTTGTTTGAGATTGATAATGGCGTAACAATCGATACTAGTTTCACACGGGTTCCAATAAATGTGGCTGTGACAACTTTTATTCATTAAAATAAACAGCCAATTCAACGATAACTGGAAAATCATGGATATCTCCATCCGGATATTGTTTGACCTTGCAATGTGATGATGACTTCGACGATCTAGAAATGAGGTATTGTTCTTGGAGAGAAAAGGCGAGCATATATTTTAAAAAAGAAGATGAAAGAATAATTCAGCCCTTTGTCTTTGTCGCTCTTTTAGATCCTTCAATATTGACTCCTTTATGGAAGATGGGATTGAGAAGAATAGTTCCAAATTCTATTTTTTTTTTTTTTTGAGGATGAAGCCCACATAGGTCTTAGACCTGTGCGTGGGTAATGAGTTGGATGATGGTGATTTATGAGTTGGACCTACAGTTTTAGGTGGGTTCCGAACCACCGGGAAGTGATTTTCAGCAGAGAACAGTGTATTTTTTAGAAATAGAAATAGAAATAGAAATTCATTTATTGACATAAAACATTTTTACAATGCATGGTCAACGTCAAAAACAATTTGATAGTCACAAAATATATAATAATTTACAGAAAATAGAAGTACAGTATGTATAAGTTATGTCAATATTTATCTTCTTATATAATTTTCAAAGTTGATTTCATAATAATCGGCAACTCTGTATAGACATTCTTCCTGTAAAATATTTTTTACAATGTTCTTAAAAGCTATACCATGAAGCCCTCTTACAACTATTGGTAAGGAATTGTACAATTTTATTCCTGTGTAAAGCCAACTTTTTTGAGATCTTGCAAATTGTAGATATTCAGTTCTCAGGTCATTCCTGTGCCTAGTATTGTAATTATGAACTTCATTGTTTGTCAATAACTCTCCTTTATTTTGATGGACATGAAGCAGCAAGCTCAGTATATATATGGAAGGCAATGTCAACAGTTTCAGGTTTCTAAATAAAGGCGTGCAATGAGCTCTTTGGGGTTTTGCTGCCAGCAATATTGTCAGTTCATTTCTAGGATGTCTTTCTTTTGATGTAATTGTTATGTTTTTGGCAAGGGGAAATATTGAGGGGACGAGTGATAGCCGTGAGCCGTAGCAGGCATTTAGATAAACAACGCTCTCCTGGGCCCTCTTAGTAAGGGTGACTGATTGGATTTGCAAGCAAAATAGACTCTATTCTCTGCCATAAAATCACTTCCTGGTGGTTCGGAACCCACCTAAAACTTTAGGTCTAACTCGTTAATCATCATCATCCAACTCATTACCCATGCACAGATCTCAAACCCATGTGGGCTTCATCCTTCAAAAAAATTAATAAATTTATTCATTCGGGCTGAGACAATAAATGACTGAAATTGAAATGAATAGAATTCGATGTTGCCGTATTCATTACATAAACCAAGGATCTACAGTTTAGGTAATCATATCGATCTCAAAAAAATTAAATTCAATATGCCACATTATTTGCATGGACGGATACTATTGGTCAACGGAATTGGCCGAATACTCTATGATTGGTGGAGTTCTGACACACTCACTTATAGCAGGGGTGGATCCAGAAAGTTTTGGAGAAGGATGTCAACTGCAACTGAGAAAGATTTTTGGGGTTTGTCACCTTCAAAAAGATTTTTATCCATCCCCATAAAAGATACAAATAAACATTTTATGTGTCGGTTGAGAATTCGGGGGGGGGGGGGGGGGGTAATCGCCCCTGAATTCACCCCTGACTAAGAAAGAGCTTCCATATATTCTCTATTTGAATTTTTTGATTTTTGAGAAGAGAACACATGAATTCTTTGGAGAGAGTGAAATTAGACAACCACAACTCCATATCTTTGTCAATTGCAACAAATCTCAGTTCTGCTTGACGTCCAATTGAGGATCATAAGCATTGAAACTCAATTTGTTTTTGTAAAAAATGAAAATTTCAATAGTATTTGACAACATTCTCTTTCATTCATCGCATTCATAATGAAGAAGTTCTAAAATATCTATAAAGGCAGTAGAGAGCTTTGTATTTTTCTTGCAGTTTAACAGTGCGTGGTCCACTCATTTTCTCCAATATAGAAAAGTGCATGAAAATAAGTGCACCACTACCGGATATGAGGGCTCCGTATAGTCTGGATCATCTATATAAGCTGCGTTTTTCCTCGTATAGGTTGTGGCAAACATCACGGTACTCCTATTTGGAAAAGGTATATTCATCATATTGTATAGATGAGTGGGCGATTTGGGGAGAAGTGCTCCAAAAAATGAAAGAATATTAATATGACTGATGTATTGGCATGTATGGAACTGAAGGCAATTTTTATGATGAGGGAGCATCAGTGATAAGGAATGGATGGAGCTTTTTCGTTCAGGTAACCCACTCTTTTAACCCTGGCAGAAGGCAGTGGTGTGGGTATCGAACACGAATAAATTTATCTAACAACCTACTCCTTCAATCTACAGGCTCAAAACTCAACCCCTCAGTTATTCAACACTACTGTGTTTCAAAAAGATGTCTATCAATTTCTGAATCAGATTCTTCTTAAGCGCTGGTTTGCTAACCCAAAGGTTCGACCCTTGTCTGGCCGAATGATTTTCACTGAGACCACTCCTGTGTTTTGGAGGACACGTTAAGCTAGACGCCCTGTATCTATGCTGGTGCTATCTGAGAAACTCTTGACACAAGACGTGAACCAGCCAGGTCACACGATATTATTATTGCAGTCGATCCTCTGTATAACGAAATCTACTACATGCAGAATGTTTACTGTGTCCCTTGACATTGCAATCTTGGCAAGACGACTTTTCATTAAGGAATTCTTTGCTTGGATAATCAATTTGTCCAACAGAAATGTATCACCTACATAATATGAATTTATATTGTTGGGAAATGTTAGAAAGAAAAAAGCATATTTCTGTGCTGTCTATTGTGTCAACAGTACTTCCGCTTACATTGATAACATACACTTTTTGTTTATTCTACTCCTGTTTTCTCCATCTTCCTCACTCTCAAATGGTCATATAGAATGTTATCTGTGTTGATAGAAATATTGGGAAGCCAATGGAGATTTCGGGAATTCACCAGAATGTTCTAGATTATGTCATCAGTTCCCGGAACTTCCTGTCATATAGAATGTTAGAGACATCATTATCCGTGTAAATAGAAACATCGGGAAGCCAATGGAGATTTCGAGAACTCGCCAGAATGTTCCAGATTATGTTATCAGATTCCAGAACTTCCTAGAATACTTAAAAAAAATAAAGAGCAGTCCTTGTAAACAGCAGTTCAGTTGTTATTTGTCCTTCAAAACGTTTGTATCCAGTGACAGTATGTGACAATATAGACATTGTGATTACGCATATCAAATCCTCGTGATAAGTTTGTGGTAAATTCTTTGACAGTAGACATCCTTCTTTGTGGCAGAATGCTCAGTGCTATTATTGTGATTATCAAATACCGTGATAGATGCTGTACTTCGTAAGTGTTCAGTTATTTATTGAATTATTGATCGGCCTATTGACAGTTATTGATTAGTTTATCTTGTGTTACATAACTGATTTGTGCGTGTTGTAAGTAATTTGTTTAAATAGAGTACGAGTGTTAATTTCAATTGTTGCCAGCATTATTTTAGTGACAGAACCCATCTATATTGCAAATTAAAAGTACAATCTAAAAGTTAAAAACTTCCCTGAGATTTTTTAGTATCTATAAGTACAAAAGTGTTGATAAAACTAGTTTATAATTTTTTATGCAACAGGCTGCAGCAATGTATTTTCGTCCTAATGAAAAATTTAATCAGCACATAAAGTTAGCAAAGAAAGCGCACCTCTTCTGATCATGATTCCTGATATAAGTCAGTAGAACCAATTATTTTGGAAGATAATACAGTTTCTGTTCTTTATGATAAATAAGATTCATCACCCCACATCAATTTCTCCACATTCATTTGAACATCAACCTCAATTTGTGTTTTTGGGAGCGATAATTAGATTAATTTTCACCCACGTTGCTCCGTAGTAATATTTAGTGTGTTCGTGACATAGTGTCGTAACATTTTCAAGTCTGTACGTTACGAGCTATTACAGCTGGATCGTAATATTTCTTCTTCATTCTTCAATGGCTTTCTGCAACAGGAAAGTAGAAAACTTTTCCGATGAGAGTATCACTCGCGAAATGTGCAGTAAAACCCATTAGGAAAATTTCACTCATCGACCAGTAAATAATCGGTGGCTTGAGCGACTCCACCCCATGAGGCAACAGTGTATACGTCACCAATCGAAAAGGTGGGGAGGGGGGGAATTGACGAGGGGTATCATCCCCAACATTATCAACATCCCCACCATCCAATAATATTGAAGGACGGCTTATTCTTCGCCGTGCCACCGACCCCAGTGTATTGCAAATTTCTCCGATCTGCAGTTTCCTGTCTGCAAAGCCATCATACTTTGCGTTGCTTCGTGAGCTTCCTCTTCATAGTAGATCATCGTTGGCCGTATTATTATTGTCAGTGCTTGGCTACACCCAAAGCCTGTTGTTGATAACGCGTCGCTCCCAACGTGTCGCGCTAAACTGGAACGTGTATTTGTTTTCCTCAATTCTTTTTGTGATTACAGTTTAGAATATGGACGTACAGCTAAGCAGACCACACTTTCTAAACTGTTGTATTTACGGTTTACGTTCCTAACAATCTTAATTGAGTAGGTGTTCAGTTTCAATTTCATTTTAAAAGTTAGCATTTTAAATATTTTGTAAACATCAACTACGAATGTAGAATTTATTATAGTAATACAAGTTTCATACTATCGCATGCACGGTTAGCGTCTTCAGCAATTTTTTTTATCTTGTAGAAATTCAGATTTCCAGTTTTGTAGCACGACAATTACTCAGATTTCCAGGATCAATTAATAATTTGGCATAAACAAAATAATAGTATCAGTAACGCTGAAAATGTAAAATAATACTTTTTTCAAGTCATCGCATGTACGGCTCAAATCTAGCTATCATTATTGAGTAGAAGTCAAGTTTTTCAGTCTTGTAGCATTTTAAAATAAAAATAAACTCGAAGAATGCTGAAATTTAGAAAGTAAAATACTGTTTTTAATGAAAAACTAATCTCACTTTTTCAACTATTGCTTCGGCATTGATTCACCTCTCAAACCATCTTTAATAAGTGAATGCTCAAAATTTCTGCTTGTTAATATATTTTTGCATTTCATTAATAATTAAAGCTGCGAATGCTGAAGTGTAGATTACACAGTAGTTTCTAATAAGTTGAAGAGTGAACGATCCCACTTTAAAAATTATTGCATTCACTATTCTCGGTTTTTAACATTATTGAGCTTGTGTACAGATTGATACCTTTCTAACATTTCAATAATTGTGGAATGTTTCCATGGATAGCTTTGGATGGATAGTTTCATGAATAACAAAATTCATGATTTCAATGGATTGGGGGAGGGTAGGATTTTGTTCAAATTTGGCTTAATGAATGATTTAAAGTCTCAACTTGAGTCAATTAAACTAGTTTGGTTGGGTTGGATTTTGTTCAAATTTGACCTAATGAATAAATTAAAAGTCTCAACTTGACTCAATTAGGCTAGTTTGGTTGGAAACAATGAAAGGTAAACGATGAGTAAACAACGAGTATAGATAGTTTGAACTGCAGTTTTATTTGAAGCTACTTATTAGGCCTAAAGTATTCATTCCATTACGTCCTCTGTAAGCCGTTATGCAGGAATAAGCTATGATAATAAGATAAAATTGTTTTGTGTCAATGAAAAATCTAGATTTCTTTCTAAACAAAATTGGTGCAAAATACAATCAGGGTTGAACAAGGTTGTCTAGAAAGTAGAAAGCATACAATATAGCATTGGAATACTGTATATAAATTTTAATAAGTAGAATATTGATGTCCATATTCCATATGAACAACTTGCAATAGTAAATAGTTATATGAGTATGAGTAATAACTGAGTACAGTTTACTAGAAAACAAGGCTTAATTTTGAAGAATGATCCTCCATAAATTGATACATACATTCCATCATTGCACAAATGAAAGTAACTATCAACTCCATTCACTAATTGTACAAATGAATTTAGGTACTCCATTCACTAACAACTTATCGCTAATACTACTTATCTCTACTTTTCACTTCTTTGTCACTAAGTAGCGCTAAAACTGCATCTGACTTGAATGGTATAAAAGTAATGTGTTCATATAGAAGTCATAAATTTCATCGTTGAACAGATTGAAGCTTCAATCTGTTCAACGATGAAATTTATGTTCGGTCTCGACGAAAAAGCAATAGCCTATTATTACAAATTATCTCCAATTTGAGTATTTATACATTGATGCAAAATTTCGATTTTTCTTTGGATTTCGTGTTCCATAACGATCTGCGTTGTTAGTATTAACTTTTTATGGTAAATTCAACGACTTGCTGTCAATTTTAGTTGAGAATAAATTATATTTTTACTCACTTCAGGCCAAACGTTTTCGAGTCATGGAGACTCATCTTCAAAGGCATTTGAAAACGTTTGGCCTGAAGTGAGTAAAAATATTATTTATCTCAACTAAAATTGACTGAGTCATTGAATTTACCATAAAAAGTTAATCTCAATTTTTTCAGTAAACTGGAATCTCTTGACAATTGTTATAGATTTTATAGTACTTTAGCCTAAGTTCACTATACAGTATATTCAAGAATCCAGCACTGCTGAGAGACAGACCTTTGGAATTTTTCATTTAAAATGTTAGGTCAGATATGACTGAAAATTGCGAATGGTAAAGCAGAGGCTTCAGTTTTCACAAACGAGCAAACGAATATCTGTACCGGATGTCGTGATTTATTTGACTGAAAATACGTTCTTGGACACAAGAAAAACAGAAACTTTCCCTTTGGGAGTGTCCCCCTCACTCCACGTTTCGACAGACTCCTTGGAACCTCCTCCTCAGTCAAGATGTTTAGATTCGCCCCTGGGAGAAAATCTTTATGCTTTTTTGTCCGTCCAACCTGAAACCTCCAATTTTCGTGGCGTGTGTTGATATAACTAGCTTTCTTTTTCCTTCTAGTAGGAGGGGGGGGGGGAATAATCTACATACTTCTATATAGCTTTACTCATACTCTTATATCCTTATGAGGCCTATACTTTACTACTTTATCTTTTATCCCCTTTTACCACAAACAAAATGGATGCTATCCTTCTTGCTGGTTGAAACTTAGTTCCATTTCACAGGAATGTCACTTTATAAGTGGCTTCCGATAGCCTGGAGTTTAAATATGGATTTTTCATTTTTGTTTGAAAAACCCTTTTTATTTTTCCTTTGAAAAAAAAGCCTGTTGAAACTTATATTTTTACCGGTATATATATATCATCTCTGATAGGAAAAGTTTTTTCAGTCGTCTCGAAATTCAATCTTCTCCATATTGAATTATTCTATTAATTCCGTTGCGAATTCCAAGAATTTATAAACCGGTGCGGAATGAATATCGATAACAAAAATAATTTAGAGAGCAAAAATCTTGTATTATTTATTGTTGTTAAATATAGCCCACCAGTGATGAATGGATAAGTTCCCTTTACTAAGGGTGGAGTTGGGAATCTAAACCACTCAATTTGGAAACCACTCAACTGATAAATGTGATCATATGATCAATAATATCACTTTGATCATAAGATCACTTTGGGAAGTGATAGCCGAGTGCCGTAGCAGGTATCTGAACAATCAGAGATAAGCTACGAAACTCCTGGACTCTCTTTGTGAGGGTGACCGATTGGATTGGCCAGCAATAAGACTCTGTTCTCAGCTGTCAAAACGTTATGTTATTGGTTGGAAGTAGGACCAGGCAAGCTGTTCTATGATTGGCTGCAGCCATATAGAGCAATTGCTCTCATTGGTGAGAAAAAAAGCTTCAAATTGGTTGGAAGAGGGACCCAGCACGCTATTATATGATTGGATGCCACCATTTAAAGGAAGTAGTTTTATTGGTTGAACCAAAACGCCATATTATTGTTTGAAAGTGGGATCAGGTAATCTGTTCTATGATCGACTGCCACCATTATGTGCAATTTCTCTCATTGGTCAACAAAACAGCTTGAAATTGTTTGGAAGCAGGACCAGGAAGGTGTTCTATGATTGCCTGTTGCCATTTTGAGGGAGTAGTTCTATTGGTCAAATCAAAATGTCATGTTATTGGTTGAAAGTGGGACAAGGCTAGCTGTTCTATGATTGGCTGCAGCCATTTGTAGCAGTTGCACAAATTTGTCAACAAAACAGCTACTTATTGGTTGGAGAGGGACCTGGCAAGCTGTTCTATGATTGGCTGCCACCATTTTGAAGTAGTTCTATTGGTTGAACCAAAACGCCATGTTATTGGTTGAAAGTGGGACCAGGCAAGCTGTTCTATGATTGGCTTTTATCATTTTCATCAATTGCTCTCAATGATCAACAAAACAGCTTTTTATTGGTTAAATAGAGACCTAGCAGGAGTTTCTATGTATGGCTGCCACCGTTTTGAGCAAATGATCTCATTGGCCAACAAACCCCTCTTATTGGTTGAAAAGGGCCTTGCAAGCTGTTCTATGATTGGCTTCCGCCATTTTGAAAAAGTAGTTCTATAGGTCAAACAAAAACGCCATGTTATTGGTTGGAAGTGGGACCTGGCTAGCTGTTCTATGATTGGCTGCCGACATTTAGAGAATTTGCTCTCATTGGTCAACAAAAAAGCTTCTAATTGGTTGAAGTGGAACCTGGCAAGGTGCTCTATGATTGGCTTTTGTCATTTTGTTCAATTGGTCAACAAAACAGATTCTAATTGGTTGAAGATGTAACTGGCAAGCTGTTCTATGATTGGCTGCTGCCATTTTGAGGAAGTGGTTTTATTGGTTGAAACAAAACGCTATGTTATTGGTTGAAGGTGGGACCAGGTAAGCTGTTCTATGATTGGCTGCCGTCATTTTGAGGAAGTAGTTCTATTGGTCAAATCAAAACGTCATGTTATTGGTTGGAAGTGGGACCAGGCAAGCTGTTCTATGATTGGCTGCTGCCATTTTGTGGAAGAATTTCTATTGGTCAAATCAGAACGCCATGTTATAGTTGTTTTATGATTGGCTGCTGCCAATTTCAGCAATTGCTCTCATTGGTCAACAAAATAGCTAGTGATTGGTTGAAGAGGGACCAGGAAAGCTGTTCTATGATTGGCTGCCACCATTTTGAGCAGTTGCTCTCATTGGTTGAAAAAACAGCTTCTAATTGGTTGAAGAGGGACCTGGCAAGCTGTTCTATGATTGGCTGCCACCATTTTGAGGAAGTAGTTCTATTGGTTAAACCAAAACGCCATGTTATTGGTGGGAAGTGTGATCAGGCAAGCTGTTCCATGATTGGCTGCTGCTGTCATTTTGAGGAAGAAGTTCTATTGGTCAATCTAAAATGCTATGTTATTGGTTGGAAGTGGCACCTGGCAAGCTGTTCAATGAATGGCTGCCGCCATTTTGAGCAAATGCTCTCATTGGCCAACAAAACCCTCTTATTGGTTGAAAAGGGACCTTGCAAGCAGTTCTATGATTGGCTTCCGCCATTTTGAAAAAGTAGTTCTATTGGTCAAACCAAAATGCCATGATTTTGGTTGAAGGTGGGACCTGGCAAGCTGTTCTGATTGGCTGCCACCATTTTGAGGAAGTAGTTCTATTGGTTAAACCAAAACGCCATGTAATTGGTGGGAAGTGTGATCAGGCAAGCTGTTCCATGATTGGCTGCTGCTGTCATTTTGAGGAAGTAGTTCTATTGGTCAATCTAAAATGCTATGTTATTGGTTGGAAGTGGCACCTGGCAAGCTGTTCAATGAATGGCTGCCGCCATTTTGAGCAAATGCTCTCATTGGCCAACAAAACCCTCTTATTGGTTGAAAAGGGACCTTGCAAGCAGTTCTATGATTGGCTTCCGCCATTTTGAAAAAGTAGTTCTATTGGTCAAACCGAAATGCCATGATTTTGGTTGAAGGTGGGACCTGGCAAGCTGTTCTATGATTGGCTGCCACCATTGTGAGGAAGTAGTTCTATTGGTCAAACCGAAACGCCATGTTATTGGTTGAAAGTTGGACTAGGCAAGCTGTTCTATGATTGGCTGCCACCATTTTGAGCAATAGCTCTCATTGGTCAACAACACAGCTTCTAATTGGTTGAAGAGGGACCTGGCAAGCTGTTCTATGATTGGCTGCTGCCAATTTCAGCAATTGCTCTAATTTGTCAACAAAACAGCTTCCAATTTGTTGAAGCGGGACTTGGCAAGTTGTTCTATGAATCTGTTTGGAACCCGCCTAAAACTTTAGGTCCAACTCATCAATCACTATCATCCAATTCATTAACCACGCACTGTTCTCAGACCTATGTGGGCTTCATCCTCCAGAAAAAAAGTATGAATGATCAAGGTTTGATTCCGTTTTAGATGTGGCATAAATGTGATTCTTTATAACAATGATTAAAGTTGGATTCCATTTTAAGTCTGGCATAAAATCAATGCAATCAATATAATATCAATATTACAATACAATATAATAATATCAATGAACAAGGTTAGATTCCCTGTTTTGGTGAACCAAACAACCATCCCGCTGTTTCCTGGTTCATCTTTCGGAAAGATCTGCTATTCCCTCCCAACAAATTTATTGATCCTTCAAGCCTTTTTTAAGCCTTTAGTTATTAGCCTAATGGTTCTAGAAATCCTATTCAATTCAATTCCTTTTCGTTAAATACGAATTAATCACTGCAATTACCAGGGTAGTATTACGTTTTATAGAGACTTGTGTGTGGGTAATGAGGTGAATAATGACAGGATATATCCAAGGCTGAATGAGTTTCAAACTCGAGACCGCAGGAATAGCAGCAAGTCAGAGGCTCATCTAATCAGAGATACGCGCTCCAAACAACTGTGCTATCATTAGTAACATAATGATACCAGGTCTACATCAAAACCGCCAATAAAATGAAATGTAAGAAAAAATTTGTTCCATAGGTATATGTCTATTGTCGGCCTCGGTGGCTCAGTCAGTTGGGGAGCTTGTCTCTGTTCAGATAAGACTCTGGCTTGCTCCTCGAGGTCTCGATTTCAAATCTCGTTCAGCCTTGAACATTTTCTGTCATTATTCACCTCATTCACGCACAAGTCCCAAGACTAAAAACCAAGCTTGGAGGTTTTCACCTTGTCATCGTTTACCTCATTACCCACGCACAAGTCTCAAGACTCATGTGGGCATCATATGGCAAAAAGTTTGAAGAATGTAAACTGCTGAAAATTTAACGTTGTTTTTGTAACTGATTCATCAATATCATCAAGACCTATGTTTAAGTTCTATAAGTTCATACCTTTTCGTTTCTATTTCATGAAAGTGAAATTGATTATTCTTCTTTATTCAACCTCCATTTGAAACTTGTGTTGAGTAAAAAAGTCCTTTCAATTTTATTTGAAAATCTATTTCCTTCCAAATAAAATTGTTTCATCAAATTCCTTACAAATTTCAAGGAAATCATTTGATAATATTTTTATGGGTTCTATCACTGAAATAATGCTGGCAACACTTGAAATTGACACTCGCCCTTTATTTGCACAAATTACTTTTACAACACGTAGTAATCACAAGAAAAATCAATAATAGAAAAATAGATCAGCCAATAATGGACTTTAGGTTTTTCTAAACAAACATTAATTACTAGCTATGAATAGGCCGATCGATAATCAAATAAACAGCTATCCAATAAACTTCAATGAAGTGAAATGAAATGTCTAAAAACAGTTAAACACTCACAAAACACAGTCTGTTACGGTATTTGATAATCCCAATAATAGCACTGAGTATTGTCAAAGAATTTACCACTTAAGCTGATCAAGAGTACTTGATTTTTCGAAATCACATGGTCTTTATTAAATTGGGATTGTTTATGTAATCACAGGGTCTGAATAAACTGCCAAAGTGCCACAAACGATAGGAAGATCAAACAGCACTGACTCAACACAGACAAGAAGAGCCCTTTTATAATGTTTTCATTCATCTAGCAATTTCCAGAAATTTCTCAATATCTCAATCACTCAGAAAATGTTCTAGTAGATTGACGATTGCGCCAGTCACATAAAGCAGATGAGAGTGAGAGAGACATTCAAGGAGAGTGAGTCAAGGAGAGTCAATCTACAATCTCTTTAAAGCACGTTTGTCAATCAATGGAAGCGATGTTTATGTTTACAAAATGAATGGCATAGAGTCATAGAAAATAAATTGTTTGTCTTGCATTCTTAACAATATTATTAGTATGCCTTTCTCTTAGATTGAATTATTTTATTATTTTCGTAACTTCCAACTGATAAATATTATACAAAAGAAAATATTTGAAATTTTGCGATTTTTTTCGCAGCTAGTAAAATCCAGTCCATCCAATTGACAGAGTAGATAGGTTCTTAAGCAAAGATCACAAATTAGTTTTGTACTTGAAACTTGATTGCGAAGATGGGAGATAAAGACTCGGCTAATGAAGTTGCTAAAAACGGGACCAAAAGTGACAATGGAGAGAATACAACAACCGCAATGAAAAAAAACAAAAAGTGTTCCATAACGGCTCCAGTCAAGAAAGTGGTTACAGTTCTGGCTCCAAAAGAGGTGAGTTTTTAAAAATCTAACATAAAATTTGAGACATCTAATGTTTTGCTCATTGATCATCCCATTGTGGTGATTAAATTTGTGATGATAAAGACAATAATTATCAAATTTATCTACGACTATCTATAGAGGCTAAGTAGATATTAGAGGCTAGACATTGATAACAAAACGGCTGACTTTATTCACACCTGATCAAAACCATTTTAAAATGAATTATTATGACACTACTTTGATTTTTGACATTGGATCCAGACCTATCAGAGCTCAGGATTTCTTTTTAACAGTTTCGAAATGAATAATATGCAATCAGCTGATTCAAACATTTCGAATTTAAATTCAGAATCGATCAACAGCAAACACGCATTTTCGATATCTGATTGACAAGTTGTGTTATCAACGTAATATATTGGTAATCGTAAATAAAACATTGTATGAAACGATCGCATTTTGTCTATAAGCTAATGTGTAAGATGTTTAGGACATGGGTTGATCTCTCTTGTGGCTTCAAAGCAGTCATAATGCGTTCTTTGTATGAACTACAATTTTATTGCTCCTTGTGTTTTTAATAGTTATTTATGTATTAAGAGCGTGAAGCGCGACTTTATCGCTCGAGCCAAAACAGTTACTGCGCGACGCATAGCGGAGCGCAGTAATTTTGCGAGAGCGATAAAGAAGCTTCACGCGCGAATTACATACAATATTTCTCCTACAACTGCAGTTCGTAATTACCAACACAATAAAAACTTTTAGTTTGTAACATCACAGACCGTGCGTGGATTTGGTTAGCGTGCGCCATTGTTGAGGTTGTAAGAATTTCACGGATTTCGTGATCCACCAATGAGAAGCCATCAAACACAGCTGGCGAGCGGTAAAGTACTTTTTTCGTTCGTCAGCTGACTTTACCGCTCGCTGAGTAGTAAAGAGGTATTTTACAATCAGTTTTCAGTACGTAAAGAAATACTTTACGAGCAGTTGTAGGAAAACTATTTACTTCTACCACAACAAGCTTGCCATCTGATATGAGAGAACAGTAATATTTTTATGAAACTCGTTAATTCTTATAGTGAGGAAAGTAATCACTTTGTAATACAGTACTTGGACCAGTTTTATGAAAAACTTATACTTACGATGATTACGGTCTGGGATTTTAGTGTTATGATGTTTGAAGAGTTTGAAATCAAGCGTCTGGACCAGAGCCAATTAAATTTGATCAGCTTGGAGAAGAGCGTGAATTGCTATAGAGTAAATTCAATAATTTTTCAAATCTATCTAACCATCTACAAAAAGACTGTTACAATAAAGCTAGTTGCTAGTCATTACTGTTGTTATTATCGTAGAGATTTACCAGAGCGGTTCTCAGAGCCAACCCTTTCATCTACTAGGCTATATCTTAACCCCTTTATTTGAAGACCCATCAAAATGGCTAGAGCTCTAGCTGTACTATCGAATAAAAACTTGGAGCAATGTGGAATCTAAACAAGCTAAGAGTAACTCTACGGTAAATAATTTCTTTTTTAATCAGAAGCAACTCTATCGCTTTTGGAACTTGTTTAGCTTGAATTCACACCGGTCTACAGCTCTACATTTCTTAATCTATGCAATTGGTCTCGCTCTAGCTTTCGCCTTTTGAACAAACCTTCGTTCTGTCCTCTGCGCATTCGATTTTTATCATTTTTTCCAATGTTTTTTGGTTTGAAAAATATCGCAATTGAGGTCACAATTTTCTTCATGAAAGTAAAAGTATGTAAATACGTTCGGCTTTTATTGGTGGGGAGACCCTTACGGGTAGTTCCACGCTGAGCCATGTTATTGTAAACATGATGGACCTACAATTTTAGGTGGGTTCCGAACCACCGGGAAGTGATTTCACAGCAGAGAACAAAGTATTCTTTGCTGGCCAATCCAATCGGTCACCCGTACATAGAGGGCCCAGGAGAGCGTTGCTTATCTATCTCATGGATACAACTTCCCTGTTTTTCATTAATTTATTGTGAAATATATGATCTTGAAGTTGAAATTGGACGTTTTGGAAGCAAGTCATATTTATAAATCGTACACAGGCTTTATAACTCTTGTAGTTGATATAAACGTTGGACGATTTCTTTATTGAATTCATAAGACTTATACAAGAGATTCAAATTCTTCCGACAAACACACCAGCAGCCTAGGAAACAATTTATTTACTTCTGACATTATGCAGGGCTTATAAGATTTAAGGGTATGGTGTGCTGGGTAGAATGCCTGAGACGTAGCCCCACTATGTACCTTGGTGTCCCACAGCATAAATTGCATGCCACCGAGTACTGCATGCCCATAAAGTTTTGTAGAAAATGACCTTTTGTTGTATTTACAAGTCCTCTTACAGCTGTCCCTTCCATCAACCCTATCTGACGTGCGCCAGAATTAAATAGTTTGATGCAAATGCACTTTTCATGAAATAATTATTTGAATAGCTTATTACCTTGTCTTCTTATCTTATTGCCTTACTGAGCACAAAAACCTTTACACCTTGTACTTAAACCACACGTTTTATTGTTCCTCTGGGCGTTTCCCTCACATAACACGCCATCTTCACTCTTCTTCTTCTTTTTCTCCTTCTTCTAAGGATCATCTAGCTTTTGATGAAAATCAATAGTATTGTTAGAGAAAAGTGAGCAGTAATAAGGAATACAATATCCTGTTAGTAGCGTAAATGTTTATAGTTTGAACTACTTGAATTAATTAGAACAACACTTGTACCAAAGAAAAGGCTCGATTGAAATATTTCATGTTCCCATTAAACAAGCGAAACATTTATAATTTATCAACTGAAAACTAGTGACTTCATATTGTATTTCTATAACTCGTCAGTGAATAAATATTAGAAGTAGAAAAGATTTCGTAGATTTTCTAATCCCATACTAGAGATAGAGTACTCATATTCATACAATCTTTTCTAAGCTCGTCCGAACAGGGATACTAATAAACTCAATAAAACACTATTGTAGAACAATCTAGATTCTTCCTAGAACCTAGAGGGTGAGCAGTGAGCTCATACTAGTCCAGTAGAGTAAGGCCAAACCCAAACTAGACAGTCTGTTACGTGGTCCTGAGCTAGGCGAGTCCACACGAAAATAACAATCTGGTCAACAGTTAAAGTTGCTCTACTAGAGTACTCTAACACAATTATTAGAGGCTCTGTTGAACTCAACGGCAGTATAATATGAAGTGAATGAACAAAAATAATCAAATGATCAGTACTCCAGGAAATCTACAACCTTTTTTGCTGTAGTATAAGCTTTTGATATAAAATTTCCAGACGAGATGTAGAATCCTGTAAAATCTAATAGTATTAGTATCTTTGAAAATGAATTTTATGTACTTTCCGGTAATAATTGATGAATAATAAGACTTCAAGTTGTCACAACCACATTTATTGAAAACAGTGAGATACTAGTTTCGGTTGTTACACCATTATCAATCTGAAACAAACTAAAACTAAAGTACAGAGTAGCTTTCAATATATTATACTATATGCACGGAATGATACTATTGGCTGAGGGAGAGAGTTCCTCTAATAGGCTGACCTTCATTGAGGGTCTGTGATTGGCTGAAGGTCAAAAGAATACACGCCCACTGGTGGGAGGAGCAACAAGCATTATTTTCAATAGACAGTGCCTAAAACTCGGATTAGTATAGGTACCAAAGTTTGTTTCGATAAAATGTAATAAAAAGTCTATAGTAGCGCGGAAAAGTATTGAACAAGCTCAAAAGTTTTTAATAAAGAAGGAAATTAGCTGGTGATACAAGAGAAGGGATAGCGTATCGTTTTACGTATTATATTATTCATTATGGATATCTTCCACAATATCACCTTCACCACTGCAAAGAATGTTCCGGTAATAATGTAAGTAGAACGCATAGCTAAATTCCAGGATACCCAAATCTTCAGGTGTGAATTTATGTTACACCTGAGTCCTAGAGCTGGGCCAGTGGGACAGCCTGCTAGGAGCATGAAGTGTGTGACCTTTAAAACTAGGATTTACGGCTTTTCACAGACTATAGACGAATCCATTGATTCAGACTGTGCTCGTTAAAACCCTTGTGCAAGTGAGTTCTCGGTCAATGAAACAATGAAGCTATCTTTTATTTTCTGTTTCTCTTTAGTAATTTTTTTTATTAAACTATGAAGAAATTGATTAACTTTTTAAGTGATTGATGAATCTCATACTCATGTTATTGCATCGATGTATTGTACTTCCTACACATTAATTCTAAAATCCCCTGTAGGCTAAAAATGATTATATTTTTTCTTGGTAACGTTATTTGTGAGCTGATTTATATTGTTATACAGCAGATGAAAACCTTAATGTCTTTACAATATATATGATACAAAGATTGTGATACAAAAGCCAAATAATGTCAATAACACTATAATAACGAGGGCAAGCTCTGAAGAAATTTAGGATCTAGAAAACCAGGTCAAGCTCCATTAGTTACAATATATTTTTGTTAAAATTTTTAATAGTAACTCATGTTGGGATGGATAAGCATGAACAAACATGAATTTATTAGTGGAAATTAAAAATTAAGTATCAATTTAATTGTGAATAAATAATATTTCTACTCACTCTTTGGACAAACGTTTTCGAGTCAGGTTGTTGAATTTACTATAGAAAGTTAATATTAACAATGCAGATTGTTATGGAACAAAAGACATCCAAAAATTTAAAACTTATTATGAACTCAGAGTAAATAATTTCAACTTTAGACAATATGTGGATGGTGATATGATAGCCTACTACTGACTACTTGCTGACAATTGTAAATTTCTCATGAATAAGAAGAAACTCCACATGACACGATTTTGACAAGTACAGGCTATTACGTACATCATGCAAGTACATTATGTATTGATAAAGGCTTCAAGCCTGAGAAAAAATAATTCACAGAGAATTATCAAAAATCTCTTTAAAAAATAATATTGAGTTTGTTTCTTCAATTCAATTTAGCATCATACATACAGAACTACAATTTTAAGACGACAAAATTTCAATATCATGTGATGAAACCACTGGCATAATATAACTTGTTCGCCAGTGGGAGTAGGAGCATAAATAATAAGGTTGCTCGTATTACAATAAAGTCATAAACGAAAAGAACAAAACACTGTACAAACACAAAAAACGAAAGAAAAAATTAAAAATATAACCAAAATAAATATGTGCCTTAATAGTCACCTACCATACCTTGGGCAATACAAATCAAAATCTGGAGTCCAAATAATTAAAAAATATTTAAATCAAAATAAAAGTTTTCGAAAATCCAATTTCTTGTTTTTGATGGGACTATCATTGTGGAAGGATAACTTATAAGCTCGGATGAGAAGATATTTATTAACTTTGAAGCGATGTAAATAAGCTGCTTACTTAAGACTGTTAGATCTGAAACATAACATTTATATTTGTTTGTATTGTATATGGTTCTACGGTTCTCATTATTTATTTTTTAAATTTGCCCTTGTTTCTCTGAAAACTTCTTAGTGCTGAAATGACGCTAGATAACTTTGGCCACGTTAATCAGCAAACCAGAAACTCAAACTCAACTCGACATTCAATCCAAGTTTGGTGCAATTCAATTTCAAACTTCACTCCTCGTGTTCCTGTTTTACTGTATCGAGAACTATTACTGCTGCGTTCATCCAAGGTCTCACTAGTGCGGTCTCGGTTCAACCAACTTGCATTCTATTCAGACAACTGATTACAGGAATTCCTTTTGTGATTCGCCTCACAACGCGCACAATCATTGTCAATCAGTTTGTTAATACGATTAAAAATTGGTTCTCAATCTGAAAACGTATTGCACCTCAATCAAATTATCAATCTCTATTCTCTATCCATTTCTCCGTAGGCCAATCAGGCGTTTTCGATAACGTATTTCCAGCTTTATGTATTCCAAGTATAGCCTATAGTTGCAGATTCCAAATTCAAGCATTCGACAACACCTATGAGGATATTAAGATTTACTATAAGTACTATATAACATTAATATGCTGTATTAATGGGGATATACTGTAAAGATAGCGTCTCACGCTAATCGTCGTAAATAAATGGCTACCATTGACTGAGTCGTTACACCCAGTGACAGACAACCAATAGTAGCTATTTTAGCATCTGAGACGCTTGGCAAGCTGCCCGCATACGTTAAGCCTCAGTCCAAAATTCACCCCAATGATTTAATTGCTTGTCTATAGCATCCTGGGGAAGACATTAACTTTCTAAATAAACAGCTGTTGAGAAAAATGTGCGTCTAGTTGTGCAAATCAATATCAGTGAGATTTGAAAAATGAGGCGTTTGATGAGACTTAGCCTACTGATCGTTTTTTAATTGCTGGAACTTTTTTAAGTTCGTTTTTTGATTGCTCTTATAAATTCATACATATTCTTTTATTCTCGATTCAAAATTTATTCATTCCACTTTTTTTAATAAAAAAGAGAGCTATCGAATATTTAATCCGTATATACTTCCATTTTTAATCTTCTTAGTATTTATGATAGTGATATTGTGCTAGATATCCCCAATGAATAATACTGATGTTGTCTCAACCACTTTAATAACACAGGAGATACTGTAGTTTCGACGTTCACGTTATTTTCAATCTCAACCAAAAACATAGTTTGTTAAAACTGAAACATTGAGTTGACAACCACTTCAATTTAATAGTATAGTTTCGACTGTCACATCATTTTCAGTCTCAAAATCAAACTCAGTGTTTAATTTTCTTCAACGTGAAAATGGCATAGAATAGAATAGAATAACTTTTTATTTGTTGACGTGGCGAAGTTTGGACAGTAATGTCATGATAGTGGAAACTATAGTAACTTATATCGTGTGTTATTAATTGAAGTGGTTTAGATAACATCAGTATTATTCATTATTTTTTCATTTATTTTACTTTTTTGATGATCAAAATAGGGTGAATATTTACTATTATAACATTTTGATGCTGTGATAGCTGAATCATGATAATTATGTGATAAGTTACTTATAAATTCTTCGAGGTAATAATATTGATACAGTACCAAGCTTTTATGTTTGATGTCATGGATAATAATGATTTTTATTGCTATGGTGCTATTTGTTTTTTTTTTTTTTTTTTGTAAATTACTTCTTGGAGACTCCAGATAAGGAGATATCGATACAGTACCAAGCAATCCATCCATTCATTACTAAACTTTGTAAGCAAAAGTTGTGTTGCAAATTCCATAGCTTCAGGCATCACTATAATGTAACATTATCAACCATTATATGGACTTCTATCAACTAGTCATGTTTGAAATTGCGTTTATAACAATAACTTTAGTTTCATGGCTTCGCTATTATATTGAGCTGTTCACTATTGTATTGATGTCAATGTACCAAGTTCAGTTATGATAATCTTTTGTATCGAGTTTACCACAAAAACATGATTTCATAGAGACTACGAATCATAGAGTACTATATACTATGTACATAGAGCCATAGACGAACCAGCTTACTCCCTAATCTATGATAGAGCACTATAGTGCTATGGATCATAGTACTATGCATGCACTTGGAGTATAACTTACATCTTAAAAAATAGTAATTAATTTCGAAATTCACTTCAACGCTAAAAAAAGTAAATTTTTATACATCAATGCTATAGGCCTACATTATCTATTGGTTATTATGATATTGTGGTTAATAACCATGATGGATAACACATAATTATGTTGTCGCAGTCCCTGAAATTATTAAAAGGTGAGATACTATAGTTTCGACTGGCACTTTATTTCCTATATTAATCAGCAGTTTGATTGAGATTGAAAATGACGTGACAGTCAAAACTATAGTCACTCTTGTTTCAATAATTCGAGTGATGGTAACAACAATACTTTATTCATTATCTAGTTGACATTTACCAATTAAATTTTAGTATCTCCAAAATTAAATATATTTACATCTTGAACCATAGAAAATAATACCTAATCCAAAAATAAACCCTAAAATTATTAAAAAGACTTAAGCTCGGCTACGCTACTGTACGTTCGTGAACGCTGAGAATGAGATGAACATGTTGATGCAAATCTGATCAATTTGCAAGTGGCGTATGAACTGATTTAAAATGCTGCGTTGAAGAGAGCCAAAACATCGGCACTCTTGTTCCACTCTTTCAGTTAAGTTTTGGTGCTAGCTCCTGTTTGGTATATCCTAGTTTCTCATTTGCCCGAATAGCATCTTGATCTGCATCAATCTCCATCCCGGGTGATGTTGACACTTCTGTTGGGTATGATAGCAGGAATCTGAATAATAATTTGGAAGCGAATTTGAATCGTGATATCTTTGCATTTTTCAAGCGCAAGGGCAGACACTCTGCTGTCTGCTCTGCTCTGGAGTAATGGAATGAGAATAGATATCCATCTAGCTTTTATGAACTTTGCCACTTTATCCCAGACTCGGATTTATCTATCCATGATCATAAAGCCCCACGCTGAGTTGCGACCTATATTTGTCATTTTGTCATACAGTCTGAAAGCTGCTCCCCAACATACTTGGCTTTTTCCACGTCAAATGCTCGTTTTCTTCCATGACACCAGTCTTTCTTACTCTTGGGTAAGCTCGTCTCACTCTCTTCTCTCTCACATACTCACGGACACACACTCTCCCTCTTTCTAATTGAAGAGATTTTTCTTAATTCTCACAGAAAATCTCTCCATTCTATTACAGACTCTAGTCCTTTACCTATTATTCTTCATATAAAGCTGTTGATCACTAGACCCCACAATTTAATTTTCTTACAGTGTATGGGGAGGAGCTGTGAATGTTCATTTCAAAAAGCTTTTCACAATTCAAAAGCACTGGGGAGTCCGGTCCCACTAGGCGTCAAATTTGCAAGAAAGTAGAAACCAATCTGTCAAAACAAAACAAAACAAAACACTTATTGAGTGCCGTTCTTGGTAGGCCAAGACTATAATTATAGTATCTAATTTCGGAATCGAATGTTTTGACTGTGCGACAGCTGTACATCAAACAAGAAATATATTATTTTAATGTAAATAAATATCTTCTTGAACATTGCCAATCAATTCATAATTTACGACCTTCTCATTCAAGATATGCAATGAGAAGAACTCTTTTAAATGTATGTAGTACAGTTCACTTAGCCTATATTACTGGAAAAGTGTCAAATCTTATCCCTGCTCATTTATTAGCTCATAATAAGAAAAATAAATCATTTGGTAAAACGGTTGCTGATTGGATCCTTTCAGAAAATACAGAAACGCATATGTTCATGACTTTTCATGATTATGAATAGATGTCAACTTATTTAAAATTTAACGTTGTTTAGAATGTCGATTTGAGTGACATTTGGAACATTTGGGAAGTGATAGCCGTGAGCCGTTGCAGGTATGTGTTCAATCAGATTAGACAAGCAACGATCTCCTGGTCGCTCTCTGTAAGGGTGACCGATTGGATTGACCAGAAAAAAAGACTCTAAAATCACTTCCCGGAAGTTCAGAACCCACTAAAAATTGTATGTCCATGTTTCCAAAAACATAGCTTAAGCGGCGAGGTGAAACTACTCGTAAGGGTCTCCCCGCCAATAAAAGCCATACGCATTGGCTTACTTATTCTGCGACTATACTAACAAACATAGCCTATATATTTATTGAACAAAAATAGCCATTGAACTATTTCTCCTCGGTATTGGTAATGGTGATGGTGATATTGTGGTGAATATCCATAATGAATAAGAGTAATGTTGTCCAAGCCTCTTGAATTTTAAACAAGTGAGAGACTATAGTTTTGACTGTCACGTCAGGTCAATGTCTATAAACTCAGTTCTCTGCTGAGAGCTGAACTATCAGTCTATTGAGATTGAAATTGACGTAACAGTCAAAACTATAGTCTCACACTTGTTTATAATAATTAAAGTGGTCTGATTCATTATTTAGTTTTTTCAGATTTTTTGTAGATTACGTCTTGAAAACTCCAGTTAAGGAGGACAAGTCAGATTAATAATTATACAATCTTATACACTAGTTACCATAATTACTATATCAATTAGTTGAGGTGAGGCTTAATTTCAATGTGAAAGGAACTCTTGTACACTTTAAAACGCTTTATCAACTAAATTTTTTTCAAATTAATCTTTAAATATTTCTATACCTTCAATAATCTTTAAAAATTGTGGTAGCTTGTTGTAGAGTTTCCTACCAATATAACTAGGTTTTTGTTCGAATAAGCTATTCTATTATGCTATACTATTTTCACTCTCCAAGTGATAATCTCCTCGGCTTCGTGTATATAATCGTCTACGTCAAGATTTTGGTTAATATCACTCACTCTTTTCTACATATAAAGTAGCTTCATACACATATAAGCAGGGTAGACTACATTCAGGAGACCAAGTCTCTTGAACAACGGCCCACATGAATCTAATCTATTTCCTCTTTCCATACACCTAACCGCTTTCTTTTGGATCTTAAACACCCTATCGAGGTTTTGTTTTGATGAATTACCCCATACTAAGATAGCGTACCTAATATGTGACATTAAGAACCCATGGTAAGCTGTGAAAAGTAAATTTTTGTCATTCACTCTAGCAAGCTGTCGCAGGACAAATACCCAGATGAAATTTTATGACATATTTATTTTCATATGGAGCCCTGGTCAATCGTCTATCCAACAAAACTCCTAGAAATGCAATGTTTTCTTCCTGGTCTAGTTGATTATCGTTTACAAAAAAGTTTAAAGCCCTATCTTCATTTGAATTATGTTTGTTTTTGAATTGAAGGTATCGACATTTTTTACTATTTATCAATAATTTTAACTGATTTAAGAATTGATTGATCAGACGTTTGAGTAACCGGGAATTACACAGATTAATGCTTATTTGGAATTAAATTATTTGGACATTTCGAGGAATGAATTTTTACTGTGATCAAGAAATTAGTTTTTTCAAAATACATTTCTTTTAATTTCAATTTTTCAAAAATTGATTTTGAAAAAAGCTATTTGTTAGATTGAAATAGAAAATATGTCATTTTATTCCTAAAGGTGTCTTTCAGTTATGGAAAATTTATCAAAAATGTAAAACCACTCATTGGTGAAATCAATTGCCCCCAAAATCCGAAAATGTGTTTCACAAAATAATTGATGAAAAAAAATGTTTCCTTATAGCAAAAGATAAAATTTCCAAGCCCTGATAATATTCAATACAAGATACTTTGGGAAAAAATGGTGACCAAAAACCCTGCGCACAGCCTTAAACGTCAACAGTGTTGCCATTTAGCTAGAGTCTATAATGGTAGCTCTATAATGGTATGGCAATTAATTGCATTGACCACTGACTTAAAGCACGTGCTCCTATTGGTTGACGAGAAATACCTTGCAATTGGTTGGATGTATTATGATTGGTTTCAGCATGTAAAGTGACTCACTCACTTACTGACCGACTTATTTATCCATCACCTTTTTTGAGAACTACTCCACCAAAAAAAAAGAAGAAAAAACGGAATTTGGAACACATGTTCACTTGAGACCGTAGACAGTTAACAAGAGAAGATTTCGAAAATTTCTTAATAAATACTCAAAAAATAGTTGTTTGCTTAAAGAAATTCAGTGACTAAATTTAGGGCTTAAATTATGCGAAAATTAAGCGAGTTCAGCTAGTAGGTAATAGTAATTCATGTTCCAATACATATTGTTACAAAAGCAAACAAAGCAGTTATTTACGCACTCATTCTACGTACATCGTTTAAACGTGACTTGAAATCTGAATCTTCATTCTCTTGCTTTTCACTTGTCTTTGTCACTCTCATTCTTCAAATATGCATCTCTCTCACTCAATTGAGCTTCTCAAGAATTCTACAAACTTCTTGAACAATCGAAGTTGTGTTCTACTATATTCTGTGACCTTCCATGGCATTCTTGAAGCATCTAGAAGCCGCCAGTTCTTGGAATTATACAACTATAACAGCTATATAAAGAAGTCCACGTGAACAAGCTAGTTAGTCTTAAAAACTCGCGTGTCAGATTGTGTTACAGATCTCGTGCCATTGGAGTAAACAGTGTTCGATTCCAGTGTAAAGTGCAGAGACAAGTGTTTACTATTTGTGCAGCTTACTAACAGTTTAAAGACGTTGTGTCAAGTGATATTATTTGGGACTGTCAAATAACGAATTGGACTGTGTTTTGTGATAGTGTTAGTGATTAGTTGTTCTTTTATCATTTCTTTCTACATTATTGTACAGTTTATTGGACTCTTGTTTCTTTTATTATTAATCAGCCTGTAATTAATTGTTCATTAATTCTTGTAAATAATTACTGAAAATAAGTATTAGCTTGTCATTTTTTGCTCTGTTTTTTCTTTATTAATTAAAAACTTGCAATTAGTGTGTGTAAATAGAATTAGTTGTGTAAATAAAGTGCAAGTGTGAACTTTAATGTTGCCAGCCTTATTTCAGCTTTAGAACCCGTAAAAATAGTTTTAGCTCTGTAGTATCAGTAGTACATTTATCATTTCATCGTATTCAGCTCTGTAGCACATTAATCATTTCTGTAAATAAGCATCTGCGATCTACTAAAACTTTGTAGTCTTCTGCTACGCATCTCAATTTCTATTGTATCATAACAGAAACAAAAAATTAATTTAGTTGAACCTTCGATAAGAAACTTAAAAGTTAAAAGTAGTGAAGTGGAATTTGGGTACTGTCATTCACAGTCATCTCAATTTGCGTGAAAGTATAATAGATTTTCTGTAGCTGAAATGTATTGTATAAAAATAATTAATCGGAAAACAAATAACTGAGTAATTAATTAATCCTACAGACTCACATGCTATCACGTCCTCACACAATACTATAGTTTTGCTCCTTCCTGTTCTATTCCCTTTTCTTTCTTTGTTTATTGCTTCAGTTCAAATCCATTTCTTTCTTACTCACCACTCCATGCTGTTTGTCAGCAGGCGATAAATCTGTGTCCCTCTTCTTACATCCTTGCCTTTGTCGCTCTCATCTCTTCCTTTTATCCCTCTTTGTCGTGACTCATTCAGTCAGTGCGGTCTTATTCGTACACAACTTCCAACTTGCATTCCCTTTCCCCACTAGCAAATTGTTCCGGCAGGCTGTGATCGATATTCTGCTCATGGAATGAGAGATTGCGGAGGGTGAAGTGAAGAAAAGTTGTTAAAGAGAGGCCTTAGAAGAGAGTAAATGTGTTGAAGAGAGAGAGAGAGTGTGTGTGAGTGAGCGACTGTGAGTGAGAGAGTGTGAGAGGAAGTGGGAAAGATAGTGTGAGTGTGAGAGAGAACGAATGAGAAAGATTTAGTCGGTGAAAATGTAAGTAAAAGTGTGTGTGTGCAGAAGAGAGTGTGTGTGTGAGTGAATGGAGTGAGAGAAAAACTGAGAGAGATTGTGAGGGAGCCAGAAAGATTGAGAGAGCGGGTGAATGGGTGAGAATGTAAGTGAAAGTGTGTGTGCAAAATAGTGAGTGTATGACTGAAAGTGAGAGTGAGTGAGTGAGAGAGAAAGATGGGAAAGATGCAATTCTGCTGCTGCTTCTCTTTGTGGTTGAGCGCACCAAGTTAAATGTACCATGAGCGTGAGTACTATGATACTCCTATACACCATGAAAGCTATGGAATCGTCCATTTCATGAATGCTTATCTCATCTTGGAAGAAGTTTACTGACTGCTAACGTGTGTTGTCTTCTGTGTTCTGTAGCATAAGATTATCTCGGTCTAGCACACTTAAATCTGTGTCCTGTAAATACTACATCTCAAATTCTGGTAGATTTCATCAATGAAACTCATTACTGGAAAATTCTACTCACGATTTTGTAGATAGATTAATAGATGCCTTTTTCACAATGTCATGAAGTCAAAGTATAAACTACAGTTTTGTTAGTTTGTATCATAAGGTCCACATAGTTTCCTGAGGATCAGACTACACGAACGGTTCGGCGACGCCGACGCCAACATCTTCAATTCACGGTATCACTGAATATTTCGTCTTTGTAATATATTGTTGGAAAAGTACAGACATGCTAACGGACGAGCTATGTACTCTAACCGTAAGCGTTCTTCCAAAGGGTCAGACTACATGGGTCGTCCGTGTAGTCTACAAGCGTAGATAAGTTAGATTTCATATTGATAAACTGTATTGAGCTGCTTTCATATCGTATTGAACTACAATGCTACTTTCATACCTATAGATTTTTATATACACTCAATGAAACGTATCAGACAAGTGCAAGTTTTCTATGGGTTTGCATGAGTGTATTGACACCTACAGACATTTATAACGCAACCTGCCAGATCGTATTGTATCAGATCAGACATGATGTGATTTACTAAACATGGCCACTATTTTCTGAAAAAGGTTAACTAACGTCTTTAAAAAGTAGGCTAACGTCTTTACAATGCATTACAGTCTGGTCTGTCTATAGATGCGAATAGAAAGTGCCATTACGTGTCTGATACGTTGAGTGTCTGGATGTGAAAGCAAGTTTACTCTGGTAGTTTTCATCATTGAAACTCATTACTGGAAAATTCTACGCATGATTTTATTGCCCCAACGCAGTGAGGTCTCAGTTTTAACTCGGCATTCCGTCTGTCTGTCTGTCTGTATCTATGTTACACGATTACGGCCAAACGCCTTGACCGAGTATCATGAAATTTCGCTTAAACTTGGCCGTTCCTTATTCATAAGCCGAGCGACGTACGTATAGTTTTTTTCTTTAAAATCCCAAATTCCCCTCATCTAGTACATAGACTAAATGTTTAGGGGGCTCAATTCACCCCCGATTATCGGAGTGTCCGATTTGGGTGCAGGTGGTTCAACATTTAAATAAAGAGATCCAAGAAGGGGTATTCGACAAACCGACGAAAATTCGATGTGTTCAAAAACTTTAATCTTGAGATTTTTTAAATTTCTTTTTATTTTGTTTTGGTAAGACATTTTGAGCTGAGTTGAATGGTATATACCAAATTTTTTACGAATGGAGCAATTGGTGGCAAAAATTGACTTTTTCAAAAAACGCATTCTGTAGATAATATCTGATTTCTTTTTATTGGAAGTGGGAGATAACTCTATAAGAAGGTTGACACTAAACTACATTTTCAATATTGAGAAAATTTGAAAAACTCAAATATTGAGATAATTGGGAAATTCGTCTAATCAGGTAGTAGAGCATAATAACTCTAGAGACCTCCATTCGAAAAAATTGTAAAAATAGTTCCATTTGAAGCTAGGGGCGAAAATTTTAATTTCACTGAAAAATGTGGGGATGAACAAATATGAATTTTTTTGTGAATAGATCATTTTTGATTTTATGATTGGAGGTTAATATTAGGAGCTGATAAAAATGCATAGTAACCATTTATCAGGTATAAGGGGTGACTTCTAGGGGGCATCAGAAAGTTTAAATGTTGATTTTAGAAGTCTCATCAATGAAAGATTAAGCAATGAAAATTGAGCCGAAATTGCTCTTGAACCTTTTTCGAAAATATCATTCCCTATTGAGTGAGGAGTGTTGGACGAGTGAGGCATACTGTTCACAAAACTACTAGTACATAGACTATCATCTGCACTTTCATATGAGGCTCATATTTCACATGTCCTTCTAACATTCTTTTCTGTTTTTTATCAGGAGCTCGTCGCCTCAACACCCAATGAGAGAAACTGGCGTGGCATGGCCATTGCCCTTCTAGTGATCGTGGTCGTCCTGGGTCTCATCCTCCTCTCAATCGTCCTCCTCTCACCTCCAGACGACGGTCCTCGTCTTCTAGGATCGAAGCTGTCCCTGGAACAGCTGGCAGCCGGGCTTTTCATTCCACCTCGGCTCAATGGTTCCTGGGCCACAGAGACCGACCTCGTTTTTCGGGATGCGTCGGGAGGTCTTACACTTTACAATGCTGAAAATCGCTCCGTCCGTGTACTTATGACCAATTCTACGTTTCGACAGCTGAATGCTGTTGACTATCGACTTTCAAGCGACTTGAAATTCGTCCTACTCATTTCCGACGTTAGAAAGGTGAGTTGGCCTGCAAATGTTATTTTTTTTACTTATTTTAAGAGAATTGTGAAAATAATACTTCCTTCAAGGAAATAAATGCATCTAAGATAGTGTGCAGTTTGGGTACATTCACCCATAAGCGTTACAATGGGTGATGCGATATGACAGTCCTTCTATCGCTGAGCTGTGAACGTCGCCTTAGTCTATTGGGTGATTCGACATTAATTTAAGATTAAGCCTCACCTCAACTAATTGATATAGCAATTATGGTAACTAGTGTATAAGATAGTATAATTGTTGATCTGACTTGTCTTATACTCCTTAACTGGAGTCTTCAAGACGTAATCTACAAAAAAAAAAGAACGGAATCCTTCAGAAAATCCTTCTGTTCGAAAAATATTCTATCTTTGACAAATAATCAAGATAATCCACTTCAAACTAAAAGCCCCTGTTTTCATAGCCGTATTCTGTGTAATTTACAAAGTAGCTCAGTAACCATGCTAGTGGTGAGGCCTTTTGTTAAGCGCTGGCTTGCTAACCTAAAGGTCTTGGGTTCGATCCCCGTCTGACCGAAAGATTTTCCGGAGGCCACTCGGGTGTTTCGGAGGACACGTCAAGCCTGCTCGACCCAGCTGCCTAAAAATCTAACCTCCGAGTAATTTAAACTTGTGTATGTAACTAAAAGACACCTCGAGGAATAAAATAATATATTTTTTACTACAATCAAGCAATTAATTTTTCAAAATTCATTTTTTCAAATCCTGTAGAAATTACAATTTTTACAAAAATTATTTTGAAAAAACGATGTTAGATTGAAATTAAAAATATGTAATTTTACTCCCCAAGGTGTATTTTAGTTTGTCTTTGGAAAATTTATCAAAAGTTCAAAACCACTCTTAGGTGAGATCAATTGTCCCCAAAAACCGAAAAAATTTCAACCTTATATTTTACAAAATAATTGAAGAAAAACCTTTTCACTAGATAACACTTTAAAGCCCTAATAATATTCAATACAAGAAACTTCGGGCAAAAATTATGACCAAAAACACTGCGCACAGCCAGTGCCTCACGTCAGGTGCGATTAGCTAAATCTGACACCAGATCTGAGCCAGTCAAGATGTTATTATTCACAAGATATCGTTATCATTATCATCACGCTAAAGGTCCATTCTATACGGAACTGAAATAGCTCGACCGAAATTCGGCGGCAGAAACGCGTGGGTTGCACGCCCCATGCTATCTTATCGGCCAAATACATGGGCCGGAATTCAGCGCTGATAAACGTGTTGAAAAGAGAAGAGGTCGAATTTATGCCTGGCGATGCGATCCAAGCGCGTGTACCAAAAATGAGTTATTCTACATATATGACAAGTATGTGATAATATCTGACAGCCTAAGAATTCTGCGCCGAAATCAATCTGCTCGTATAGTATAGACAAATCTGACTGAGAAGAATCAAATTTTTCGGTCGTACTTTTCCTGTTCGTAATAAAATGGTCCTTACAGATTTTTGGCATGTTTATTTAATTTTCCACTTCCTTTCACATAGAACCTATTTAATTTAGCATCAAAATGGAGGTTGAGATTTGTGATTAAGTAAAATGATAGGGATAGCTGTCAATTCTAGTCACCTTTATTTCTGTAACAAAGCGGACCTTTGTTTATGTGTTTTTCTTATTTATTTTGATGAAGGGATGAGTTGGCGCTGATTGGCAGATTCCTCCTGAAACACAATGCATAAAATATAACGCCTTTGAAAATTATATTATACAGAGAGCCGCAATATACTTTCCTTTTCAACTTGATAAAATCAGTAGTGATAAGAAAATTTTTTATCCTGTTTTTGTAATGTAGGACATGTAATCTAATGTGATGTTTTACATCTAATGTGTTAGTTTTGAAGATCGAATCAAATAGGTAATGTCCCCTAACCCAATTACCATACACTAAGTACACATATTTTTTGTTATCTATGGGAGCAGGTGGTATTTCAGCAATTTCTTTCTTCCTAAAATCTTGTAGGGTCCTTGGATGGTTCACATAAACATGAGGTTTTATAAACATCGATTGAAATATATCATAAGGGGCCAAATTGGGAAAGCCACTCCAAATTGTACCGGCCACTCCAAATTGTCCCTAATTGAGATAACAGTTAGATGTCAACAGTTAAAGTATTTTTACAGTTTCTATCTCTAAAGTGATGCTGGCAACACTTTAAATTAACTGTCGCACTTAATTTACACAAATTATCCACAACACGCACTAATCAGTTATATCACACAAAATAAATCAATCAGAAACTAATGAATCAAAATAAATGGTCAGCTAATAAAAATTTTTCTATATTACTGTACAAAACCTAATCTATAATTCGTTAATAGGCCATCAAATAGGAAATAATAACTTTTCAATGATTCAAGAAGAAACGTCTAAAATAACAATTAAAACACTTACGTAGCATAGGTCTGTCACAGTAATACAATAATAACAATGAGTATGTGTCCACTTCTATAAAATGTAAAGGAAATCTCACTAATACAGTCACAATATACAGCGGTTATCACTTTCACACTAAACTTTCGTATATGAACATGTCTATCAACATGTCATATATGAAATCGTATTCGTATTCGTATATCAACTGTCACTTGTATGTCATCATACTTTGAGCAATGAATGAACTGGTGTTTACATGAGCATCCGCTTTATATACCTTCATTAAAGGTATGTGATTGGCTGAAGGCCCTAACAAGTCACACCCACTGCTGGAAGGGGCAACAAGGAATAATCAGTGTCAAAATCAAGAACCAAAACGTAACAGACAAGAACAATACACAAGTAGGCTACAATTAAACAATTAAAAATATTTTCACATGTTTTTCATTGTTCTTCACTTTTGACTCTCATTGGTTAACTCTTCCCATTGTTGAAAGTGGGTGTGACAAGTCTCAGTAAACAGACAATGACAGCACTGCATCGAAGTTCAGCCTTTTAGAGGCCGCCATTTTGTTTGTCAATAGTATAGGTAGGTAGTAGAATATATTGCTACTTCTAAATTGAAATTTTAGTTTGATTGAGTTTAAGATTGTAATAACTGCCAAATTTAGTACCTTTATTTATCTTAGTACCTTATTCTACCTTTTTTGTTATCATGGATATTTGAATAACTGCACTATGTATGGCTCTTCTTTCAACCATTTTCACATGTTTTCCATTCATTGTTCTTCACTTTCAACTGTCATTGCATGTGACATGTCCTAGAAAACAGCCAATGGCAGCACTCCATCCTAGGTCAGTCTTTTAGAGGCCGCCATTTTGTTTTAAGAGACATCTATTTTGTTGGCCAATAGCAGGTTATGAAATATATTGCTACTTCTAAATTTAAATATTAGTTTGATTGATTTCAAGATTATCAAGATTGTAAGCTGCTGAATCTAGTACCTTTATTATTAGTCTCAGTACCTTATTTTATCTATTTTTTATCATAGATGTTTGAATAACTGCACTATGGCTTCTTTTCTCTCAACTATTTTCACATATTTTTCTTTGTTCTTCATTTTTGACTTTTATTGGTAAGCTCCTCCTATTCTTGGAAGTGGGTGTGACATGTCTCAGTAGACAGCCAATGGCAGCACTGTACTGCATTCTAGAGGCTGCCATTTTGTTAATCAGGAACATCTATTTTGTTTGCCAATAGTAGGTTATTGAATATGTTGCTACTTCTAAATTTAAATTTTAGTTTGATTGAGTTTAAGATTGTTATAACTGCCAAATCTTGTACCTTCATTTATCTCAGTGCTTTATTTTATGAATTTTTTCCATCATAGATGTTTAAATAACTGCACTATGGTTTCTTTTCATTCAGATATTGTCACTTGTTTTCATTTTTCTTCACTTTTACTCTCATTAGTAAGCTCCTCCCATTCTTGAGAGTAGGTGTGACAAGTATCAGTAAACAGCCAATAGCAGCACTCTATCGTAGTTCAGCCTTTTAGAGGCCGCCATTATGTTTATCAAAAACATCAATTTTATTCCTGGATTTCTTGTTCCATGACGAACTGCGTTGTTAATATTAACTTTTCATGTGAAATTTAACGACTTGCAGTCAAATATTTGTTAAGAATAAGTATAATAACTCACTTAATCTGGTCGAGTACTTTCGAATCTATGAGATCCATCTTCAGAGGCTCCTAGATCATCATGTCAGTTTTTTGGTTAGAAGTGTTGTGGTTTTTGTAAAATGTGATCAAAAAGTTTGTGAGATTTAAAATTTAGTTGTTCATTGAGAATGATTTGTTTATTGTGTGTGGTGTGTTTGTATATTTCAAATTGTTCCAAGGTGTTGAGTTCGTGTCCTTTAGATTTTATGTGTAGAATGTGTAGGTTGGTACTGATGTCAGTAAAAGTGTGTCCAGTTTGAATGATATGGTCGACAAAATTCGATTCAGCTTTGGATGTCAGGGCTTGAAAGTGTTCCTTGTAACGTTGTTTGAATGTGCGGCCTGTTTGTCCTATGTAGAATTTGTTACAATCAGAGCAGTTTAGTTTGTAGATCCCTGGGAGATCGTATTTGTTTGTGTTCAGTGTGGTTTTGAGTGTAAGTGCATTTTTTATTTTGTTTTTTGTTCTGAATGAGATGGTGTGGCCGGCTTTTTTGAAGATTTTTGCTAGTCTGTGTGATTGTGGATTAATGTATGTCATTTTGATGTATTTTTTGTCAGTGGTGTTAGTGTTCTGTTTTTTGTTTCTTATTTTATGATTGAGTTTGTCAATTAGGTCGTGTTTGTAGCCGTTTTCTTATGCTAGGTATTTTATTGTATTTAGTTCAGTGTGGTAATTGTCGGTGGATAGCGGTGTGTTGTTGAGTCTGTGTAGCATTGACCTGAATGCTGAGTGTTTGTGTTGTGTTGGATGATTGGAGGTGCTGTGTATTAGGGTATCTGTCATTGTTGGTTTTCTGTAGATGTTGAAGCTGTGTTGTTGGTTTGTGTTCTTTGTAATTAATTGAGAGGTCTAGGAAGTTTATTGAATTGTTTTGCTCATATTCAGCTGTGAAACTACGCTAAATTCAAAACCAACAACAAATCGAAACCAGCTCAAATAGCCAAAAATAAAGCAGAAACTACCTTCATCAAGGAGAGCATCAAACTTTTATATAACCAGAAAGACTCACACAATTTGGACTTTCTCAAACTACACCTATCTATCACACAAAAATATGGACACAGTTTCTTCCTTGAGTTAGCAGAAACAACAAACACTTGGGTACAACAAAAACTTAACAAAAAAAAAACAAAGACATGACAAAAAAATACATAACCTAACACCTCCAAAAACGACAATTCAATCACCTCACATTTTTTACAGTGAAACTGTTAACCTAACAAACGTAGATTTCACAGAAACCGAACTCAACTTATTGAACAAAGGTCTCAAACATAACCTGAACTACAAAAACAACAAATCCACATAAAAAAACATTGTCATTGAAACAGAAACAAGCATCCAACGCACAGACCCACAAATACATGATGAACTTAGAATAGAAACCTACAACACAATAAAAACAAACAGCTCACAACCACACCCACCCATAAATTCAGAAAACCACACCATAAAAGAATTGAAACACAAAGCTCTAACTCACAATCTCACTTATATCAAAGCAGACAAAGGCAACACTACAGTTATCATAAACAATGAAGAGCTCAACAAAAAAACACTTGACTACATAAACAAAAACAACATTAAACAACTACACACCGATCCCACAAATGTTTACCAAACAAAAATCAAACAAATAATCAACAAGACAAATCATATAATTAATAATTCACAAAAAAGAAAACTGAAACAAATACACCCTTCTGCACCATCACTTCAAACACTTCCCAAAATTCACAAACCCGACATACCTATTAGACCAATTGTAAACTACCAAGAAGCACCTGCCTATAAACTAGCAAAACACACAGATCAAACACTGACAAAACTAATTAATATCAACAACAACACATACATAAAAAAACAGTAGTGATCTTATCACAAAAATAAAAGACACACAAATTCCTCACAACTCCACTCTTGCATCTTTTGATATAACAAACCTATACACCAACATACCTGTCAATGAAACAATAGAAATAATACAGAACATCCTTATTCACAACAACACAACTACAGAACATATAAATGAAATAATAGACATCCTAAAAATCATCACTCAACAAAATTACTTTACCTTCAACAACAAATTCTACTCACAACCTAATGGGCTCACCAATCTCAAGCATAATTGCTGAAATCTGTCTCCAACACTGCGAAAACACTCATATACTCTTTAATAACAAATTTTCACAGAACATAATATACTGGCACAGATACGTAGATGATGTTCTATTGCTATACAGAGGAAACAAAAGACAATGTGAACAACTTCGATCATACATAAACAAAATACATAAGAACATTCAATACACAGCTGAATATGAGCAAAACAATTCAATAAACTTCCTAGACCTCTCAATTACAAAGAACGCAAACCAACAACACAGCTTCAACATCTACAGAAAACCAACAATGACAGATACCCTAATACACAGCACCTCCAATCATCCAACACAACACAAACACTCAGCATTCAAGTCAATGCTACACAGACTCAACAACACACCGCTATCCACCGACAATTACCACACTGAACTAAATACAATAAAATACCTAGCACAAGAAAACGGCTACAAACACGACCTAATTGACAAACTCAATCATAAAATAAGAAACAAAAAACAGAACACCAACACCACTGACAAAAAATACATCACAATGACATACATTAATCCACAATCACACAGACTAGCAAAAATCTTCAAAAAAGCCGGCCACACCATCTCATTCAGAACAAAAAACAAAATAAAAAATGCACTTACACTCAAAACCACACTGAACACAAACAAATACGATCTCCCAGGGATCTACAAACTAAACTGCTCTGATTGTAACAAATTCTACATAGGACAAACAGGCCGCACATTCAAACAACGTTACAAGGAACACTTTCAAGCCCTGACATCCAAAGCTGAATCGAATTTTGCCGACCATATCATTCAAACTGGACACACTTTTACTGACATCAGTACCAACCTACACATTCTACACATAAAATCTAAAGGACACGAACTCAACACCTTGGAACAATTTGAAATATACAAACACACCACACACAATAAACAAAACATTCTCAATGAACAACTAAATTTTAAATCTCACAAACTTTTTGATCACATTTTACAAAAACCACAACACTTCTAACCAAAAAACTGACATGATGATCTAGGAGCCTCTGAAGATGGATCTCATAGATTCGAAAGTACTCGGCCAGATTAAGTGAGTTATTATACTTATTCTTAACAAATATTTGACTGCAAGTCGTTAAATTTCACATGAAAAGTTAACATCAATTTTGTTGGTCAATAGCAGTGAATGGAGCTCAAGGGAGGTGACAGAAAGCAGATCCAATAAGGCTTTAAAAAGTATAGAATTTTTTTAATAGATTCATTTTTTCTAATAAATAGTAGAGAAAAACTTATTCTAGTTTGAGGAGACATGACGGGCGACTGAGTTGAGTGCGATTGAGTAGAGGGAGAAATTTAGTCATACGGATGATTGTGCAGGAGGAGTGAGTGTTGAAATGTGTGACACAGAGGTTACTTATCTGCTAAATCTATTTTCATTATTTGAAGAAATTGTTTCTGTTCTACTACTGCTACAGTGCCACTGTCATTCACCCTCAGAGAATCAGTGAATTCGTTGATGCAAGTGCAGGTGTTAGGAGCGTAGCAAAGGCCGTACACGGGCCTTCCTCGGGTACAGTAGAAACAATTGGTCTGGGCGCGCGGCCGTTTGGTAGTCAGCCATGGCGAGGGGAGTGTTTATCGCTCATTTCTAAAAACATGTGACCCATGCGACGCTGCAGATGTCTTCAAGGTCAACTAGTCAAATTTTACAGGACGGCTAGTAGTGAAACCAGAGTCACGCGCCCAGACTAATTGTTTCTACTGTACGGACACCCTCCATTAGCGATGACTTAAGGGTGTATGAATTGCTTCTCTATGACAAACAGAAAACTTTCTAGGGCGTTTTTAAAAAAACCTTTTCATGCACGCTTTGAATATAAAATTGCGGGAATAACTCCCACAGCAAAGAAAGAATATTTTGAGCTTGAAGTTCTGTTTTCATTTGATATTATTCAGGAAATTTGTATTATATTATCGAAATATGTGTATTTGTTATTTATAGGTTGGCCACACATTTAATTCCAATATTATTACAGCTGCTATTGTTTGTTATTGTCAACTGCCAGCTAGCTAGGTTAGTCTTAGTACCAATGAAAAACTTTTCGTGAAATGGTCGTCTCTGTTCTTACAGTAATTGATTATTTGGTTTATTATATTGACAAAAATGTCTAGAGCACCAACAAGATAGTTTAAAAAAAGAAAAAACATAATGTCAACCTGAAAATAAGATTCCGGCTACTGAATCGAACAGTGTGTTACCTATAGCGTCAGGCCCATGTGTAGAAGGATGCCTTTTTATTTTTCGATTTTCTGGAAAATTGCATTTTCTAACATGAAGGTACATTTTTCTCAGGAACTATAAGAGATGTTGCGATGATTTTTTTTTCAATTATCAAGCTAAATGAGACGAATATTTTAACGGCTTACTTTTAAGATATATTGGATAAATATTTAAATATTATCATCTGAGTGTGAAAAATTTCGATCGTAAAAACTACAATTGAAATTTTTTTTTTGAATTGAGTTTTTGAAAAAATAACCCGTTAAATTGTAGAGAAGAATACACTCTATCAGTGAAAAAAAAAAACTACATGCTTCTACCTATTATAGTTTCTGAGATAAATGTACTTAATTTACATAATTTAACATTATTCAGTATAGGACAACCGACTCGCCTTAATAGAATAGATCTTTAGCACTTAATTTGATCCATAATGTGGGTTGAAATACTGAAATACAGGGTTTACATGAATGGTATAGCCCATGGTTTTTTGATGAGAGCTAATACTTTTTGGTTCGGCTAATACAGAGATATATATGGGTTAAAATAACGTGGGAGGACTTATGCATAGGAACGCTAAAAATGCTATTTTAGAGAGGTATTTTCAATTTTTTTGGGGAGGACCCCTCGTTCAATTAAAAGAGTCATATATTTCGTCGAAGTTGTGAAAATTCACCTTAATATTCTGAGTTATTGGCCTACTGTGAAGGTAGATGATATTCAGGCCTAAGCTTATTAATTGTATGGAGCCCAATGAACAACAACAAAATATCTTAAAATTTCTTTCAAAAGACCTAAAAATCAAAAATTTTCTGGAGTGACGCCCCCAGAGCCACAAATTTTCAATATCTACATAAAAAAAATTATAATCTGTATTGAGTGATACAAAACAAGAATTATTTGTAATAGTGTAATATCACTGATATGAATACATGCTATGAATAAGGTGTTGTTTGTTAACTCTGTGGGAGTGTGTTGTGTGTGTGGTGGGGGGGGGGGGGGTAAGTTGACAATACCGCCCCGGGTGACAAAAGTTCTTGCTACGCCACTACAGAACATGGCATGTGGCATGCCATATTGAGGTCGGGTGATTTCCTAAACATCGTTATAGATATAACTTGTAAATATAGTGTGTAGGTGTAATACAAGAAGCCGAGGAGATTATCACTTGTTGAGTTACAATAGTATCTTATTTAAACAAAAACCTAGAAATTGGTAGAAAACTCTGCAAAAAACTACCGCAGTTTGTGAGAAGTCTTGAAAATATACAAATATTTGAAAATCAATTGAAAAAAAAATATTCAGTTAATAAAGCTTTTTATAGTGTACAAGATTCGCTTTCACATCAAAATTAAGCCTCACCTCAACTAATTTTTATAGTAAATTATGGTAACTAGTGTATAAGATTGTATGCATAATAACTTGAAACCTGACTTTTTTTTATACACCTTAACTGGAGTTTCCAATACGTAAACTATAAAAAAGTATAAGAAACTTAATGATAAATAAATTATATTAACTATATTATTTATAATCATATAATTACCATTATCATTATTTCATCACATCATCATTTATTACATTATTCACCTTCCACTGGTAAAATCTGGAATGGATAAAATAATGTTCAACAAAATCCACATGTTATTATACATTTTATTTGAATCTTTACATTGAACCAAACATGTAGAACAATGTGCAGTGTACAGTGCTGCACTTTTATTCCGTAAAATAACGTCCACCAAGTATTCCGTCAATGAAAGCTACTATACAAACCCATTCAACCCATTTGTTTCAGTTAATTAAACCCGTTATCACAACTTGTATTGTAGGCCATTCAGTCTATGAATATATTACATTTTAACTTTTTTTTTTAATTTTCCTCTGGCTTAGATGTAGTGAATTGCGAATAGAATAAATAATGCGAATGGGGTTCATGTTTACCCAGAATTGAATCTTTCTCATGTGCAATTCCGAAAAAACTCTGTTATTGTCAGTTTCCGAGAAAAATCTGATGGTCCCGATACATAACAGACTTCATCAAAAGGTTGTCAGAGAGAAGGAAAAAAGACGAAAAGCGCGTAAAAGCAGTCACAATTAGGGCCTGTCATGAACAGAGAGGACGATTCGTTGAATGAGAATATTCTATGACTTAGAAATGTCTGCACCTGTTCAATACGTTTTAATTACTGGAAGACTGATTAATTCAATGAAAGCACACTGCGTTCATCCTCTGGATGAATCAGGTAGATGATAGCGGCTACCCATCCATGGTTCTAGAGATTGATTATCACGCACAAAAGGTACGGAAAAGATTGTGTCAATAGGGGATTCAATTCCAACCATCATTGGATTAATTATTAGCACAGGCTAACAGTAACGTCTTGTTCTGATTTGTGAGGAAAATATAGTGATGCTCCTCTTTGATACTTTGATGATTATAAATCAATGCCTTATTGAACAAAAGAAATTCATAATTATAAAAAATTGATAATGTTATCTCGAACATTCCAGATGACCATTTAACATTCTGTAAGAATAGGTACAGAATTAAGCAGGATGGAATAAGTATACAAGGATGAATCCTGCCAATCACATTTATTTTACAGAATTCACAACTTGTCACAATCATTAAAGAAGATTTTTCCATAAATCTTTTCAATCTCTTTACACACCGTCACATTTTACAGAATCCACAAATTATAATCACCAAAGAAGAATTTTCTAGTAAATATTTTTGATATTTCATATAATGGTCAATTCCTTTTGAATTATTATCAATCTATTATTAATGTAACCAGATAAACCCTAGATGTATGTTCAGTGTCTCGACCGTTGATCAAAATAGTGGGTGTAATCTCGAGTATCGGTCAATGCAAAAAACTATTTGTCACCAACGTTTCCTTATAATTAACAACTTTATCAGGGCCGTTTAATTGAGGACCATACATTATTTTTGAAGTATCAAATTGGTCCTTATGCAACAGATCCTGTTGAAGTTATCGAATATAACGAAACGTTGGCGACACAATGAGTTTTTTGACCGATACCCAAGATTACACCCACTATCTATAAACAATAAATCCTAGAGTTTGAAAAATTGTAAAGTTTTTGTCTTAGAAGGGAGTTTTCACGCAGTTACGCTGTGTCTATTGCAAATACAGTATGAGAATTTTTAGAGCCTCAACAAGAATGACTGTGTCAGTTGATTGCTGAAAATGTTGTTGGGATATGATTATCACTAATTATTTATTACTTATTTTTTATTGGGTAAGAATTAGGTTATGAAATATTAAGTTCTTGTCCTTGCAGACAAACGATCTAAACGATCAAATCAACTTCAATTCGCACATTATAGTTTTCTTCCTAAGCGCCTAAGCCTCTACAGCTTTACAGTACTATTCACCACAGTGGCGGATCGAGAAAAAAATTTTGGGAGTGGCTGGTAGCTACTGATAATAAGAGGGGGTAGAGGTGTACTGAATACAAGTAGTATTGTGGAAGCTTTTGAATTTTTCAGAATCAATCATACACGAACTATAACTATTCATTTTATTGGGAAATAAAAAATAGCTTTACTAGTGCTTTGAACCGTACCAGCGATAAAATTAACTTAAATTTAAAGTATATTGGAAAATTTTGATTGAATTATGGCTGAATGTGGTGTGTTCAGCAGTTTGTCAAGGAACATTCCTGTATTACGTTCATATTATTCAATTCATTGAATATCAATGTGGGAGTTTCAATTAGTTACACATTTTTCAATTAACTTATGTTTCATCTAGTTTTAATAGATAACCTTTGTGTGAATTCTACACTGTAAAAAGAGAAGTTTTATCTGACGATTAGTTTTCCTCTTATAGAAATATGGGATCTGAAGTTACTCCCCCAGAAAATTGTTGTTGCTCTCTTTGAGAAATCAGTTAAAATGCTATTAGATCGATATTATATACAAGTAAACCCAATGCTAGCGTTGCATCTGGAATTTTTCCACGATATAACCTATATCAGTAGCTGTTGATCACTGATTTGCCGACCACTGTGATAGAATATTTTGCATATTTTGATAATTTCAAGTTGATGAACAGTTTCTGCAGAACTCATCACATTAGAGGGGGGGGTAGCAATCTTTATCAATAACTCTTCAAATCTAAATGTCGATGAGCTGGATTTAAAATTTCTCAGTGTAGAGCTGAATTTTGAAGCAACAGGGATAGTTATACGTAATTTAAGGTCATTAATAATATGTCTGTACAGATCACCCAATGGAAACTGTAATGTTTTTCTGGAGAAACTAGAAAATCTGTTGAATTTTCTGTGCAAACCCACATACAAGAAATTCAAAATCATATTTGGAGGTGATATCAATTCAGAATTCGATGTAACAACAAATAAAAATAGTGTCCTAGAACTGAAAAATCTATTGAGTCAATACAACATGAAAGTCTTGAACCTCTTGCCTACTAGAGGCTTTGCCTGCCTAGATAATGTATTTTCAAATGCTAAAATACCTAGCACCTCTGTTAAGGTATCTGACTTTATTTTTTCAGATCATAGGTCACTTTCTGTGAGCTATATCTGTAAATCCAGTGCGAATATAGATCCTGAACATAAAAATAGCAATAATCTGATAGTGCGTAGGATCATCAACACTTATAACATAGAACATTTGAGTAATTCCCTTGCTGACATAGACTGGCTGAATATATTAAAAGTCCCTGTCAATTCTCATACACCAGATGCTAATACTATTTTTAATCGATTTTTTCAAATATTCATGAAAACTTTTGATGAGTGCATACCTACTAAAAAGTACAAAATGTCTGTGAGTAGATCTAAAACGAGTAAAGCAAACAATACATGGTATACTCCACATTTGGAATTTCTCAAAAATAGGTTGAAGTTATTACTGTACATACATAACACATATAACACAGATGCCACTAAATCAGACTACCTTCAAACAAGGAATACTTATAAAATGGCTATCCTTGAAGCAAAAAAATCTTATAACTCTTTATTAATTGAAACCTCTAACAACAAGAGTAAATCTGCTTGGAATCTCATCAACCAAGTGGCAAAGAATCACAAACAAAAGACGACCTCAGTTGAGCCTAACATTTTCAACAAATATTTTATAGACTCTGTCGAGGAAATCAGTAGATCAATTGATAGGCCAGCTACTAGTGCCCTGGATCTATTGAAAAAAATCTTCAGAAATCTAACTCCTCAAGTTGAACTATTCAAATTTACCAAAATTACATCTGAATCAATTGTTAATATTGCAAATAACTTCAAAGCATCTGACTCCAATGATGCCTATGACCTATCTTGTAACTTAGTTAAGAAAATAATTCATAGTATAGCAATTCCTCTTGCCTTTTGTATAAATAAGTGCCTAATTGAAGGGTGTTTTCCTGAAAAACTGAAAGTATCAAAGGTTGTCCCTGTATTTAAAAAAGGACAAAGGGATTCTCCCTCTGGATTTAGGCCGATAGCAATTATCCCTGTGTTTGCAAAATTCTTTGAGGTAGCTATCTACAATATTATATGAATACTTTGAAAATCATAACTTATTAAGTACCTCACAATTTGGATTTAGAAAAAACAGGTCCACTACTGATGCCATTGATGATATAATAAAAATAATTATTAAGGTCTTTGAAGAGCAAGATTTTGCCAAAGCTAGTTTCTGTGATCTGAGCAAGGCATTTGACTGCGTTGATCATGAGGTACTTCTAGGTAAATTAGAATACTATGGCATCAAAGGCACTAGTCTAAAGCTTATGGGTTCATATCTAATGAATCGTCAACAGTATGTCTCTGTAGGTGGAGATAAATCTGATGTTGCAGCAGTCCACCATGGTGTACCACAAGGTTCTGTTCTTGGACCTTTTTTATTCCTAATTATGATAAATGATTTACCCTCAAATGTTGAATCACATGTAGTATTATATGCTGATGACACAACTTTTATAAATAAGTGCAATGACATCAACAGACTTGAATCACTTTCAGATGACACAATGGCAGCAGCTTCTATCTGGTTTAGATCAAATTAATAGGTTCTTGCTAAACAGGGAAAAAACACAAGAACTCTCTTTTAGTCTGAGGAATAATCCACTATTAGCCGATGACAAAACAAAAATGGTCAAGTTTCTAGGAGTTATTATCGAATGTAAACTGAACTGGGAACAGCATATAATATATATTAGTAGTAAACTGTCAAGAGTGATTCACTTGCTGAGAAGCCTTAAAAGTTGCATATCTGATAACTGTTTACGATTGTCCTATTATGCATTCTTTGACAGTATTGTTAGGTATGGAATAATATTATGGGGAAATTCTTCTCATGTCAATAAAATATTGCTACTGCAAAAGAAAGCAATCAGGGTTATCTCAGGATCCTCATTAAGAGAGCATTGTCGACCTCTGTTTGTTCAGAACAAAATACTAACGGTGATCAATCTCTACATACTCTTAGTCTTGATCCATACAAAGAAAAAAATACCCCAGCTCCAGTGTAGAAACAGCATTCATACTCACGATACAAGATCCAATGGACTTATCTACATTCCTTATCAAAGATTGTCCAAATCAATCAAGAGCCATGAAATACTTGGTCAAAAACTCTTCAATATATTACCATTATGTCTAAAAATTTCACCTCTAAGTATATTTAAGAAAAAACTACACAATTGGCTAGTTAGTAATCCCTTTTATACCCTAGATGAATTTATGAATACTACTATAAATATGTAGTTATAGCTTAAGTTAGAAACAGTTAAGTAATAGCAAAAAGTTGTTAGAGTTAGTACTTTCCATTTAATTTGTATCATCTGTACCTACCTAGTATACCAGCCGCTGTGTAATACCTTTTAATTTTGAAATTAAAAAAAAAAAATTTTTTAAATGGAAATTTTGAACTTTCCATTTAATTTTGTATCATTTGTACCTAGCTAGTATACCAGTTGCTGTGTAATACAATCTGCTGTGTAATATTCCCCTTAAATTAGTATACATATTTTAGTATCCAAGCAAACACAAACAGTTGCTGCACTAGTATAGATCTATTTCATTCAATTTAAAGAATCAGATTCACATTCAAACGAAAATTTCCCTAAAGTTGACTTAACAGAATTTGTCCAAATAGATTGGGGTAGTAATTGCTTGCTTTATTTACTACTTTCTTTATTACCTGCGAATTGCTATTATCCTTTAATTCTCTAATGTGTTTCTTTGAACAGCTTGTACAATCATTATCATCTCATCATCATTCACTGCAACTATGTAACATTTTATAATTCCATTCATCACCTAGGCTTAAAATACTTTTGTTAAAGTTGCCTTTGTATAATAAATAAATAAATAAATAAAATGTTAAAAAAAAACATTGGTTGATATGTTAATGTAGTTCCTCATTACTTTTCATTAAAAGAAAGTTTGTCCTGTTGTGATTTAATTACTGCAATTTTATGTTGCACTACGTTTTCTATTTAACAAGTGCTGTTTCTATTCAGCAAGTACAAAAATCTAAACAATGAGTTGAGTGGTTGCAGGCAATGTAAATGTAACTAAGACATTATACAGTATTAAAACGTTAACGGATTTCATACAAATGAAGACTTAGTAATGAAATAAGGTAATTCTTGTCAATGAATATTTTACGAGCTACAAACTGTTTATATTGGTAAAAAATTTACGCTCTCCCATAAAACTTTTTGGAGGTTTTCGGGGGGACTTCAGCCCGGAAACAACCCCCCCACCCCAGTAAATCCGCCACTGCTATTCACCCCTCACCAGGGGCGCACCCAAACTTTAAGATGGGGAGGGCTCTTCACCCCCCCTTCCCAAGCGGTTTGTGATTTTGTTGAGTTTTTTGCAAGATTAAGCCCCGTCCACAGTTTACTCCCAAAAATTCACTTCCTTTCATAATTTAGCAATTTTTGAGCTTATCCCTCAAGCTACTAGGCCAAAAAGTTGAAGTATTGATTAAATTAAACACCGGAACTCGAAAATTAACAATTTAAGAATATAGTGGTGTTCAATGTTTGGGCCCAGAATAGATTATTTTTTTAAATTTAGTTGATTATCGTTTCTCAAGAGCCACTTAGCCTAGGGAATTTAGTATCCAGCATCATTCAAGAGACGTTGTAGCCTATGGCTCTTAAAAAAAATTCTCAAAAAGGGCAAGAATCAATAATTTAATTTTTTTTTTTACAAACTCTCCTTAATAAAAGTAATTTTATAAATTTCAATTTTTGTAATTTTATACTTTAAATTTAGAAAGTAATTGACTACGTAAGTCATTGAATTTACCATACAAATTCTCTCTTCCCATCACTGACGTCAGTCTTACAGCTGCAAGTGAAGAGAGCCTGCTGACTCAATTCTTTAATTTTTTCCTGGTGGGTGGGGGGTCAAGGGGCGGAGCCCCCCCGCCAGACTAATTTATTAGACCAGCGTAGCGAGTTACGTGCCGGCTAGTTGTCAACAAACCAACAATTTTTCCGACAAATGTTTCCTCATTTTTGCATATTTTATAGAATACCTCAATAATAAATTATATTACCGGTAGATGAAGACTTGTAAGAATTTTTCATTGGATTTTCCAGCTCTTTTATTGACATTAAACCTATTAAATTCACCACATTAATTGAAACCCCTAGAGATTCAGAATAAGTAAATAAATAATAAGGATAGCTGCAATAGTCCGCTATCTTTACCTCTTCGCTGCTAAGCCATTTAGCCTACTTCCATACATGGCATTCCTTTATTAGAAGTGTTGAAACTATATGGTTATGAAGTTATGAGCATTATTCTATTTAAACAAATGAGAAATCATGATATTGTACCAGTAATGAGTGTAAAACACTAATCAGCCTGATATTGCACAGTCAATTTGATTAAAAATATCAACATTTTGATGAAGACCTCAGGTTCTTGGGGGGGGGGGGGGGGTGCTTAAGCCCCCAAAGCCCCCTGGGTGCGCCACTGCCCCTCACCATTCTTATTAATAAACGCATTACTTATTCATTCCATTCCATTTACTTAATAATTACTTGAACTTCCTTTTCAATTATCAGCAGAGATAAAGATGCTGTGAGAAACCAGCACGAAACTGCATCATCACAGTAATGGAGTGAAAATTAAAAATGAAATAGCAAATGTTTGTGTATGTGATTATATGCTTTGGAAACAATAACAACAAATAACAGAAAAGATTATAAGTTATGCAGAGATTGAATTTAAAAGCACCGCGCGTTTAAAGAATCGAATTTTGATGTCTGTAAATTGCTAAACATTATAGCAAAATCCAACTGGTATTTTGAGTTTCTATTTGCAGACAATGTATTTTCAACACAGACATCAAAGACTTTAGATTTTAAACTTTTAGATTTTAGCAGAGATAGCTTGCGACCATGCTTCGCAACCATTGAGCTAGATAATATGTTATTTTAACACAATATTATTCTAGTTTCATTTGTTTTAGTTAATAAATTTCTATATTTTTTCTTGTAATGCCCACGTGAGTCTGAAAGTTTACATGTGCATTTTCTGTACCATACACACTTTTTAAATAATAATTAGTGATTGAATATTACATTCTTTGAGCCAGTGGCGTACCGATAATAGGGGGAGTGGAGCAGTGGCTCCAGGGCGCAAGGCTCTGAGGGGCGCACCGTTCTTGAGAGAAAATTGCCTTTTACTTACAACAAATGTATTATTGTAATGTACTGTCAATGTTACTATATTCCGTTTTCCATTATATTACATACTATCCTCTATTCACCGAGAAAACTTTGACAACTTGTTCACATCTCAGCCGGCTGCAGTAACACGTTCACAAGACATTCTTCAGAACAATAGATTGGTAATGGAAAATTGTTAGTAATAGAACTATAATTAATGTTCCTGAATTTTATAAGTCAAGTTGGCAAATCGTTTGCACTGCTGTGAGCAGCCCAATCGGGTGGTTGAGTATGAGACTGATTTGCTTGTTTTTGTTGTTGTTTTTTTTTTTGGGGGGGGGGGGGGGGCGTCATAGCCACTTATGCTCCAGAGCGCTTGAAACCTCGGTACGCCACTGCTTTGAGCAAGAATACTCTGCTCACGGACGCCTATTGAGCTAGAGGTATAGACGCATAGAAGGGTCCAAATATATCGGGTAATTTAAACCAACGATCACCAATACCAATACATCTCTTAAGCAGAATGGGGGTAAGAAGAGTTGAAAACAAAACGGACATCATGAAGTATGATAACTATTCTGATATCACATAATTATTGCACTGCCATTACAATAGTTTTAATTGTTACTAATTATCCTAATTTTTTGGCCAGGGGGGTTGCAACTGTTTTGCTCTTCACTCCCCATTCGGCGCCCATATATACACTGCTAGCTGGAGAGGGCAACGATTTTATTCCTCTTTTTCAATCAGTATTTAGTGTCATCCCTGAATCGCTCGAGCTGTCCCCACTATGGAGGAATAGATATCCTCTATGATCCACACCTTCTTTGCTACTGCCAACTGCATCAACTTTTCTCTTTACAATATCCGGTAGCTTCTGTTTTGCGTATTTATTTCTCCAAATATCCATTGTTGGATTTATACAGGTGTAATTTATTCTAAATAATAAATTATCTTATTGTATAAACAATTAAGAGAAGTTGCTTTTGAACCATTGCATGGTCGAATGCAACGAATACAATATTTCGCAACAAAAGCCAATCTGTATCAACTATCAAGTGGGGAACTTGTGTAGTCCATTCAGTAGAATCAGTCATCAGTCATCATCCTGTATCCTGTTATGGGTGGTCGCTAGACACAGAATAGTGTGGTCAATATAGTGTAGCAGATATGAAATTGGAGAGAATTGAAAGAAGAAGAAACATTGGTTCTCGGTGTTATCTGCTATGTAAATGTTTACTTTTAAGCCATTAATTACACTGCTTTTGACACTTTTATAGTGTTTACTTGGTAATTAGTTCTATTTGTTTCCTCAGCACTGTTGACAGTTCTCATCCCAAACAAAGCTGCTCTTGTCCTCAGTCAACTTGGTCAGAGGTTTAGCAATGTTGGAGAAACCCTTCACAAACCGCCTATAATAAGTGCACAGACCAAGAAAGCTTCTCACTTCATGCTTGTCATGTGGAACTGGCCACTTGGTTACAGCCTCTATTTTCTCTGGGTCTAGGGCAACTCCAGCATCAGACACAACATGCCCCAGATAGTTGACTTGTCTTCTGAACAGGTTGCTCTTCTTTGGATTCAGTATCAGATTCGCCTGCCTCAGCCTCTAGAATACTTGCTCCAGGTTGTGTAGATGATGACTGAAGGACTTTCCCAAAACAATTATGTCATCCAGGTAAACTGAACAGGTCTCCCAAGACAATCCTCTCAACACACTCTCCATTAGCCTCTCGAATGTAGCTGGAGCATTGCACAGCCCAAATGGCATTACCTTGAACTGCCAAAGACCTTCACCTATTGAGAAAGCAGTCTTTTCTTTATCCCCTGGCTTCATGCCCACTTGCCAATACCCACTCTTGAGGTCTAGTGTAGAGAATAGTTTACATCCCTCAAGGCTGTCTAATGTGTCATCAATCCTTGGCAGAGGATAACTGTCCTTCTTTGTGACATTATTCAACAATCGATAGTCTATGCAGAATCTCAATGATCCATCTTTCTTCTTCATCAGCACCACTGGAGAAACCCAAGGACTGTTTGAAGGTTCTTTGACATCATCTTCTTCCATTCAACCCAATTTCATATCCACTACCCACCTTAAGAGATTGTTCTGTCCCAGAACAAAAGCACAACATTGAGATTCTGCATAGACTATCGATTGCTGAATAATGTCACCAAGAAGGACAGTTATCCTCTGCCAAGGATTGATGACACATTAGACAGCCTTGAGGGATGTAAACTATTCTCTACACTAGACCTCAAGAGTGTGTATTGGCAAGTGGGCACGGCTTGGAAGCGGATATGATGGCCTGGATTGGACAATTGTGAAGCCAATGCTAGAGGAGGTGTTCAAATCCACTGGTGTCCAGATTACCATCTGAATCTACAACCCTTGGAAGACCAATGAGGAGCCAGCCAGTAACCAGAGCAGATCCAAACTAACATAAATTCTTTTGTTCTGGGACAGAACAATCTCTTAAGGTGATGGTAGTGTAGCGGATATGAAATTGGAGAGAATTGAAAGAAGAAGAAACATTGGTTCTCAGTGTTTTCTGCTATGTAAATGTTTACTTTTAAGCCATTAATTACACTGCTTTTGACAATTTTATAGTGTTTACTTGGTAATTAGTAGAATGTTCTATTTGTTTGATTAGAGATTAATGGAGTCTTATCGAATATTGTAGAAAGTTCCAGTTTCCTTGATTTATTTATTCAGAAGATGATAGAAAAATGTAGAAATTCCTCGATTGTTGACAAACCTATTTAAGGCAAACGCATTTGTAAATTGGTTCAGTTGTCTTTGAAATTTTGTCATGATAAACAAGTTGTGACAGTTCTATATATACGTGATAGTTCTTTCTCTGTGCCTTTGTTGGTGACAGTTCTTTTTCCTGTTTAATTCATACCAGTGAGCTACTGAATAGTTTTTGTTATATTACGGACTAGTGCTATGCAAGTTAATTGTTCTTTCTCGACGATTCTTTTCAAATATTATTGGACAGTTTATTGTACAGTTGTTATTTAATATTAGATCGGCCTTTTGACATTTAGTGATTGATTCGTGTACAGTTCATTGGAAACTCATTATCAGTTGAACAATATCGTGTTATCTGTTTTTAATTGCTTATTTTCCTGTAAGACATTACTGAACAGTGAGTGATGTGATTATTTGTGTTAATAAAGTGCGAGTGATAAATTTAAATGTTGCCAGCGTTATTTTAGACATAGAACCTGTAACAATATGATATGTGCTAACAACGTCGAAGGAGGCTTGTGTTAGCATTCAACACACGGATACACGGACATGGAGAAATAATGTGTTCATATAGTACATTGTTATAGAATGTCTTCTGACTTTTATTAGAGTTATTCATGAATATGTAAAGTTCTTAACTTTAGTGTTTTAGTAGTATATTCTAATATTATTTGTAATATACGAAATATTGATGTGGATATTTAAGGTTGTTTTTTTTGTAGATTACAACTTGGAGACTCCAGTTAAGGAGTATAAGACAAGTCAGATCAACAATATTATACACTAGATACCATAATTAATTACTATATCAATTAGTTGAGGTGAGGCTTAATTTTGATGTGAAAGGAACTCTTGTACACTATAAAAAGCTTTATCAACTAAATATTTCTTCAATTGTTTTTTAAATATTTCTATATTTTCAAGACTCTTAAAAAACTGCGGTAGCTTGTTGTAGAATTTCCTACCAATATAACTAGGTTTTTGTTTGAATAAGCTACTACTGTGACTCACCAAGTGATAATCTCCTCGGCTTCTTGTATTATAATCATGTACATCAAGATTTTGGTTAATATCATTCGTTTTTACATATAAAGTAGCTTCATACACATATAAGCAGGGTACAGTTAGGAGACCAAGTCTCTTGAACAACGGCCTACATGAATCTAATCTATTTACTCTTTCTATACACCTAACCGCTTTCTTTTGGATCTTTAACACCCTATCAAGATTTTGTTTTGATGAATTACCCCATACTAAGATAGCATACCTAATATGTGACAGTAAGAGCCCATGGTAAGCTGTAAAAAGTAACATTTGTCATTCAATCTAGCGAGCTATCGCAGGACAAATACCCCAGATGAAATTTTACTACATATTTTCTCAATGTATGGAGTCCAGGTCAATCGTCTATCCAACATAACTCCTAGAAATTCAATTTTTTCTTCCTGGTCTAATTGATTATCGTTTACAAACACGTTTATAGCCCTATCTTCATTTAAATTATGTTTGTTTTTGAATTGAAGATATTGGCATTTTTTATTATTTATAGTTAATTTCAACTGATTTAAAAATTGGACAATGGACTGCACACCTATATGGGCACTTATTTCTAAATTATCTAGAATGGAATTGCTGAAAATGAGTGATGTATCATCAGTAAATAAGAGGGCTCTACCACTAATTGATTCTTTAGGTAAACGGTTGACATATAACAAAAAAAAGCAATGGACCTAGTATTGACCCCTGAGACACTCCAGCTTGCACCTCTAATTTATTAGATTTATTCTTTACTATACTATTACCAACTACTGAAGTTAGTTCTACACATTGTTTTCTCCCAATAAGATATGATTCAAACCATTTCAGTTCAACCCCATTTACACCTACATTTTGCAGTATTTCCAATAAAGTTCTATGATTAACACATTCAAATGCCTTTGACAGATCTAAGAAGATTGCAGTAGCTTTATCACCTGAATCTATTATATCTATTAGTTTTTCAACTAGTGAAACTATGGCTGTTTTTGTTGTTCTCCCTTTCTGGAAGCCATGCTGTTCATCACAGATAAAGTTAGCTTCTTGAAGGTGCAGAAGTAACCTATTTAGAACTACTCTTTCAAAAATTTTACTTATTACATTTAAAATACTAATGGGCCTATAGTTTTCTACCTTTTCTCTATCACCACTTTTGAAGATTGGCAAGATCTTCCCCTCTTTTAAGTTATCTGGAAAAACACCTTGTTCTAATGAATGATTGATCAGATGAATCAAAGGGTCTAACAATTGATCTTTACATTCTTTCAGAATTTTACTGGATACCCCATCCATTCCTACAGTTTTTTTATTATTTAAACTATCAATGATATTTGACAACTCGTCTTGGCATACTGGGTGGAATTTAAATTCGTTCTGAATCCCCTCAGTATTCCTCATGTTTGCGTCACTAATACCTGTATTAAGAGATTTTTGAACATTCTTAGCAACTAGTTGATAATATTTGTTAAAGAAATTACAAATGTCTACACTATCATCAATATATTTGTTATTTTCGTTAATTATTCTGGGGACACTAGTATAAGCATCTACATGAGCTACTTGCCTATTTTTGTTTATTATATCCCACACTGCTGTGTTAAAGTACACACTATTATTCAAAATTTCAGCTGTTTTCTTACATTTCGCTCTTTTCACTTCTCTTGTATAATTTTTCTTTAGAGCTTTGTAATTATCTTCACGTAACATATTTCTAGATAGTTTGAATTCATCATATGCATCTTTAACCCTATCTCTTTCTGCAAGGATATCATCAGTTATCCACTCTTCAATCTTGTCTAATTTGTTCTTTACAGGGACTTTTTTAACTGGACAACTCATAGTAATATGAAACCTTAAAATATTAATGAAACTATAATATTTGTCATTTAAACTATTGCTATTGTAAACCCTACTCCAGTTTTCTTGTAGCAGATTCTGCTTCAAACAATCGATATTCCCCTGTTCACATTGTTGAATTTCTTTCATTACTCTACTCTTTTTAATTGATTTATGACCTTGCAACCCCACCTCTAAGATTTGATAGTCATGATCAGATAGTTCCGAGCCGTCTAATCTTGTTTTAGAGTAATCTATATTAGTAAGGATGTTATCAATTATTGTTTGTGATGTTCTTGTGACTCTGGTATATTCATGAACTTTTATTTCCAAGTTATTCATGCATATTCAACTAAAATCAATTGAAAACAATTTTTAGCTAGGAAAATGAGTCCAAACAAGGCATCTAAATCTAATTGTTTTACTAAAACTCAGGTAGCTACGCGATCTCAGCAATTATTAACAAAAAAATCTCCAACAGCTCTTAAAGCTACTGTAGATGTAGAAGAAAAGGTTGCTAAACTATTGAGTGATCACACCAAATTGAAAACAAAATTAGAAACATCACTAAAAAATTCTGAGGAAGAACGAATAGGGTTAGTGGATCACATAAAATCTCTGGAAGTTATTGTAAAATTGCAGCAGGAAGACCATAGAACTGAAATACTAAATCTCACGAGTCAATGTAGGTCTATGTCAGAGGAAATCGAAATATTAAAATCAAAAATAAACTTGGCTAATGTAAGATCTGAACCTCTGATCAATACAAAAAAAGTAGAACCTAAATCAAATGGGGGAAAAATAAATAGAAATGGTCAAACAAAAACGTATAGTCAGGTTTTGCAAACAGCAACCAAAACTAAAGTAAGGGCAAATAACGATAGGAAAGGTAGAGTACTGCTCTTGACATCCAGTCATGGACGAGACTGTAGTGACCTACTAAATAAAAGATTAAAAAATAAGTATGAAGTTCAGAGCTTTTTCAAACCAAGTGCCCCTATAAACGCAATCGTAGAGTCAGCACAGGAACAAACTAAAGATTTTGGAAAAAACGATTTTCTAATAGTACTGGGTGGCTCAAACAATATAAATGAACCTAATCTAAAACATCTTCCTGAAATAAATGAAAAAATTAAAGAGATTGTGCCACTCAGCCAAAAAACTAATGTAATAATAAGTACAATTCCGTATAGGTTTGATAGGCCAGAGCTAAATGAAGCCATTAAGTCAACAAATAAATCAATTCATAATACAACCAACAGCCTAAAAAATAAGAATTCTAAGCAGTTGGGGATTTGTTTTCTAAATGAAAGGCTGAAAAAACAAAACTTCACTAATCATGGTCTACATCTAAATCAATCTGGCAAAGTAATATTTTGTAATAGGCTGGCAGAGCTGATTGAAAGTCGTTTGCAATCTACTGTCAATAATTCTCCTAAACAATCATCTAACGAACCTTTTTTAGTAATGTGGCTCAAAACCGGGAAGGGAAACTAGTTTCAGATGATTAATTCATATCTTCAATTGTATTAAAAGACGTTAATCGATCAAAAAATCAGGATAGCATTAGTGGAAGGAACTCTTGTAGCAATCTGATAGGCTCTCAAGATTCTAAGAGATTAAGTAAATCTACTTCAATATGCAAAAGCAACGATAAAGTAATAAGGGATGATAGGGAAGTACCGGTACTCACTGTGTAGAATCGAAGTATTTTTTAAAGAAGAGGCTCCTGATATAGCTATTTTCACAGAGCATGGTTTAAAAGAAGATGAATTGTCACAACTTAATATTCCAAACTATTCATTGAAAACGTCGTATTGCAGGACATCTCATCGAAGTGGGGGAGTAGCTATCTTCACTAAAAATGCTAAGAATATGCAAACATTTAATTTAGAATATGTAGAGAAATTTGATGTGGAAATGGATTTAGAAGTTACTGGTTTGAGAGTAAAAATCGACAATAATTTCGAAGTAGCGGTGTTAGGTATTTACAGGTCACCAAATGGGGAATGGAACAATTTTTGTGAACTATTCAATAGGCTTTTAGAGATTACTACTACTCGTTTTACAAACGTTATTGTAGCGGGAGATTTCAATACAGACTTTGCAACACAGAATAAAATGACAGAACATTTAAAGGATATTATATGCATGAATAACTTGGAAATAAAAGTTCATGAATATACCAGAGTCAAAAGAACATCACAAACAATAATTGATAACATCCTTACTAATATAGATTACTCTAAAACAAGATTAGACGGCTCGGAACTATCTGATCATGACTATCAAATCTTAGAGGTGGGGTTGCAAGGTCATAAATCAATTAAAAAGAGTAGAGTAATGAAAGAAATTCAACAATGTGAACAGGGGAATATCGATTGTTTGAAGCAGAATCTGCTACAAGAAAACTGGAGTAGGGTTTACAATAGCAATAGTTTAAATGACAAATATTATAGTTTCATTAATATTTTAAGGTTTCATATTACTATGAGTTGTCCAGTTAAAAAAGTCCCTGTAAAGAACAAATTAGACAAGATTGAAGAGTGGATAACTGATGATATCCTTGCAGAAAGAGATAGGGTTAAAGATGCATATGATGAATTCAAACTATCTAGAAATATGTTACGTGAAGATAATTACAAAGCTCTAAAGAAAAATTATACAAGAGAAGTGAAAAGAGCGAAATGTAAGAAAACAGCTGAAATTTTGAATAATAGTGTGTACTTTAACACAGCAGTGTGGGATATAATAAACAAAAATAGGCAAGTAGCTCATGTAGATGCTTATACTAGTGTCCCCAGAATAATTAACGAAAATAACAAATATATTGATGATAGTGTAGACATTTGTAATTTCTTTAACAAATATTATCAACTAGTTGCTAAGAATGTTCAAAAATCTCTTAATACAGGTATTAGTGACGCAAACATGAGGAATACTGAGGGGATTCAGAACGAATTTAAATTCCACCCAGTATGCCAAGACGAGTTGTCAAATATCATTGATAGTTTAAATAATAAAAAAACTGTAGGAATGGATGGGGTATCCAGTAAAATTCTGAAAGAATGTAAAGATCAATTGTTAGACCCTTTGATTCATCTGATCAATCATTCATTAGAACAAGGTGTTTTTCCAGATAACTTAAAAGAGGGGAAGATCTTGCCAATCTTCAAAAGTGGTGATAGAGAAAAGGTAGAAAACTATAGGCCCATTAGTATTTTAAATGTAATAAGTAAAATTTTTGAAAGAGTAGTTCTAAATAGGTTACTTCTGCACCTTCAAGAAGCTAACTTTATCTGTGATGAACAGCATGGCTTCCAGAAAGGGAGATCAACAAAAACAGCCATAGTTTCACTAGTTGACAAACTAATAGATATAATAGATTCAGGGGATAAAGCTACTGCAATCTTCTTAGATCTGTCAAAGGCATTTGATTGTGTTAATCATAGAACTTTATTGGAAATACTGCAAAATGTAGGTGTAAATGGGGTTGAACTGAAATGGTTTGAATCATATCTTATTGGGAGAAAACAATGTGTAGAACTAACTACAGTAGTTGGAAATAGTATAGTAAAGAATAAATCTAATAAAATAGAGGTGCAAGCTGGAGTGCCTCAGGGGTCAATACTAGGTCCATTGCTTTTTTTGTTATATGTCAACCGTTTACCTAAAGAATTAATTAGTGGTAGAGCCCTCTTATTTGCTGATGATACATCACTCATTTTCAGCAATTCCATTCTAGATAATTTAGAAATAAGTGCCCATATAGGTGTGCAGTCCATTGTCCAATTTTTAAATCAGTTGAAATTAACTATAAATAGTAAAAAATGCCATAAATAGTAAAAACATAATTTAAATGAAGATAGGGCTATAAACGTGTTTGTAAACGATAATCAATTAGACCAGGAAGAAAAAATTGAATTTCTAGGAGTTATGTTGGATAGACGATTGACCTGGACTCCATACATTGAGAAAATATGTAGTAAAATTTCATCTGGGGTATTTGTCCTGCGACAGCTCGCTAGATTTAATGAGAAAAAGTTACTTTTTACAGCTTACCATGGGCTCTTACTGTCACATATTAGGTATGCTATCTTAGTATGGGGTAATTCTTCAAAACAAAATCTTGATAGGGTGTTTAAGATCCAAAAGAAAGCGGTTAGGTGTATAGAAAGAGTAAATAGATTAGATTCATGTAGGCCGTTGTTCAAGAGATATGGTCTCCTAACTGTACCCTGCTTATATGTGTATGAAGCTACTTTATATGTAAAAACGAATGATATTAACCAAAATCTTGATGTACATGATTATAATACAAGAAGCCGAGGAGATTATCACTTGGTGAGTCACAATAGTAGCTTATTCAAACAAAAACCTAGTTATATTGGTAGGAAATTCTACAACAAGCTACCGCAGTTTTTGAAGAGTCTTGAAAATATAGAAATATTTAAAAAGCAATTGAAGAAATATTTAGTTGATAAAGCTTTTTATAGTGTACAAGAGTTCCTCTCACATCAAAATTAAGCCTCACCTCAACTAATTGAAGTAATTTTGGTATCTAGTGTATAATATTGTTGATCTGACTTGTCTTATACTCCTTAACTGGAGTCTCCAAGACGTAATCTACAAAAAAAAAATATATATATATAATATCCTTTAAATCTTCTGTCATTTTATTCTGTGTTGCAAAGTCTGTATTGAAATCTCCCGCTACAATAACGTTTGTAAAACGAGTAGTAGTAATCTCTAAAAGCCTATTGAATAGTTCACAAAAATTGTTCCATTCCCCATTTGGTGACCTGTAAATACCTAATACCGTTACTTCGAAATTATTGTCGATTTTTACTCTCAAACCAGTAACTTCTAAATCCATTTCCACAGCAAATTTCTCTACATATTCTAAATTAAATGTTTGCATATTCTTAGCATTTTTAGTGAAGATAGCTACTCCCCCACTTCGATGAGATATCCTGCAATACGACGTTTTCAATGAATAGTTTGGAATATTAAGTTGTGACAATTCATCTTCTTTTAAACCATGCTCTGTGAAAATAGCTATATCAGGAGCCTTGTGAAGAAAGCAGCTTGGCTTTGACTAGAAAAACATCTCAATGAAAATAACAACTTTTTAATTTGTTATATTAGGTGTCTTAGATTTTGATTATTGCTAAAAAAATCTGAGATCCATTGTAGAAATCGAATTGTGAATATAACCAGTAGGTCCCATAAAAATGAATTGTTTTGAAATAAGGTTAACAATAATGCATGCTGAATTTTTTCGAAACTGTCAAACCTACTTAGTTGATTTTTTATTGCCATGAAATACAATATCAGTGCGTTCGAAATCCTCTTGCTACTGTGGTTTGATTTTTTTTTAAAGGATGGAGCCTACATATGTCTGAGACCTTTGCGTGGGTAATGAGTTGGATGATGGTGATTGATGAGTTGGACCTACAGTTTTAGGTGTGTTCCGAACCACCGGGAAGTGATTTTCCAGCATAGAACAGAGTATTTTTTGCTGGCCAATCCAATCGGTCACCCTTGCAAAGAGGGCCCGGAAGAGCGTTGCTTAACTAATCTGACTAGACAGATACCTGCTACCATTAAGCTATAATGCTATCTATAGTATTCTTGCTCAGTGCCTGCTACAGATAGTATTCTAGCTCAGTGCCTGCAACTATGGCTATTATTACGTTCATAAGGTTATACATTATACTCGAATCTTGAAAGATGATTTTATTCGAGTAGTGCTCTTTCGGCAAACAAAAGAATTGCATCCCTAATGTTGTACTGTTCATTCTCTCTGTTTCCAAGCATTACACTAACACGATTGAAGCTAGATATCACATTTATGAAGTGTCAACTCAGTAAGTATTGTATTTAAATAATAAGTTAAGAGCATTCTTTTTTGTTCTATCCTGCTCGAGTTGGTTCCTTCTGTGATTCTAACCTCACAGAGTGTAGAATTAGGATAGCATTTATTGATTCTATACTCTGTGGTTAGCCATTAATACAGAAATATTGCAAAACAAGAATGTTCATATTTGTCCATTCCCAAAAAAGTATGGTCTCTGATTGATTTGTGATAGATTATCTACGGTACTGTAATTTTTTATTGATATGTTATCACAAAATAATTGTTTTTTTTTTTGAGAACCATCCATCTTTTGTCACTAAAACCTGGCCTCTAGTCGATTTTTGACAACTGATGGTTGTACGAGCTTCCATTAATCTTTGCTACATGTGTTTTGTCATGGTAGTGTTGACTGCCGACAGTGAACCCAATTAGGCTTCCATTTGAAAAGTAAGTGTTCAATAGAACCAAGTTCTTGTCAATCCATTCTTCTGTGCCTTATACGTGTGTAGAACTAGTTTAAGAAAGTGTAGTTATGCCCCAAGTTCACCCACAGTGTAGGTTTGAGTGAAAAACTGAATCAATTTATCCACCTATTACTTTTTTATGTTATTTATTCGATACAGTACCGTACGTTTACAATAGAAATCCAGTCGTACTTGGAAAATTATTGCACTATGAAGGCCTGACCAAACGCAGGTAATTATTGAAACTTGAAGCTCTTGTAGAGCAGTCTACAGTAGAGTTGAACGAGTCTGAAGAACTCGAGAGTTGACATTATGAAATTTGTTCATCGCATAAGTATTCTTCACAGTTTGATTAAACTTTTCAAGATAACTTAAGTAGGCTTACACTTATTTTATAAACTTATTTCTCTTCCCTTCAAGTGATGAAAAACTATTAACTGTATGTTCACATTAACTACACTTTGCTGACATAAAGTTGCCGTAGTGTAGGTGCTTGAATATTCACTAGTAAAATTGAAATTTGAATGAAATTTATGCTTTATCTTCCCACTGCTCACTGGGAGACGTCTTAATTGTAATTGTTTATTTTATACTTCTTGTTCAAGGAAGTTCACCTGAAAAATGTTCACAAAGTTGTTCATCTCCCATGGTTAACCTCAACTTACACTTTTACTTCCAATTCCTTAACGTTAATAATTATCAAACTGAAGTATCAGACACCTTCAATCTTTGTTTATATCAATAAATTTCAGAACTCTTGGTCTTTTTAGTAAATAAATTACTCTGTTGAATTATATTTTTTATTGTTTATAGTTTTTTTATTTACTCTGTTGAATTATATTTTTTATTGATAAAATGGCGATAATGAGTATTGTGACCCATACTTATCAAGCTGTGTGTATTTTTTGGGCTATGATAGTAAGATGTTCAGTTGAGTTCATTTCTTAAAAGTAATAAATTATTTTTGAGTTTCTTCTTGGAAATGATTAACAATTTAAATATTTATTGTACGTTTTTAATTTAAGAAAAATTTTATCAATTTTAGAATACACAAAACTTATGACAATGGAAATAGGTTACTTGTTTCTACTAATTTTTGAAGAGGCAAAGTTGTCTGCTAGAATGATGAACATAACCTAAAGATTACATCTCTTACATGTTTGAAATTTGGCCATTATTATTAAAACATTTATTATTTTTGTTTAATCTTCAATTTTATTCTACAATATAATTTTTTCCTTCCATTTTTCATAGAAACCGGTTTGGATTGGGCCCTCCCGGTGTCACACTAGATGATGGCGACCCTCCTTATCTGCAGCATGCTGTTTGGAGCACGGTGGGTCACAGCATAGTGTTCGTACATGATGGTGATGTTTATTACAGGCCATCACCTCACAAACATGATGCATATAGAATTACACACTCTGGAGCGAGTTCACCAGCTATAACCAATGGCATTACAGATTGGTTATACCAAGGTCAGTGTTCAAATTCATCCATATAGGCCTTCTCGCAATTTATCTAATGTTTAATTGCTCAAAAATAGAAGATTAAAACTTTAAGCTCCCAAAAATCTATGGGATATTATTAATTTATGGGATTCTTCTTGTAGTAAAAGATAATATTTTATTTATTGGAAAAAAAACATTCTAATTACAGCATACACTATCAGAGCAGGTGTCTCATCAATATTTTAATTATATAGTTCAAGTCACAAGATACAAATAATTCAGTTACTTAGCTCATCTGTGCTTCAGCCCATGAAACTTTTGGAAAATCACGATTGAAGTAAATCTACTTTTTTAGCTTAATTGGCATAGTTCAAAGTGTAAGAAGGACTTGACTTTGAACAAACATTCAACCACTCAGGATGTTTGTTTGTTTGTTTTTGAATAACTATTATTTAAAAAAAAACATTAGATGAAGTCATGAGCTACATAGGTGCAATAACAAATGATTTATAAATTAGCATTCTTGATTGCATCTGAACTATTACTGTCTATTCCCTTACAAAACAAATTATATCAAAAGCATTATTCAATATCACAAACAAGCAATAATAAAAACAAACAAATGAGAAGGTTCTTTTCAGAACCAAGACACCCAACTATCTGTTGGTACCACTTTGAAAACTTTGCAATTGAATGTTTAAGGTATTTCAAAAACAAAAAAATATATACATATGTATTCTTTTAAAGTTAATTGGAAAACAGAAGATTGCCATTGTCGCCCCCCAGGAAACTCATGTAGACATGGAGCATCTAGGCAGGCTGAATATCCCGGGCTTTACACTTCTTGATGCCAAATTCCATCCAAAACATGGTCTGGCCACATATATCAGATCAGATATTAAATGTTACACAGTGTCAGTTCAGTTTGAAGATGAGAATTATTTTGACTGAGAAATAGCAGGGTACACAATATACAACATCTACAAGCCACCCTCTCACACCTGGCCTGCAAATGTGCTGCCAGCTCCCAACTTGTCTATTGACTTCAATTGTAGACACACAATATGAGGCTACTACTCTGCAATGGATGAGGCAAGTGAGCGCCTACTGACATGGTTCAATGCTAAAAAATTGCAATTATTCTATGATACTAAATAATGCAAAACTTCAACAAAAATCTGGACAGTGGAACTCTGAGACCAGCCTCAAACCTGTGGCCAGAACTTTTTGACCTCAAACAAGGAAGATGGGAGTCCCATTCCAAGTCCAAGCATAATTTTTCAAGACTTGCCACACTCAGCATTGACCATCCATCATTAGCATTGGGTTGTCTATCCCAACTGTTGGAGGTCACCCAGTAGCACACAGGAACCTTGGGAAAGCAGACTGGGGCAGGTTTCACAAGTAAATTGATGTAAGTCAAGCAGTCAGATGACTTTCAATGTTCTACTCAAACTTTATCAAGACTTGCAGGCTTCCACCTGAGTGGAAAGAGTCCAAAATAATTGCAATCTTCAAACCAGGGAAGCAGTCTGATGATGCCAAAAACTATTGGCCAATGTTTCTGTGTATGCTTCAAATTCTGAAAGGACTATCCAGGCTCACATCTCTCCCATTGTTGAAAAACACCTACTCATTGAGCAGGCTGGCTTGTGACAGGAGCTGCACTGATCAAGTTCTGGCCCTCACCACATACATAGAGAGATGGTTTCAAAACAAATTGAAAACAACATCATTCTGGAGGTCTGACTGCAGCCATTGATGCTGTGTGGAAATTGTGACTATTGCTGAAACTAGGAAAAATATTTGAATGTCCTCTTCTTATAAAATTATTTGATAGTATTCTGTCAAACAGATGTTTCAGAGTTCACCTTGTGGAGCAAATTAGCAGGAAAAAAGTTCTGAACAGCCCCCAGGGATCAATTCTGTCTCCAATCCTATTCAATATCTATACATCACACATCCCATCCACCAAAAGTAATAAGTTCATGTATGCAGATGATATTGCTCTTAAAGCACAAGGATCTACCATCAAAGAAACAAGAAACATCCTTCATATGGATATCAACATCCTGACAGATTACCTTTGGTACTGGGGATTTAAGCCAAACTCTAATAAAACTAACATTACTTCTTTCCACCATAACAATAAGCAGGCCAATAAAGTCCCATCTATGAATTTTTGTCAAAAACAGATTTCAACTAATTGTCAACCTTGGAATCACCTTGGACAGATAACTCACTTTCATGAACACTTGAAAAAGCTTAGGAAAAAACTATTATCCAGAGTGAATCTTCTGCAAAGGCTGGCTGGAACTTCATGGGGCAGCAGTGCAGATACTTCAAGAACTACAGCTCATGTATAGTAGATTTCATATAACTTGGCAGCAGTATGTTGGGGTTAGATGTAGCATGTCCCATCTGCTACATGCTGCCAAGTTATATGAATACTACAGTACAGTGCTTCAGAGTATGGTGTCCCTGTCTGGATGGGCAGCTGTCACACCCAACTGATTGATGTAGCACTCAATAGTGCAATGCGTACAATCACCAGATGTCTGATGCAGACACAGACTGATTGGCTCTGTGTGCTTAGCAGCATCAAGACAAGAAATAGCTGACAGAGATATGAGAAAGATTTGTGAACCGCCAGCTCTTCCAATTCACATATACATGTGTTTGGATTCTCCAGCTCCACTGAGGCTCAAATTGACCCCTGCACCCCTTTCGGCTTTATCCTTCACAGACTGGGTATGTGACTGAACAAAAGTGGTTCAGGTGAAATATTTTCTGATCCCAAAGCCAATTTTCTGATTTGAGCTGCCCTGGCAATATTGGGTGAGCCTGAACTGCTTCAGAACTGGTCAGGGAAGATGCAAAAAGAACATGTACTGGTGGGGCTAGGCTGATTCCCCTTTGTGGTGATGAGTAGACAATAAACCACACTATTGCCCATGTGTTCTTTGACAAACTTTCCAGGAGGGCTACCAAAGTTGCATGTAGCTGATGACGAGGCCATAGTCTGGCTTAAAAATCTTGCCTACAAAATATGACAATTATGTGGTGACTAAAATTCACTGCTTTAACCAAACAAGTATTGTTCATAAGCAAAGCATTCCTAGATAATCTGATTGCTGTTGAAGTATCTTAGCTAGTTAGTTTGAAGAGAATGACAATTGAACAAACTGACAACTATACATAAACAGAATTTATTAATTTCGAATTTCTTTAATTGCTATTAGTTTATACTGAAGACTTCCGCAATGGCGGATATTGACAACAGTATTGAATAGCTGATGAAAATCGATGAATGCTACTGTACAAAAATATCAGTCACCACCGGGAATCGAACCACGGACCTCCCAATTGCCGGTCGGGCGCCTTAACCACTAGACCATGGAGACCTTTCTGCACAGCAGCATTCATTTTTAACTTGGCCATATCGGCTCGTATCTCACAAGTTAGTTTGAAGAGGTCTCCATGGTCTAGTGGTTAAGGCGCCCGACCGGCAATTGGGAGGTCCGTGGTTCGATTCCCGGTGGTGACTGATATTTTTGTACAGTAGCATTCATCGATTTTCATCAGCTATTCAATACTGTTGTCAATATCCGCCATTGCGGAAGTCTTCAGTATAAACTAATAGCAATTAAAGAAATTCGAAATTAATAAATTCTGTATCTTAGCTCTTTAGATATTTACATTTTTACATATAATTTGAAAAGTGAACTAGAAAATAGAGCTTCAAATAATAATTCATTTCATATCAAAGTACTTATTTATTTAAACTTACAGCAAATATTCTTATACTAAGATATTAGCTATTTTTGTAATTTTAAATGAATTTGGAAAATACTATGATGATACTCTGCATTATTTTGTGCAAATAACTTACTGTTATTTATTTTTCACCATGATTTTTATTCTTCTTAAATTGCTGGATCCTATAGTTTTATATTTATAATTTGGAAATTGTATTCATACTTCTTCTTGCTATGTACAAAATAGATGCCATGCAGTTTTCTGTGTTGTGCTGATGCAACTTTATGTACCGGTATGATCCTATATCAGGAATTTAATTTTATTTCCATTTTCTTCTTCAGAGGAAGTATTCAAAGACGGAGCAGCGGTTTGGTTCTCAAGAGATGGCACGCATTTAGCTTTTGCAACATTCAATGATACTTTGGTCGGTCAACTGAAATTTCCAGTTTATGGTCCGAAACTGCTTTATCCTATTCAAAAAACGGTTCGTTACCCCAAGGTAAGAAAGATGCTATGGCAGACAAAACAAGCCTCCTCTACTATTGGCTTGTTTATGTGCTAATTCAAGAAAATATTTTTTCTATATACTTATTTCTCTACAGTTGGAGTAAAGAATATCAAATTCCCTTTATTCCAACAATTTGTTATTACAAAAATGCCAATGCATTAGTAAAAAAATGCGCAGTAGTTGCAAGTTTTCAATTAATTTTTTGAAGTTCATCTTGATTTTTATTCAAGTTGATATCAATTCAAATTAATGAGTATAGCCTACATGAAACTTTTAAAATTAATGTTTTTAATTATTCAAATGTTGATTCAACTTTAATTCAATCTTTCAATACTATATTGATATATTTTTGTTTCAATCTCATGTGTTGAAAGGCAGTTTTCTCAAACAATAGCCTTCATGGGTGAATTCCACTATGTATTGTTTAGTTATTTTTCAGCTTTTCTTGGAATAGATTCTATTTGATTTTCTACTGGAAATTTGAAAATGTATGATGCTGTATTATGGTAACTGATCATTTATTTTTTTAGATAGTTTTCAACATATTATTCTAATCCACGGCTCTTGAAGATTCTTGGCTAATTCAAACAACTTATATTTCCCTTATTTCACCGGCATACCTTATTCCAGTATCTGTTAATTCTAACTTGAATAATCATTATATCTATCGTATAGCTGACTAAACCTGATCTGGATCTTATAAAAAGATTTATCTATGACCATGTCATAATGTATACATTACAGTTTCACAATTGATGCCAAAACAGCTGTCTTTTTGAAATGCTTTTTGAAACCCGTTGCATAATGAGCACATTATAGTACAGGTTCTACATTATAACACGTGTTCTGGACCAATCAGAAGCATTTTTGATGGAATCAATATCGTAATTCAATATTGTGAAACTATCAGCTGATTTGATCAAACTGCTACACCAGCTGCTTTAATCTAACAATCTACTATAACTTCTCGTATTTGAGATGAGAGGTTAGGTATCTCTGACAGTCAAAGGTAAAATGATATTGTTTTAATTAAATGTATACTAGTGGTCGTAGATAAAATAGTGTATGCAACGATTTTATTTGGCCATTAAAGCACTCGTGAGATATTTATAACACTCGCATTCGCTCGTGTTATAACTTACATCTAACTCGTGCCTTAATAAGGGTCAAAATAAAATCGTTGCATAAACTACTATTACTGTCTCATAAAAACATGAATACGTACATAATTAACCTGAAAATGATTCAATGCAAAGTTAAAAGCGAAATAAAAGCATTCGTATAATATTGTTATATTTAGTTGTAGTGCAGATGTAGTTGAGATTTGATTTGAAATATCTAATTTCATCTCATTGAAACAGATATTTTATTTAAGCTGCGTTCTCGTAGGTCCCGTTTGTAACGGTGACCGATTAGATTGGCCAGCAAAAAAGACACTGTTCTCTGCTGTAAAATCACTTCCCGGTGGTTCGGAACCCACCTTAAACTGTAGGTCCAACTCATCAATCACCATCATCCAACCATTACCCACGCACAGGTCTCAGACCTATGTGGGCTTCATCCTCAAAAAAAAAAAAAAAAAAAAAAAAAAAAGATATATTATGCTCAATTTTGACTTGTGGGTCCTGTTCCCATAAGTTTTCCAGTTTTACTTATAGGTGTATAATGAGGCGTAATTTAGGAAATTATCGAAGCTACCGTTGAAATTTCACCAATAAACTCTAGTATTTTCCAAGGAATGAGGAATGGAATAATCAGAGTTTTTTATGCGACAGGAGCAAATAACAAATGTCCTAATATTTTTTCAAATTTTAGGCTCGTAACTGTCAGTATGCATACAGTAGTTTAAACTAACAAATACAAGCAATAGTAAAATTTGTTGATTTTGTTGCAGCAGAGTATGCAAGAGGCCTCAGATCTAGTTTTGTACAATATTCGAAAGAAATTTTTGAATCTGAAATAAATTATGTCTGAACTCTTCTTAAAGTATCACATAGGAATGGATTTTTCAAATGATATGCATAGCTCTGTCTGGTTTGTCATATCTTTTGGGTTATGTTTCAAGAGAAGTATGTCTTCCTGATGCACTATGCATTCAGGTTGTGCATGCAGTTATGTCTACACTTCGGTTAGTATAATGTTTTCGTTCCTCGCTTAACTTTCATACTCACTACATACAGAATGATGCACGATATGATCCAACATTTATTTCGTTCTTAATTCTTCAGGTTGGTAATTATTGATGTGTTTTATGTAGGCATATGTCAGGGGTGCCCACCCCCCCTAAGCCTCATGACGCACCCCCCCTAAATTTAGCACTAACCCCCCCCCCTATAAATTAGGCCCCCCCCCTAAAAAATGCGAGAAAAACCCCCATATTCTTTTTAAAACTAAAAGAAGATTTTTATAACTATTGAAAAATTCAATCCCAGTCGATAATATACAAAATGTATGTATATTTCTTAAGATTTTTCCCTTGGTAACATTTTTTTGTAAAGGTAAAAAATGAAATATTAATGAAATGAATATATGAACTTCTGCTCAATAAACTTAATTGCAATATAGCTAAATAAGAATTTGAACCTAAATGGTTTTTAAACAATAAAATATTATTACAAATACACAATGTTCAATAAAAATGAAATACCTATAAGTTTATGTTCGGTGTACCAATTACATTAAGGTTAAATAACTCTACAACTTTGTTTCTTTAAAGGAAGTGAAAACAATGAGTTAATAAATTCATTTGTAAAACACAAAAATTCAAAATACTAAGTCATTTATTGGACAGTAGTTGAACAACAGGTTATTTACTTAGTGTAGTATCTTGGGAGAATTTATGTATGGATGAAGTACATAAAAGGCACACATTTCATGTAGCCTATAGTTATTTACAACACACAATCGGAAGAAGTGTCTTTCAAAAACAAAATAAAGACATAGTTATGAAAAATTACTGATTTTTTAGTATTTAGTAAGTTTTGCTATAGCAGTTCTTACTTATTAGTAAGTAGTTATCGTAAAATACATGAAAAACATCAACAGTTTGAAGTCAAGCACTTTAAACTTGTAGGCTGTGACCATCTACAAGTTAGCTAGGCACCTTCTAAGCTTGTTAAATCTATCTCTCTAAACCCCACATAGAAGTTTTTGTCTTTCGGATGAGGAAACAGAAAACCTTCCAATTATTTCTTCGTTAGAAATAGACTCAAGTACATCTTTTTCTGCAGCTAGAACCATTAGATTGGACAACCATGAGTCTCCCATAGCTGATCTGAGTCTGTTTTTGATAATTTTAAATCGGCTTATTTCTTTTTCTGCTGATTAACTATAGTAACTGTTAAGGAGAGTAAAGTTGTATAAACCACTTTCAGAGCTCTCGCTTAGCGTCTTGCTAAGTTTGAATAATAATTTCCTGCACAAATCCTAAACATAACTATTTTAGCTAATTCATATTCAATTGTATAATAATAATTATAAATATATTTTCATTAATTGACATTCTATCTGGTGACTTCGTAGTATATTTTTGAATGTTGTCACGTTAAACACGGTTTCAATCAACTTTACGCCCCCCCCCAAAACGTTTTTTGGAACCACCCCCCCAAGATTTTCAATGACGCAGTTTGCGTCATAGCCCCCCCCCCCTGTGGGCACCCCTGCATATGTGACAGCATTTCATGGAAAGTAGTTTTTCAGTGACCGAATGATTCCTTCAACCAAACATTCATTCCAAGATGACTGACAAACTCTCTGTTGATCAGCGATTAAAAATTGTGATGCTTCTAATGAATAAAGTTTGGTGAGGAGCTCAAGGCGAGACAAGCTCTAGTCGTCAAAAAAAGCGATTGCAGGATTTCACAATTCTAGGCGTTAGAGGTGGGTCGGTATCTGGGTAATCAGTATTTTGTAACAGTTACTTGTTGTCGTGATATGTAACCGTTACCGAGCGCGGAAAATACTGATTACAGTATGAACAGTTCAGTACTACGTACTATTCGGTTTTCAGTATTTTTTACACGATGAAAGCGATACCCTGATACTGACTAGATTACGGAAGATTGAAAAGTATTTCTTATTCTTATTCAGTACTCATTTATGTAGCACATACATTATACAGTACCGTACTGACTGATCTACTGGAACTCAAGGGCGGATCCAGCAGGGGGGCGCGGGGGGCGCGCGCCCCCCCCCTTGAGGTGGTGTGAAAATATATTTTATGGTTAATACTAGTGAAAAATGATACATCTTTACATACTTTATACATCTACTAAGTAATCCAACTGATTCTAAACTGTTATTTTCCTTTAACATCCTTTTAAAATAATCTAATTTGTATTGGTGATAGTGATGTTATGGTAGATATCTAGAATTAATAAGACTACTGTAAAATAACATTGTCATTAGTCATATTTATTTAAAAAAGTAGACATGATTATTTCGGCTGTTTCTCCATTTGGTATCCCCTCACCAGGGCTGGATTTAAAAATATGCCCCGGACAAGAGGTATAAATGCTGGGGGGGGGGGGGGGGGCGCAAAATTATCCGCAATTTTTTATGATTTATTAGAAGAAAATTTAAGTCTTGTATATTAACATCACTTTAATTTGAATGATTTACTATGCAGTATGCATAGTTGTAGGTTGTATGATGTAGTGCCTATGTATAACTAACTGTAAGTGCATAATGAGTACCAATGATTTTTTTTTGTAATGTTACACACGTTTTAAAAATCGATTAATTTCTATGTATTCATTGTTCATGTAACATCACAGTGGCGTAGCTATAAGGGAATCAGGTGGATAGATCCTCCAGACAAAATAAATTTTCAAATTTTAAGAAGTCTTTAGAGACAGCATTTGAAGTAAGAAGATGTCTGAAATCGGTAAAAATGTGGTATTAGATGGATTATTTTTTTAATAAAAAAAAACCGACTTCAATAAAATGCTCCTTAAAAAATAAAATATATTTAAAAAATTAATAATATAGAGCAACCCCAAACTCTCCCTTTTAGAAGAAATTTTCAAGTATCAGGAAAATACAGTACCAGAATCAGAAAAGGCGAGGGATCAAAAAGGGCAGAGTATAAATACCTGCATTTAATTGTTTTACTAAAACAATGAGGGCCCGCATCACACTTTGACAATAATGCAAGAGCTTCATGAAATTTACTTTGACACATAACGTGGGTTGAATTTTCAAAATAGATTAATTCATATCTAGAATCGCTTAAATGTGGTTTCAGGGAGATTGTTTCATTCTCAAAAAGTTACAGCGGGTATCCCAAAACCCGTTTCAAGTGAAATTTTTAAGCACGGTGCCATATTTTTACGGAATCCCAACTCAGGAAAGATAAATGATCAAACCTAAGGGATGGGAATAGTTTCAAGTAAGCCGGCACTTATTTTCTTACTGAAACAATAAAGGTCCGGATACCTAAGGGATGGGAATAGTTTCAAGTAAGCCGGCACTTATTTTCTTACTGAAACAATAAAGGTCCGGATCACCCATTGACAATGATACAAGAGCTAGATGAAATTTATTTCAACGTGGCCTACTGGTGTTTTGTGCTTATTATTTTAAAACATACTTAAACTTCATGCTTGACCACTATTAATTTCACATACATAAATAATATACCTAAAAGATAGCGATGTTAATTACGATTATAAACTTGCATTAAACGTACTTACATTTTTGTGAGTACTAGCGCACGCGTCTCAAGACCCGAGTACTATCTTCAGCAAACAGAGAATACATAGGCCTAATTCGTTTTGCTCTGTATACTCTAAGTAGTGTACTCTGTACAGCAGTCTCTATTCTCTATTCGCTGAGAATAGGACTCAGGTCATTAAACGCGTCTGATGCTACTTACAAAAATTAAGTGCTGGTGTAAAATGCAAGTTCGTATTGTCATTGACATCAATGGTACGGTACAAACAGTTCATGTACGAATGAAAACCACTGAGGAAATTAAAAAAAAATATATAAATATTATATCCCTTCTTACTGGCTCTATCCCCTTGAATAGGCCAATAAATGATTATTGTTTCTTACTTTCAATAAGATTGCAGGTCTGAACACGTGTCAGATCATGATAATTTTCAATTAATTTTGCTATAATTCAATAATCATTTTTGTACAAGACTAACAGCAATTTTTTTAGTGTTAGTGCTTCAAAAAAATAATCTCTAGGCATTTTCTACATTTTTTGCTGAGGATATCCCCTGGACACCCTCCCGTGGGGGGTTTTCCATAACCCCCTTACAAAGATACTTCTAGCATTAAAATATTTTAAAAATTTCTGGCGAGTACCCTGGACCTCCTTTTTGTGCAGGGTATTCCATACCGACCCCCCCTTACAAAAATCTTAGGGTGCGCCCCCCCCTTACAAAAATCCTGGATCCGCCCTTGCTGGAACTTAGACGTTAATAAGTGGTAAGCTTAGTGCCAAATATACGTGATCATAACCACAAAAACAGTATTTTATTTTGAATGTTGTTACTTCTGTTAGTTTATGCTTTGTGATAATGGATTTCAAAAGAAGAAAGTCGAGTGATCTATGGAACTTTTTCAATATATTAGATGTGGTTAAGTGTATTGCATCTTGCAATTTGTGCAAATCTACTCTTTCCTATAAAGGGTCAGTTTCAAATCTCAAGAAACACTTGCTACGAAAACATCCTACAGTGACTCTAACAACTCTACCCTCTGAACATGGTACCAGCTCAACTGCAAACGTATCAAAAGATATTGAAGAAGGAATAAAGAGTCTATGATTATTACAGAAGATACTCCTGTTGTGGTTATTGAATCACTTTTTCAAGAAAGTGATGCAAACATGGACATAACTGCTCCTTCCACTTCTAGTTCACAAAATCAACCTCGTGTCTTAGCCCTGCCGATTGGTTTGAAACAACAAAAAGTTAAGAAATAAACATCTCTCACATCATTTGTTCCAAAGAAATTGACTCTGAGTGAAAAAAGTAAGATTGATGATGCAATTATGAAAATGGTAGTATGGGATTTTCAACCTTTCACAATCGTAGAAGACAAAGGATTTAAATACCTTCTAAGTACCATAAGCCCTTCCTACAAAATTCCTTCAAGAAAATACTTTTCTAACACTCTTCTACCAGCTTTATATGAAGAGAAACGTAATGACCTAATAACTAAGGTTAAAAAAGAAGCGAACACAGTGTGCATCACAACTGATTGTTGGAGTTCATCCATTAATGAGAGCTTCATGGCTGTAACAGCCCATTACATTGATGAGCATTTTGAAATGAAAGTTGTCTTATTAGACTGTTCAGTACTTCAAGAATCACATACATCTGAGCATCTTGCTGATAAATTGATGTCAGTGACAAATGAATGGGACATTTCAAATAAAGTATCTATTGTTGTATCAGACAATGCACCTAATATAACTAAGGCAGTAAAAACAATACTGAAATGGAGCCATTTTGGGTGCTATGCACACAAAATCAACTTAATTGTGCAATCTGCATTGACACCTGCAGAAGACATCTTGAAGAAAGTCAAGAGCATTGTTGCTTACTTTAAAAGAAGTAATGTTGCAGTTCAAATGCTACTAAAATATCAGAAACAAACTGGAGTAAAAGAGCCAAAGAGACTGTTGCAAGATGTAGTTACACGTTGGAACTCAATTTATTTCATGTTGGAGCAAGTAATTTTACTTGAAGAAGCAGTGAAACACTCACTAGCTCTTTTAGACACTGAGCTGTCTTCCTTGACAAGCGATGAGTGGAAAGTATGCAGAGAATTGTGTAGTCTGTTGGAACCTTTAGCTGAGGTAACCAATGAAATGAGCACAGAAAAATACATCAATGCTAGTAAGGTAATTCCTATCACACGTGGCTTGAAAATATCAACAAAAAGACTGGCAAATTCATCAGAAGAAGATACAGTAAAATTAGTGGCAAGAAAAGTTCTGGATGGCATTGATGAAAGGTTCCCAAAGCTGGAACAGAGTAAGACTTTTGCTTCAATTACTTTCCTGGACCCAAGGTTCAAGCACTATATGTTTGAAGATGAATCAACTGTAGAGTCAACCAAACAAAGAGTCATAGGATTGGTTACAGCACTTATTAACAAAAAAAAAAAGGAGATAAGGATAAATCTAATCAAAATATGATTAGTGTTGAAAACAATGAAGAGCCAGAAGCTATAAAAAGAAAGAAAATATCAGTATGGGACATATATGAAGAAACAATCACAAAAGTAAAGCCTACAGGTCAAAGCTCAACATCACAAGCAATTCAAGAGGTACAAAGGTACATGGATGATAATCCTCTAGGCATCAAGGAAAACCCATGTCAGTGGTGGAAGAACTACCAGCAGATATATCCCAATTTGGCAGTTTTGTTTAAACAAATGTGTAATATGGTAGCCACTTCTGTGCCATGTGAAAGAGTTTTTTCAAAAACAGGAACACTTGTATCAGAAAGATGAACAAGGCTAACATCAAAAAAAGTGCAACAAATTACATTTTTGAATGTGAACATGGATAAATGAACTATCATTAATGAATTTAACAATGTGTCATGTAATCTAATTTTTTGTTATTATATTTAAACTATATTATATTGATAATACAACATTTTCTCAGTGAATGTTTTAACAGTTACTATATTTGTGTGATGACCATTTCACACTGTTGTAGTGCTTCCTCAGACAACACTACAGCAGTGTAGATTGGCCATCACAAACATTAAATGAATGTTCACATTCACTAAGTAAGTTTTGCTTCAATATATAGTTTGAATATAATGTAATTACATTCTCTAAAACTTACTATTCTCTAAAACTTCTATAACCTACACAATCTACACTGGATAAACAAGTTCAAGAAAAAATGCATTTTCTAATTTTATATTTCATTCTTATTTTTTAATTTAATAATCCTGTAATAAAATATTATTATAATTATTAACAACTTGAATAATAATGATCTAGTTTATGCCCACTACATAAATAAATTTCATAAAATAACCAAATTAGGACTACAGTAGTAAACACACCAATAATAATTATTGGCCCCTACACTTCTAACCAAAAAATTAAGCATCTGCTTCAGGTTTTAGTTGATTTATGTCAGGTGATTAATAAGTGTTCTTTGTGTATGAATATGAAATAATTCCAAAACCCAATAAGAAATTAAGGTAAACACACCAATTATTGGCATCTTCTCTTCTAATTGGAAAAATTAGTGTCTGCTTTAGGTAAATATAAAGTTTGCAAATCATTGAGAAATAACAGATTTTATAGGTTAAAAATAAAAATGTATGGGGCTGATAATTGGTATGTTAACCAAGTGGATTATTTGAGTTGGAAGTGTAAGGTCCCAATAATTATCTGGTAGGGAACCAATAATTGGTATATTTACCTTTGAGCCTTATTATATACAGCCACTGCAGTCATGGTCGCACCACAATCAAGGCTGAATTACACCAGCTGAGTGGTTGACCAGGCTCAACAATGTCAAAAATCAGGGACACTTACAAATTAATGTTTAGAGCCCTCAGCTGTTAATTGGTTATTTTTTAATCAAATTTATCTGCCTGGTGTAATCTAGTGTTAATTGTGGTATGCGACTGCAGTGACTCTGTCCTATAGGGTTCTTAGGAGAAACGGCATACTTCAGTAGATCAGTGCGACAGTACCAAGGTATTAATCTTGGATCAGTACAACATTTGTCAGTGTAACCGTTACTTTGTAATCAGTATTTTTATGCAGTACAAGAAAGTAACAGTAACCGTTGTAACAGTTACTTGGAAATACTGGTTAAGCCCACCTCTACTAGGCGTTCTGTCCAGCAAATTGAATGTAAACAACTTTGTGTTCATACCAAATCACAGTGTTACCCGAATTATAACTATTGACAAAACACATTAACGAATAAGTTTCCTTTGTTGGCCAACTTGGAACAAATGTTTGAACGAAGTTCTGTATTAGTCTCAAGTATTCGTTATATTTATGAATGTTTAATTTTTATGATTGGCAAATAAATGACTTTGAGTTGATTTTGAAGGAATCATTCTGTCACAAAGAAACTAATTTCCATGAAGTGCTTTCACGTCTGCCAAAATTAAACAAATCAATAATTACCAAACTTAAGAACCAATAGCAAATTTAAATGTGGGATCATGTTGTGCGCCACCCTGTAGGCCTACTCGTTATATACCTTGGGAAAATTGTTCGAGTGAAAATATTGTCTAGGACTTCAGCAAATGACTAGGGTATCTATTCCTAATTTTTGTATAGTGTTACTCAACAGCTCATCCAAATTACATTTATTCAAATTATATTCACATCTATTTCAACTGAACATTTGTTCTGTTTATATAGTCTTTACCGGGTGTTTGAAAAGTATGGGAACGGTCAAATATGTCTGAATGCTGAATGTACGGGTCTCATGACAAGAAAATAAACGCAGTTGCTCATAGCCGTTAAAAAACAGCCATATGTATCATTCTCATCGTCTTCTCTCTATCTATCTTCTCCCTTTATTCTATCATTCTCATCAATAATGAATAATTTGATGGACTGAAAAAACTAAATGGCAAACGAACGCCAACGCATGCGGTCGCGTTCCAAAGCGTGTTTGTAATCGTATGATCCTGGATACGGCCGTTTTTCGTTACCACCTTCTCCTAGGATAAGCTAGAAATAAGTTGCCCTTTCCAAAATTATAGTTGTTTGCGAGCGAGTTCTCCAGCCCACTATATTTTAGACTTGAATAATATAGTAAATGATTGATTCTTGAATCAGCTGTTTCGGCAAAAAATACAAACTGCTGCTACTGTGTCAAAAATTTACAAAAAAAAAGTTGTATGAAAAATTGTACCTATTTTATTATTTTTCAGCCTGGAACAGCAAACCCGACAGTCACTGTTTATGTTGTTAATCTGACAGCGTTGAGCGAGAGAAAAAAAGACAATATCAATCATTTTCAACTCAGGCCATCAGAAAATGTCATGTCCCCACATAGGTTAGTACAGAGTAATAATTAATATAATAATTAGTAATAATTTATTATCGGTTCTTACTTCGCCAAATTTTCGCATTTGCTATTTATTTAAAATTATTGCTCAATTTCTTTTTATTTCAAACTTTATTTAAGAATCATAACCCAGAGAATGTTTTATTGCATCGATTACTATTAAAAAATACAATGAAATTTCAAAAATATTATGTCATTGTAAGTATTGCTTTAAGATTTTCAAAAGCATGATGAACGTTACATTATTGTTTATGTGACGTTACTGTATGTAAATTAATCAAACGTATTGTCATTATAGTTATATGGATTTATTATACTAAATACTATGAACAATAATATGGATGAACAAATGAATCTTTGTGAGAAAGCAGTATACTCAAGACTTGGCTAGATCACAGTAGTCAATTATTCATTAATAAGAATAATGGCACTAGTAATAGCGTTTAGTTCTCTGGATGGTGATACTGAAAAAATCTTATTTGAATATTATCGACTCAAAACTCTAATATGAGATTCCTAAAATTACTTTAATAATGATATCAAAGATGATGACATGGAGAAAGCTGCTGCGAATGTTATGAAGTTTGTGCAAATCTTTTTTCAATTAAAAGGGAATCAAATCTAATTCCCGGTTGAAATATGGATTTGTATTGTAACCTGCTCAAGTTAGTTCATAAGCAATAAATAATAATCATGTGCATCTTGAATTAAGCCGTACATTGAGCCTTATGGGCTACGGTCTTTTTGAAACACCCGTCATTGTTTGTATGTTTGCTAAATTTGTGTTATGAAACAGAAATTATTTGAGCTTGCAAATTGCGACTGTTACATTTTTATTTATGTGCTCTAAATCTCGTTAAGAAAAAGTTCCTAGATAATAATTATCCATAATTTCAGCTAACAAGTTTGCAATGTTTCGTTCCAGAACGCCATATCTAATGAGTGTGACGTGGGGACCTGGTTTGAGGATAGCCATTGTGTGGTTGAGTCGGAGACAGAATATATCAACAGTCGTCATTTGTTCGGCTCCTAAATGGGTTTGTGAAGATGTGAGTAAATTTCTGTAGACTTAAATTAATTATAATCTTATATAGTACACTTTTTACGAGAATATCGACGCATTTGATAATTACGCAATTTAATTGTGTATGAATTCCATACAGATTCTTTTTCAGGAGTAAAAGATCATAGTCAAGGAATTGATTATACAGCACAAAATAAGAAAGATATTTAATATTAATATAGATCTGAGACGTTTTGTTTCAGAATTAAACTTGGCGGAAGATTTCATTTTTAAAATGAATTTATTCTAAAATTTATTTATTTATGCATTCATTCAATTTGTCAGTTTCTCATGTAAAATGATCTGAAAATCGTATAAACGTTGAACAAGTCTGTAATATTTGATAAGAAGTCTGGTGGGGGGGGGGGGGGGGGGGTATTGGTCGCTCGCTGAGCGCCGTCAGAGAGCGATCGAAATGTTTAGAATGTTTAGTCACGTGCACTTGGCTGGTTGAAGGCTGCTATGACGTGTCTTTATCTGTTTTATTATCATTTACCCGTTGGATCGGAACCCATCTGAAACTATTGGTCCATCATTTATATCTTTTTATAATCATTCGCCTCATTGCCCACGCACAAGCGTAAATTAATTAATGTTAATTATTATTTAAAAAGTTTGATTAATTATTATCAACTCGTTCAAGCAATGTTTGTAGAGAATTTAATTTTGAATAGAGAATATCGAATTGTACGAAAATATCGATGAGCATCGCCTTTCTTGTGGGGCTTGATCTAGTAAAACTTATTTTATGAAACTTGGGCATGCCTTTGGCTTAATGTTTCCATGTAAACAAGTACAGAAATTGATAGATTTAATATCTCTGAATGAAAGGATCACATATGCACATTTAAAACGGAAATGCCACATACCCTTCATCTTTTATTTGTCCTATAATATTATAAGCATCTGACTCGATAAGCTCATTAATATCTTAGATGTATTGTTCTAATTTGTAATCATCTCTAAAGCCTGGCACACACAAAAGGCAGTTCAACTGCAAAATTGAGGTCGATTGCATTTGAACTGCCGCTGAGTTGCCGTCGTAACCGACTGCACTTCGACTTCATTTTTTACGTCGGGCTGACGCTGGCTTGCAGTTCTGCTGCCGTCGTGTGTGTTGACACGACTTCAAGCAGACGGCAGTACAGCGTCACCTAGGCAGCACTAAGAGCGCTGAAGATAAAGTTGACACTTGCTTGCAGTCCCGTTGCCGCCGTGTGTGTGTGTGTGTGTGTGTGTGTGTGTGTGTGTGTTGACTCGACTGCAAGTCGACGGCAGTTTTGCAGTGAATATTATTATAACTTCTTTATTGCAGTCGGCTTGCTGACAATACCGACGGCAACCGGCGGCAGTCGCCCATTGACGCAGGTTGCCGCTCTGTTGACGTCGCCCGTGTGTGCGCTCTATTACATTTCGTATCTAATCCCATTGAATTGTGTTACTGTCAACAACCGACGGCAATTTTGCAGTTGAATTGCCGCTGGATTGCCGTTCGTATGTGTTGCGCTTAACACAAATGACATTACTTCCGTTTTGAATCATTGTTTGTGTACTGTCTCAGAATTAGATGAACAACCATTCCAAGATAATACTGTGCTTGATAAGAGCAAAGCACCATTGACTGAATCATCATTCGATCATTGTGTTCTGGTCTACTAGTTTGTACAGCCTAATGCCATCATGATAATCACGTTATCTTGGAACTGCGTTTTAGATTAAGCAAATTATTCCGATAAAAAATTGCACATGAATAAAAGTAAATGGCTTTAAAGTAAAATGGAAATAAAGTATGGCTTTTATTGGTGGGGAAACCCTTACGGGCAGTTTTACCTCGCTGCTTGAGCCATATTATTGGAACATGATGGACCTACAATTTTAGGTGGGTTCCGAACGGCGGGAAAGTGATTTCACATCAGAGAACAGAGTATTTTTTGCTGGTAAATCCAATCTGTCCCTCTTACAGAGAGGGATTTTAGAGCGTTTCTTAACTAATCTGATTGAACAGATACCTGCTACGGCTCACGGCTATCACTTCTCCGTTTTATTGTAATTGAATGGCTGTTGTCTCACTTTGCAGTCGCATGTCCAGAGAGGCGAGCCGGGCGGATGGCTTGAACCAGGACCAATCATTTTCTCGCGCGACGCGTCTTCTTTCCTGACACTTCTTCCAGTGCGGGATGGTGATGCTGGCTACTACTCGCATTTGTGTCACATGCGTCTTGACACAAGGCAAAAAACACCACTAACACATGGACAGCTCACTGTCACCGATATTCTTGCATGGGACCACATCAGTCATGTAGTGTAAGTTCGTTTAGCAACCAAATTAACCCGTTAGATTTCATTCGTTATTACATGAATCGTTTGCAAAAACATTAATTTACTTTCCACCTACAAGATTTTTTGTATCAATACAATCGCTTAATTATTTTTTTTTCTCTACAACACCTACTCTAGAACATGGCATGCCATAGTGGGGTAGGATGATTTCCTAAATATATGTTACACTTATTGTATATCTTATTATTACCTGTAATATAAATATTGAACCACTTGGTTAAAATACTTTGTACTGTATATTTGAAAAGGGAAATAAAATTATTTATTTAATTACATCTGGGGACCGAGCTCCGCTCATGACGGGGTAAAGGGGAAATGTTTGGGGCAATGATGTGTCTGTGGGAGGGGGATTAGCGACGCGTTATGCTGTGAAGCGGTCCTCATCATTACTTTTTCTATCATAAGCTATAGCACAAGGAAATCAATAATAATGGAAAAGTGTTCTTTTAATCTGTATTCATATGTATTTTGAGTAACTGAATCTGAATTCCGAGCTTACTAGCTCGTAGAACTGTAATTTTTCAAGATAAGTAAGTGGTGGTTGTGGTTGAGTAAAGGGGAAATCCTTTTGTCACCCCCCCCCCCACACTAAAGAACGGCTTGTCTCACCCCATCTCATGGTTCATTCCTCTCAGCTGATTGGAATCATACAAATCCATATAGCATGTTACATTCAGCTTATAATTTGTTATTCAACTTGTACTATCGGCTTCCCCTATACTGTACTTGGAAAATGACGATTTTTCGTTATGAATAGTCCTAACTCGTTAACTACTCAAGATAAAAATGCATAGTTGGTCTCAAGTTGTAGGTAACATCTTTCTCTTCAACATTATTGACATAAACATCCAAGAAAAACACTTTTAAAATTGAGACAAGCCATATTATAAGTAGCCAAATTTTCATTATTTTTGAATTTTTTTGGTTTTCTGATCTTACAGAGAAACTATGTGTCGGACAATAAATAAATTTGAAAATTCTCATAAAGACTATCTAAGTAATTCTCTAGAGCCAGCACAAACCGCACCTTCCAACCTTGCCTAGACCCAGGGTTATTGTGATTTAAAAATTCAAACTTATGAAATAATTGAAAATGTTATTTTTTGTTTGGTTAAATTGCAATTAGAAAAGTTTTTTCGACAAAAAAATAATGGATAAAACACAAGCTGAGTTCTGACTTTCCAGACATATGTTTCATACATAACTATAAAGCTCCGACTACACGGTATATACACGGCGCGTAAGTCTTTGCGTTCAAGACAGTGGAGATAACCCCGCTAGGGGACCTACCATATGATTAAAAATTGTTTTCTCCTATCAGCTGTTCCTTTACGGATGGATTTCTCTTTTTTGTGTTCTTCAGCGAGCTTTTACAGGAATGAGACCTAGCGCAGTCGTATTTTGGCACCAAAAAGCCCTTATATTCGAAATTTGATCAAAACTGTTAGAGCCGTTTTGAGATCCATTGGACGTACATACACACATACATACAGAAATTGCTCGTTTAATACACAGTAATAGGATTTTATATTGAAAATAAATACATCAAAAATTTGTGAAAAATAATAATACCTGCAAAGTTTCTCCTGGGTGCAGGTATTATATACATCATTTAACTTACTTTCACATTCGATAGATACATTGAAAATTTCTGTTATTTCTCGTACATCAATATCTAATATGAATTCACACAAAAAGATACATAAATCAACACTTTCTTTTTTCATCATTTTCACCTTAAATATTCATTTCAAATCATGAATTTCTATGACCACCAATATTCCGTCCATCCATCAAATTGTTATTATAATTTTATCTATTTACATACGTACCTAATTTTTTTATTCGTTACATACGCATGATACATTGAATAGCCATGAGATCATTTACAAGAATTGAACATACTTCTGCTTGAAACTACCATCTTATTTTCGCATTCAAAAGGTATAGAGAACATTTTCTATATATGCCAATAGTTATGAGTTATTTTCACTAAATATTCATATTTCTACCTAATATTTTGATTTTTCCCCTCATTTTCTCGTAATTGTAAACTCATTTCAAACCATGAATTTCCATGAGCGTCTATTCCATCCTTACGTTCATTAACATTCTATTATAATTTTCTCTTTACATACATACCCAATTTCTTTATTCGTAACAAACACGGTACATGATTAGTCATGAGATCCCAAGAATGGAACTACATACTTATAACTACTAACTAGGTACTTATTTAGCGGAGAAATTAATTCAATATTATAGTGCTCTCTTTGTCATAAAATATTTCAATGCATTTTTTAATTTGCTTTTTTTATTTATTAATAACATGAGGCAAATGATTATGATACGTGGTTCCAAGCTAAGAAAGCTTCTCATGGTAAATTCGAAATGTCTTTTGTAAGTTATTATCTTTCACTTATAGTTTGTTTCTATTTTTAATACCTATTTCTATTTTTTGTATCTTATAAGTGTCCTAGCATTTAAAATACCTCCAAGGTTTTATCAACACACAGAACAATTCCAAATACTTAGAGACTATGTGCTGTCGTTGTGTGCAGGGAGGCAAAATGTTATTTTACTCATTCTTTGTAATGCAGATGCCAAATTACTCTTATTGCTAGTTATGCAATTGAAAATGGAGTATTTGTTCCATAACGCTCCATAACGCCAAAAAATGATTTAGTGGATGTATCCAAATGTTTAGATTGCTATCTCTTGATAATCTATCAAATGTTTAGATACTATTCAATTTTACGTATTAAATATTGGATTTATTGTATTTCTAAGAGTTGTAAAATTGTCAATTTTACAGTTACTTTCGAGCGGCACCTGAAGGAAAGCCCGGACAAAGGCATATATACAGAGTATATGATAACATTGATTCTCCTGAAAATTCAAAATGGCAGTGCCTCACTTGTCAAATTGATGTTGATAACTCAACCTCTACAAATTCAACCAATTCCACATCAAGTAACAGGTAAGTTCAATATTGTATAAATTTTTTGAAGTATTTGTTGTAGATATCCATTTTTCGTGAACTGCAGTAGAACTATTCATATGTATATACTTGCTGTGCAGAACTGTGCTCCCCAATAACAGATATCCTCGGCTCTTGTTGAAGAAAGTCACTGAAAAAAGGATTTTTGTTGTCAAAGATTGGATGAAGCTATTTGGTATCAATGCATTGAGCGTTACTGCACCAGCTAATAATATCAATGAAATATTCATATGTATACACTTGCTGTGCAGAACTGACCTTTTTTGAGTCGCGGCGGACGCGTTTCGAACTATGTCGTTCTTCTTCGGCGCTTGGTTGCAGACTGTTAATAATAGTATGTTGATATTATGTATTTGGAGTCTGGTGGGGGTTATACCTTCAGAAAGCTCAACTACACAGTCGCATTCAAAACCGACTACACCTTAAGAAAACTCACCACCAACTACACCACCACCACCTCCAACATTCATGATCACTCTGGCACTTACAAACTGACATGCAACGAATGTGACAGCTTCTATATTGGACAAACTGGCAGATCTTTCACAACCAGATTCAAAGAACACATAAAAGCCCTCACCCAACCACAGACTATATCAAATTATGCTGAACATCTACTCACAAAAAATCATTCATTCACCAACATTGATCAAAACCTCCACATCCTTCACATTGCTCCCAAAAGTCATAAACTCAATACTCTTGAACAATTCGAAATTTACAAACATTCCATTTCACATCCTCAACTCATACTCAATGACCAACTTAATTTCAAATCTCATACCCTCTTCGACATCATCATAAACCACTCCTAAAAACACCTCCCACTACCTTCCTACGATCACCAGACCTTACATACTAGAAAACCAGTCAGTCTGCAACCAAGCGCCGAAAAAGAACGACATAGGTCGAAACGCGTCCGCCGCGACTCAAAAAAAGGTCAGTTCTGCACAGCAAGTGTATACAATCTAATATTAAAACTGACACTGTATTTCACTTTTAAATAATGTTTTACTCACATATATTGGAGATGCTTGGGGAATGCATTTCTCTTCAGAAGTGAAATGCATTCCTCAAGCATCTCCAATATATGTGAGTAAAACATTATTTAAAAGTGAAATACAGTGTCAGTTTTAATATTAGATTGTTCATTAAGTATTTCGTCATTGAAAACATCACAGAAGTGTATACATATGAATATTTCATTGATATTATTAGCTGGTGCAGTAACGTTCAATGCATTGATACCAAATAGCTTCATCCAATCTTTGACAACAAAAATCCTTTTTTCAATGACTTTCTCCAACAAAAGCCGAGGATATCTGTTATTGGGGAGCATCATGCATCTTCTAATGTACTTTACATGCAGTTTTACAGTGTACAAAAACAGTGGCAAACTGTTTCCCGTTTATGCTGTACTCTGGTGCCCGAACTGGGAGGCTGAAGATTCTTTTAAGGAAAAGTCATTGTACTTTTCTATCTCATCATACATCTTTTCTCCCCATACTTGCGCTCCATAACAAAGTGTAGATCTTGTCACGGTCTCAAAGACACACAGTTCAGACGTAAAAGGTACATTCTTTTGTGCCAGCAACTTATCAAACACAATATTATTTTCCTACAACTGCTCGTAAAGTCGTTCTTTACGTACTGAAAACTAATTGTAAAATACCTCTTTACTGCTCAGCAAGCGGTAAAGTACTTTACGCTCGCCAGCTGTTTTCTTTACGCTTCTGTTTTGATTTTGATGCCTTCTCATTGGTGGATCACGGAATCCGTGAAATTCACATAACCTCAAAAATGGCGAACGCTAACCAAATCCGCGCACGTCTGTGATGTTACAAACTACAAACTTTTATTGTGTTGGAATCCAGAACTGCAGTTTTAGGAAAAATATTGTATGCAATTCGCGCGTGAAGCTTCTTTATCGCTCTCGCAAAATTACTGCGCTCCGCTACGCGTCGCGCAGTAAATGTTTTGGCTCGAGCGATAAAGTCGCGCTTCACGCTCTTAATGCATAAATAACTATTTAATGTATTATTCGATTATAAAATAATTTTTCTGGTTCTCGGAGTTGGCTAATAATCATATAATCTTTTCTTGCAGCACAATAGACTGGGAAATGTGGCCAGTTCAGTCTTCAAGTTGTCTTTATGTGTCCGCAATGTTTTCTCCTGGCCCAAGACCAAGGTTTTATTTGCTCCAATGTCTTGGTAAGTATTTTTTAAATTCTGTAATTGTAATTGTAATTTATTACGTAAAATCCACATGATTCTCCATCAAAAGTTGGAAAATCATAGCGGTATATTATTTATTTTATGAAAAGATTGAAGTGCTTGGTAATTTCTTTTTCATTTGTATTCAGTGAGATGATAGATTTCACTGTCTATAATATTATTAAAACGCTAGCCGTTCTTTGCAGTGCGGACTGCAGTTTAGAATTATGAAACTCTGATACAATTTGGTAGAAGTTTAGAATTTGAATAATTTTGGATTATATTTTAATTTTTATCTCAGTTCAAAATTGTGCTGCTAAATAAAAACACATGCTAGGTGTAATTTATTTTCGTGTTTTCACAAAAGTCACCCTGTCTCACTAACCGAAATGTTTCACAAGAGTACATTTGCTGAAGAATATTTGCTAATAATGAATTGAACTTGAAATAGGTTATCAGCTGACTTATGCTCTTCTTATGCTCGAATCAATGATGGCGCACAAGATAGTTTTAGGGAATAATTTAACTATTGAAAATTTATGGAATTGATACTACAAATAGTAAGACATGAGTAAAAGGTACATATGATTCTCCTGGTATGAAACAAGAAACTATGTGAATTGAAACAAATTATAACTTTGGGAATTTTTATCATGTTATTGAATTGGTTAAAAAAAATTAGCTCATCAAAAATTAATGGATTACATTAGTCCTAGTCGAAGTTCAAGGTCCGTATTTATGGAACAAGCTCGAGGCTTACTTAACTTTAGCGTGACTTGAAAAGCCTTTGAGTGAATGCTCTTCAAATCCCCTGTAAGTTCAGGTTCATGAATACGGTCCTGAGACTTTCTTAACACATGCAAGACTTAAAAATCATTCATTCAAAGGGGGGCTTTTCATGTCCTCCTTGAGTGAAGTAAGCCTCAAGGTAGGTTCATAAATACAAACCTAATAGCTAGTAATATTAGAAAGCTTTTTAATATATATATTTTTTGTTCTTTTTCACATTATAACATGCAGATCGTTATTACTTTCTTACAGAAACGTTCATGCTATTACTTATTAGTTTGATTCATACTTTTATTTTTGCTTTAAAATGGATTTCAGGACCTGGTGTACCTTCTCTTCTGCTGATCGACACCATTTCCAATACCAAAATAGCGACACTTGATCTGAATGCTGTTCTATCTGAAAGGTATCATGCAATGGCTCGTCCACAGGTCAAAACTTTCTCAGTAAGTACACGGCTAACTAGAAGTCTGATACGTCCGTTTGATATATCCAATAACATTTTTTTTGATAACATTTTGTTTTGTGCATTATTCTGTTATTGTACATTTATAATTAGTTATTTGTTTATCTTAGCCCTCGGCTTATGACAGAGCTCCAACTTAGTGTAGTCCAACCTATTAGAGGGTCGCATTCCAAAGGCAACTAGTCAAGCCTCTGCTAAAAATATGTCCATGTAGCTATAATATACCGTAAATTAAGCTGCTGTATATTTTAGTTTTATTGAGACTGAGAATGGCGTGACTGTCAAAACTATAGTAACACGTTTATTTGTTGTAAATGTGGTGGTGACTAACAAGACTCGTTCATAATTTTATTCTAGTTATCATTTTTTTTTTTTTTTTTGAAGATTACGTCTTGGAGACTCCAGTTAAGGAGTATAAGACAAGTCAAATCAACAATATTATACACTAGATACCATAATTACTTCAATTAGTTGAGGTGAGGCTTGATTTTGATGTGAAAGGAACTCTTGTACACTATAAAAAGCTTTATCAACTAAATATTTCTTCAATTGTTTTTGAAATATTTCTATATTTTCAAGACTCTTCAAAAACTGCGGTAGCTTGTTGTAGAATTTCCTACCAATATAACTAGGTTTTTGTTTGAATAAGCTACTATTGTGACTCACCAAGTAATAATCTTCTCGGCTTCTTGTATTATAATCATGTACATCAAGATTTTGGTTAATATCATTCGTTTTTACATATAAAGTAGCTTCATACACATATAAGCAGGGTACAGTTAGGAGACCAAGTCTCTTGAACAACGGCCTACATGAATCTAATCTACTTACTCTTTCTATACACCTAACCGCTTTCTTTTGGATCTTAAACACCCTATCAAGATTTTGTTTTGATGAATTACCCCATACTAAGATAATACCTAATATGTGACAGTAAGAGCCCATGGTAAGCTGTAAAAAGTAACTATTCGTCATTCAATCTAGCAAGCTGTCGCAGGACAAATACCCCAGATGAAATTTTACTACATATTTTCTCAATGTATGGAGCCCAGGTCAATCGTCTATCCAACAAAACTCCTAGAAATGCAATTTTTTCTTCCTGGTCTAATTGATTATCGTTTACAAACACGTTTATAGCCCTATCTTCATTTAAATTATGTTCGTTTTTGAATTGAAGGTATTGGCATTTTTTACTATTTATAGTTAATTTCAACTGATTTAAAAATTGGACAATGGACTGCACACCTATATGGGCACTTATTTCTAAATTATCTAGAATGGAATTGCTGAAAATGAGTGATACGTATCGTCTGCAAATAAGAGGGCTCTACCACTAATTAATTCTTTAGGTAAACGGTTGACATATAACAAAAAAAGCAATGGACCTAGTATTGACCCCTGAGGCACTCCAGCTTGCACCTCTAATTTATTAGATTTATTCTTTACTATACTATTACCAACTACTGTGGTTAGTTCTACACATTGTTTTCTCCCAATAAGATATGATTCAAACCATTTCAGTTCAACCCCATTTACACCTACATTTTGCAGTATTTCCAATAAAGTTCTATGATTAACACAATCAAATGCCTTTGACAGATCCAAGAAGATTGCAGTAGCTTTATCACCTGAATCTATTATATCTATTAGTTTTTCAACTAGAGAAACTATGGCTGTATTTGTTGATCTCCCTTTCTGGAAGCCATGCTGTTCATCACAGATAAAGTTAGCTTCTTGAAGGTGCAGAAGTAAGAACTATTCTTTCAAAAATTTTACTTATTAAATTTAAAATACTAATGGGCCTATAGTTTTCCACCTTTTCTCTATCACCACTTTTGAAGATTGGCAAGATCTTCCCCTCTTTTAAATTATCTGGAAAACCACCTTGTTCTAATGAATGATTGATCAGATGAATCAAAGGGTCTAACAATTGATCTTTACATTCTTTCAGAATTTTACTGGATACCCCATCCATTCCTACAGTTTTTTTATTATTTAAACTATCAATGATATTTGACAACTCGTCTTGGGATACTGGGTGAAATTTTAATTCGTTCTGAATCCCCTCAGTATTCCTCATGTTTGCATCACTAATACCTGTATTAAGAGATTTTTGAACATTCTTAGCATCCAGTTGATAATATTTGTTAAAGAAATTACAAATGTCTACACTATCATCAATATATTTGTTATTTTCGTTAATTATTCTGGGGACACTAGTATAAGCATCTACATGAGCTACTTGCCTATTTTTGTTTATTACATCCCACACTGCTGTGTTAAAGTACACACTATTATTCAAAATTTCAGCTTTTTTCTTACATTTCGCTCTTTTCACTTCTTTCGTATAGTTTTTCTTTAGAGCTTTGTAATTATCTTCACTTAGCATATTTCTAGATAGTTTGAATTCATCATATGCATCTTTAACCCTATTTCTTTCTGCAAGGATATCATCAGTTATCCACTCTTCAATTTTGTCTAATTTGTTTTTTACAGGGACTTTTTTAACTGGACAACTCATAGTAATATGAAACCTTAAAATATTAATGAAACTATCATATTTGTTATTTAAACTATTGCTATTGTAAACCCTACTCCAGTTTTCTTGTAGCAGATTCTGCTTCAAACAATCGATATTTCCCTGTTCACATTGTTGAATTTCTTTCATTACTCTACTCTTTTTAATTGATTTATGACCTTGCAACCCCACCTCTAAGATTTGATAGTCATGATCAGATAGTTCCGAGCCGCCTAATCTTGTTTCAGAGTAATCTATATTAGTAAGGATGTTATCAATTATTGTTTGTGATGTTCTTGTGACTCTGGTATATTCATGAACTTTTATTTCCGAGTTATTCATGTATATAATATCCCTTAAATCTTCTGTCATTTTATTCTGTGTTGCAAAGTCTGTATTGAAATCTCCCGCTACAATAACGTTTGTAAAACGAGTAGTAGTAATCTCTAAAAGCCTATTGAGTAGTTCACAAAAATTTTTCCATTCCCCATTTGGTGACCTATAAATACCTAATACCGCTACTTCGAAATTATTGTCGATTTTTACTCTCAACCCAGTAACTTCTAAATCCATTTCCACAGAAAATTTCTCTACATATTCTAAATTAAATGTTTGCATATTCTTAGCATTTTTAGTGAAGATAGCTACTCTTCATTAATATTTTAAGGTTTCATATTACTATGAGTTGTCCAGTTAGATGAGATATCCTGCAATACGACGTTTTCAATGAATAGTTTGGAATATTAAGTTGTGACAATTCATCTTCTTTTAAACCATGCTCTGTGAAAATAGCTATATCAGGACCTCTTCTTTAAAAAATACTTCGATTCTATCTATTTTGTTACGAATGTATTGAATATTCTGATGGAATACAGTGAGTACCGGTACTTCCCTATCATCCCTTATTACTTTATCGTTGCTTTTGCATATTGAAGTAGATTTATTTAATCTCTTAGAATCTTGGGAGCCTATCAGATTGCTACAAGAGTTCCTTCCACTAATGCTATCCTGATTTTTTGATCGATTAACGTCTTTTAATACAATTGAAGATATGAATTAATCATCTGAAACTAGTTTCCCTTCCCGGTTTTGAGCCACTTTACTAAAAAAGGTTCGTTAGATGATTGTTTAAGAGAATTATTGACAGTAGATTGCAAACGATTTTCAATCAGCTCTGCCAGCCTATTACAAAATATTACTTTGCCAGATTGATTTAGATGTAGACCATGATTAGTGAAATTTTGTTTTTTCAGCATTTCATTTAGAAAACAAATCCCCAATTGCTTAGAATTCTTATTTTTTAGGCTGTTGATTGTATTATGAATTGATTTATTTGTTGACTTGATGGCTTCATTTAGCTCTGGCCTATCAAACCTATACGGAATTGTACTTATTATTACATTAGTTTTTTGGCTGAGTGGCACAATCTCTTTAATTTTTTCATTTATTTCAGGAAGATGTTTTAGATTAGGTTCATTTATATTGTTTGAGCCACCCAGTACTATTAGAAAATCGTTTTTACCAAAATCTTTAGTTTGTTCCTGTGCTGACTCTACGATTGCGTTTATAGGGGCACTTGGTTTGAAAAAGCTCTGAACTTCATACTTATTTTTTAATCTTTTATTTAGTAGGTCACCACAGTCTCGTCCATGACTGGATGTCAAGAGCAGTACTCTACCTTTCCTGTCGTTATTTGCACTTACTTTAGTTTTGGTTGCTGTTTGCAAAACCTGACTATACGTTTTTGTTTGACCATTTCTATTTATTTTTTCCCCATTTGATTTAGGTTCTACTTTTTTTGTATTGATCAGAGGTTCAGATCTTACATTAGCCAAGTTAATTTTTGATTTTAATATTTCGATTTCCTCTGTCATAGACCTACATTGACTCGTGAGATTTAGTATTTCAGTTTTATGGTCTTCCTGCTGCAATTTTACAATAACTTCCAGAGATTTTATGTGATCCACCAACCCTATTCGTTCTTCCTCAGAATTTTTTAGTGATGATTCTAATTTTGTTTTCAATTTGGTGTGATCACTCAATAGTTTAGCAACCTTTTCTTCTACATCTACAGTAGCTTTAAGAGCTGTTGGAGATTTTTTTGTTAATAATTGCTGAGATCGCGTAGTTACCTGAGTTTTAGTTAAACAATTAGATTTGGATGCCTTGTTTGGACTCATTTTCCTCCATCATAGAATTTGTGTTATATTAGCATTAGATGTGAGATTCCACACTCACTATAGTCTTATCTGGCATGCCTGTAGTCATCACAACGTACCGTATTTTCCAAAAACATTTTTCATTACTTCATCTGAGATGTTTTTTGTCTATAGGTTGAGGTGGAATCCGGCTTTCATGCCCAAGTACGACTATTGCTACCATCTGGTCTTAGAGAGTTCGAGGACATGGCGTTCCCTCTAGTTTTACATGTGTAAGTTCTTATTTGAACATCCAAGTTTATTTTATAGGTAAATCCATATTGATAGTCTAATTACTTTGTAACAATCACCCAAGAAACAGGAAACTACTGTTTTTTCCAACAGTAACTATTTTACATACTTTAACTATTTTTTAATACTTCAAAGTGACCCAAATTTAATTATTGTGAAGCACAGAAATAAATGATATTCCGCATATAGAGGTTGAGATCCAATTCATTTAATGGACTGAACAACACCGCTCGCTTTTGTTTGCGGGAAATTATTTCAAATACTGCAGTAACTTGAGATCCCAGATTCAATTTAATTTCCCTCCGAGGAAATTGCAATTGCAAGTTTATTTATGAAGGAAATTTTAAGTGCAAAATGTGTATTAGTAAAGCAGGGGTGCCCACCCCCCCCCCTAAGCCTCATGACGCACCCCCCCTAAATATAGCAACAGCCCCCCCCCCCCCCCAAAAAAGAATTTGGCATCCCCAAGCCTCATGACGCACCCCCATAAATAAGCCCCCCCCCCGCAAAAAAAATGCGAAAAATAAGCCCCTTATAGTCATATCTTGGGAGAATTTATGTATGGATGAAGTACATAAAAGACACACATTTCATGTATAGTTATTTGCAACACACAATCGAAAGAAGTGCCTTTCAAAAACAAAATAAAAAATTAGTACTGAATTCATAGTAATTTTTAGTATTTCCTTAGTTAATTTTGCTATAGCAGTTCTTACTTATTAGTAAGTAGTTATCGTAAAATACATGAAAAACATCAAGAGTTTGAAGTCAAACATTTCAAATGTGTAGGCTGTGACCATCTACAAGTGTGACCATCTACATCTAGCTAGGCACCTTCTAAGCTTATTAAATCTATCTCTACCCTACATAGCAGTTTTTGTCTTTGGGATGAGGAAACAGAAAACCTTTCAATTATTTCTTTGTTAGAAATAGACTCAAGTACATCTTTTTCTGCAGCAAGAACCATTAGATTGGAAAACCATGAGTCTCCCATAGCTGATCAGAGTCAGTTTTTGATAATTTTAACTCGACTCATTGCTCTTTCCGCTGATCAACTAGTAACTGTTAAGGAGAGTAAGGTTGTATAAACCACTTTCAGAGCACTCGCTAAGCTTGAAGAATAACTTGCTGCACAAATCCTAAAAATAACTATTTTAGCTAATTCATATTCAATAGAATTCATTTTATTTGCCATATGCACAAAAAACATTAACAATGAAACAAAACAAAGAACATACATACTTAAAGTAAATAACAAATCCAAACAAAACTATCTATACATTAAATTCGGCACTACTGGCAGAAGTAGGACAAATAATAATAATTATAAATATATTGTCATTAATTGACATTCTATCTGGTGACTTCGTAATATATTTAATGTCGTCACGTTAAACACGGTTTCAATCAACTTTACCACCCCCCCCCCCCCCAAACGGTTTTTGGGAACCCCCCCCCCCCCCAAGAATTTCAATGACGCAGTCTGCGTCATGGCCCCCCCCCCCTGTGGGCACCCCTGAGTAAAGGTGAAATTGTATAATCATGAATTCTCACTATTAGACTTTGTATCGGGGTGAAAACTAGAACGTACTAATAAAATGATGATAAATAACTGGTACTATCAACTGCTAATATCATTTACCCATGCTTCAAACTACTAAACGAAACCGATTAGATAAGTACCGAAGCCAGAAAATTGTAGATTCTTGAGCTATAACGCGGTTTTATGGAAAAGAGCTGTTTGAATGTCGTTCACGTCTTTTTTCGATGGTTAGTAGAATTAATCTGTTAACTATTGACAGGAGGGGTCGTCCTGGGGAGCAGACAGTGGATGAAAAATGGCGTGTGGACTGGAGCTCATATCTGGTTAGTCAGCGCAACTTTATAGTCGCCGAGGTGGACGGCAGAGGATCCCCAATGCAAGGAGATCGAATGAAGCATGCGCCACTCAATCGAGTTGGCTCCGTTGATGTTGAGGACCAAATCGCGGTTGTCACGTTAGTACTCAATATACTATTATTATTACTAGTAGTTCTATGAACAGTAGACCAACCCAAGAATAAGGGTAGAACGCCCAAGAATAAGGAACTCAATGTACTCAATGATAATCACCATCGCAAAATTAACACAATCATCAGACCTAACCCTTCATTCAATTCGCGTATTCGGTCTGCTTTTCCCAAAATGTCACTCTGTATCACATCAACAAGGCTGTGTTTTCTATTTGCGAGATAGTTGATTGCTCCTATTAGATCTCAGATGTCTGATGAATGAGTTCATAAAGCAATATTAATTTAATTTGTATACAATTTTCTTAGTAATCATTTGTTATTACTGTATATTTAATTAAATTGATTTTTTCTCTCAAAAAATATGTTATTCTTATGAATGATAACTTTATTCCTATGAATAAGGCTCAACCAGATGAATAAGGACCAGAGGGCTATGAATCTGATTTCAATTGCATATGATGGAGAAGCACATTTTATATATCATATGCTCCCATAGAAGAAGGACTAATCAGAAAGCATGAATAAGGAACGTTGGCGAATTTCTAAGGAAATTATGATAAGGGAAAGAACATTCAGACTGTAAACGCGTGGACAACTCAGACAACACTGGATATATACCCAACCAATCTTTATAGATGAATGGAGAGGAGAAAACATTGCCGGAGGAGACTTTGATTGTGCCCGAATAATCCGCATTGGTGTAATCGGTTGGGGCACATCTCTGACTGCTTTTCTTGCGGTCACAGGTTCGATTCATTTTCAGGTTTCACCAATTAAATAGTTCATTGCAGACTATTGAGGTACAATATTATGATCTACCTAGAAATGCTTTTGCAGTGTATATAATTCAAGAATAATAACATTTAAAATTGAAGTTTTCAATGTTGTTTTATATTATTTTTTATTTTAGAGAATAAAGTAATTGAATTTGAAGTCTTATAATGATTATTATTAGCAAAAAATGAAACTGATCATGCATTATGCTGTAAATTAAACTTAGTCATAAACAAGAAAAAGCCAGTTCTAATGCATTTCAAATCTCCTCATCTAAGATATAATGAAACTCCAAGAATTCGAGTTCATGATTGTCTTCGCCTTTTTACTAACTCTTGATTTCTGTAGTTTTCCGTATTTGACTTTAGTTAATGACACTCGTTAGCTTGGAGTGATAATAGATAGCAGTCTGAGATGGCATTCTCACATTGTTTATGTATCCAAAATACTTTAAGCACTGTATGCAAAAATATTCTAACTCCACAAAAATATTCCTGTTGACTGTCTGGATTTGATTTATAAATCCTCAATAGAACCCATCATCAGATACGGAGTGGAAACGGGGTTGTGCAGCTGATTATTTATTACTCAGAGTGGAGCGAATACAGTTATGACATTAAAATGTATCACGTCTAGAATGCCTGCCCTGAATTTAAATCCGATCAACCTTCATAGTCTACAAATTGTTTACGAAACGTTAACACCAAAATACTTCTACATCTTCAAAATAATAGTATTTTTCAAGAATAATTTCCATTACAGAATCTTAGCTCCTCCTGCACATTACAATCTAAGATCACCAGTAACATATCAGATTCCTAGATTTAACAATGTTTATGGAACAGGAAAACGATCACTTTACTATAATACTTCCTCACTTATTCAATAAACTTCCTGACTTATTCAATAAACTTCCTCACTTATTCAATAAACTTATTCAATAAACAATATAAGGGAATATTGGAATATTCAAAAATATATTTAATGATGTATTTGATCAACAATAGTAACTTGTTTTTAAATTGGTGAAATAATAATAAAAAATAAGAATTTCATATTTTAGTTTCTTATTTGGAATATATTGTTCTGCATTCTTGCTGGTTCAATTTTACTTTGTTACATCACTGCCGCCAGCCTGAACGATCAATATTTTTTATAAATTATTGTGCAAAAAATATTTTTATTTTTTATTTTACTTGAATCAATTTTTTATTGAAATTAAATATTTTATTTTGTTTTTATAATTCAATGGTTTTTTCCACTTTTTTATTTTTTCCATCACCTTCTTCTTATAACATTCTCTTTTCATCATAAATCACTTTTTTCTCGTTATTATTTATATTTTTGAGTAGCATAAATTTGTATAATTTGTTTCTTTTCGTTAGTAATAACTTTTTTACAGTATTAAGTTATTTATATTTTGCTTTTTTTGTTCTATAAAATTGTATTGCAATATTGAATTCTATTATCGTATTGAATTATTTTATTATAATGGGCACCTGCTGAAAAACCTACGGGTTTAGCAGGGCCCGATCATGTTCATGAGGTACGATTTAAAAAAAAGGATAGAACTCGAAACAATACAATGTTGCGTCCAAATAAACCCCAAAATCAAATAATCCATTGCTTTAAATTAAGGATATAATTACTGTTAGAAATTTGACAGCAGATCGTTCGTGTGATTAAGGGTCTGTTTCATAACAAATCACCGCTTTTATTAGTGCTTTTCCTTTTACTGCAAAATCTTATAGAATCTTTTACTTGTAGATTGTAGTTTGTTATGAAACAGGCACAAAATATTAAATTTATGCATTTGTAGCAAATGGCGGGTTTCCGTTAAAGATGTTCACTGTGTCATAAATTTATTATTTCTGTTATTAGAAAACTGCTAAATATATATCGAAACGTATTTTCTAAAAGTTTCATAAGTTGAGTTATGAATCACTCTTCTCTTATGTTAACAGGTATTTGAGGGACAACCTGAAATTCGTCGACAGAGAGAAAATGGCTGTATGGGGAGAAGGCTACGGAGGTTTTGCAACAGCCATGATACTCTCCCAAGATCCATGGTTATTTAGTTGTGGAATGGCCGTCTCTCCAATAGTCAGCTGGGCACACTATAGTGAGTAATGCACTAAGTTTATTATTTTGTCTATAACCACACTGGAAATTTATCTTTTACAGTCGAAAGAATAAAGTATATTCAAATAGAATTTTTACTTTCAAATCCAGTTCTAAAAAAATCTTATCAAATTTTTCACAAACCACAAGTCGAAACTATAGTGAGTCGAATCATTTGCAATTTGAGTTGGCAATATGTTGAGTGGTTTATAAAATATTAAATTCCATGGAAATGTGAATAAAATATTAGTAGAATAAATAATAATGAAAGTTCTACTCAACACATGCTCAGATGGCATATGTCACTAGTCAGCCATTTTGTGCCCAACTAGATATTATTCATAATTAAAATGAAATGGTAGCACATGCTTACAAATATGTATGACAAACTATAGTCACGTTTAAAGAGCAGGCTATTCAAGTCACTGGAGAGATGAGAGATAACAACGTTCAAAATGTATGTATCTCCAGTATTATTGACCAATTAAGGGTTAATTTCACGTTTTTTATGTAGAGCTTAATAAAATATCTATTTGATTTTTTTAAGGTATCTAATTTGCAATATTTTAAAACGCAAGAGCTCGATGTGTAGATGACTTGATTATGTTTGGTTTACCTTTGCAAATCACATGCATTAAAATTGATTAACTCATTTATTAAATACGGTAGGGTACTTGATCAAATGCTGATTTACAATATCTGTATAGATTCGATGTGGACGGAGCGCATTATGGGAACTCCCAACGTAACCGATAACTACCGTGGCTATGAAGAATCAGATGTATCAAAGCGTGCTGGTAACTTAAGATCGAAGCCTCTGCTACTTGTTCATGGAACAGCTGATGAACGAGTCCCCTATCAACACTCCATGCTTCTTGTCAGAGCGCTAGTCGATGTTGGAGCAATGTTCAGGCATATGGTTAGTATCTTAATCGAACAAAAGCCTAGTTATATTGGAAGAAAACTCTACAACAAGCTACCGCAGTTTGTAGAGTCTTGAAAATATAGAAATATTTAGAAAAACAATTGAAAAATATTTAGTTGATAAAGCTTTTTATAATGCACAAGAGTTCATTTCACATCAGAATTAAGCCTCACCTCAACTTATTGATAATTGTAATTTATTATGGTAACTAGTGTTTAAGATTGTATTATGCAGAATTATGGTAACTAGTGTTTAAGATTGTATTATGCTTAATCTGACTTGTCTTATACTCCGTAACCGGAGTTTCCAAGACGTAATATCCAAAAAAAATCATTTCTTAGTAGATTTGTGGGCCTTAAGCTTCAGTTTTACATTCCACTCTATTGAAACGATATTTCTTTGACACATTAAAAGTAATGTTATTGGTGTTCCACTGACAACGCAACAGTTAGATCAAAAGGTGAAAGTCATACAAATGAAATAGATCGATCGGTATTTCAGAATTTTCAACTGATAATACCTACATGAGTCAGAGACTTGTGATTGGCTAATGAGGTGAATTATTACACCAAATTGGCAAAGCTGAACGGGAATCGAACCCCTGACCCCTGACCGCAGGAGTAGCAGTAAGCGATTAACTGATTAGAGCACTGCGGCTGCCAAGTATGGTCACATCAGTTGTTTTATTGAATGGTATTACTTGTGATATTTTCCTAGGATGATTTTTCCTGATATCCTTAAGTCTTTGTGTGCTTACACAGTGGAAAATATCATGCTCGATGATAATTACCATAGCAAAACCAAACACAAGCTGCGGGTTAGTGACATTCACACCTGATCCAATCTGTCAAACCTCATCATTTTTCTATGTACTCCTTGAAAAAACGTTTAAAATGTAGAGCCTCATTCGTTTCAATTTACGCGACATGTGTTTGCACAGTATTCCACACTTCCTGACGTTCTCCTACAGGGCTGTAGTTTTGAATGAGGAAAAATTCTCTGACGACATTGTTGATTGACTAAAATTTCATAGAAGATTTTAATGATTACTTCAAGTAAAGCAACGTAGAGAAAGTGTAGGAAAATTGCAGCAAATGTTTTGAAATAAAACCATTATACTTTCAAGTAAGAATCAATCAATTTTGAAGTAGGAATCAAATGGCATTGCAACTTTCTAACGTTAGCACACGATTTAATTAATTATTACTCTGTGATGTTTTCCATGACGAAATACTTAATGAACAATCTATTATCAAAACTGACACTGTATTTCACTTTTAAATAATGTTTTACTCACATATATTGGAGATGCTTGAGGAATGCATTTCACTTCTGAAAAGAAGCTTCGTCAGCCTCACTCTAATTATTACTCTATGCAAGTCATACATTTTGCCACATGGGCTCTAGCTCTGGGGCTCTTATAGTGAGTAAAGAATATAATGAAATTTCACAAGGTGCCAAGCAAATTAATATAATTTATTAATAATAGATTTTTTAGGTAATTAAGCAGTCACTGACCTCCTCTTAAGAGGGATATTTATAAAATGTATAATTCCACACAATAATTTATATTTTGATTTCCATCAATATTAAGATTTAAATGATTTTGTGTTTAGACATCTTGAATTTTCATCAGTGTGAGTCCTGACTCCTGACTAGTGTAAAAACAATGTGCTTCTAGCTCCATCTTCAACACTAGGCTACTTTGAAGTGAAGTATCAAGTGGAAGTCTACTTGGGCGTGCTGGCAATGCGTTCGATGTACACTAGAACTTGTCAACCATTTTCAATTAAACCTGTGCGATGTGTTTTATATCGTCCATGTCTATTGTTTCTAATTACAATTTAATATTTTTGTAACAATGTCTTGTATAGTCTTCTGCTTGTACAGTAGCATGGGTGGGCTTTGGGGGCTCAAAATAGATTATTCTGGACCCAAACATTGAAAAATACTAGATTTACAAGAATTGTCAGTTCTTGGCATATCTTAGGGAATATTTTGGAACTTTTTCTCACCACATATCTTGGGCCTTAACCCTAACATGTGTACAAAGTTTCAACTTCTTCGGCATTGTAGTTCAAGAGAGAACCTAAAAAATCGCTAAATTATGAAAGAAAGTAAACGGAGTGTGGTAGGGCTAATGTTGCAAAAAAAGACTGCCCTTTGGGAAAGCCCCCCCCCCCCAAATCAAAACTCTGGGTGCGCCATTGTGCTTGTGTACTATTTTATTTTTTATTTGCTTTGTAGACCTATCCAGACGAGGGTCATGACTTGAGTGGTGTCCGCACTCACCTTCAACATGCTATGGAATCGTTTCTTGATGATTGCTTCGGGCCACTTGATTTTGCTGACTGGGAGGTCGGCACTGGATTCTTTTCCTTACGTCAATAGCAGCAACATGTGAGTTATAGATATTGGCAATATAAAGAATAGATTTGTGATTGAAAATATATATTTTCCTACAGTGACCCGAAAAGTGCCTATTCTTGCACTAACTGTAGCACGCAAAATAGTCTATTCCTGCACCAGTGCCGGAAAGTAAGTTCCAGTGCGCGAAAATGCTTTTCCGCACTCCAGATTTGCAACCTAACAACCCAAAATAGTGAACATGTAATACGCAGGTTCCCTATTCTTCATTCAAAAATAGGTTAGCTATCCTGCTTCAGCCATTCAAAAACAGTCAACTGTAGTTGTTGTTGAAATCGATTTGATTTGAAGATAGGTTATGTGAGGAATTGACAGGTTATGTATGTCCTGTTTTGTTCTGTTTAAATTACTTTATACATTACTGTAGGAAAAATTTAATGTATAATTCGAGCGCAAAGTATTGTTTCTGCACTTGAGAAACTTTTTTCACTCGCCTTCGGCTCCTGAAAAACTGTTTCTCTCGGTGCAGAAAACTCCCACTTTTCGCTCTAGTTACACAAATAGCTATTTTAACAATACTCGCAATATTATTGACTTTTCTCGCATCTTATTCTTCATTTTCAGCATTAAAATTAACCTTAATGTTTTGGACAATATAACATAGTTCAACATTTGTGAAGATAGCAGTTTTGGACTTGATACAATAAATAAATACTACAATCCTAAACATAAGTTGAGTCGGCTGATTGTATTGCCAATTCTTCAAATTTCACATTCTAAGGCCTCGGCCACGATACGAGTGGTGAATGGTAGTACAAAAAATCAATGGTCGAGTTCGTGGTAGTCTTACCGGTTACTGGTGCACTAAGACGTCTGATTTGTCTATTAAATTGCATACAAGTCCAAAAATTTTAATAGACCAATCAAACGCCTTAGTTTCTGGTGCACCGGTAACCGGTAAGGCTCCCACGAACTCGAGGAGTTGGTGGCACTGCTATGCCATCCTTTTAATAAATCAATAATCATTAATATGATAAATCACATTTTAATAAATCAATAGGCTACTATTCCAAACAAATTATGATAAAAAGTAGAACGCATGTATCTGTTGCATAACTTCTCGATTTTTACCAATTACAAAAAATATTTACAAAACCAAATCCAAATACACTATTACAATACTTTTGTATACCCAATTTGTTTCAATTGTATTTTTCGCCAAAACTCCACTCACGAAAACTAAAATTACAGCTGCCAATACTGTCCTTTTGATAAATTTTGTTTCAGAATATAATCTAATTTATTTTTCGATGAATAATTATTCGTAAATGATTTTAATATAATAGTTATCAAAGTTACTGGTAGGGTTGAAGAATTTTCATCAACAAACGTTAGTCACTTCCGAGGAATGTGTTTCTCATGCAACGGAACAAAAGTTTACTAATATTCACTAATTCACTAATATTTTTGAAATATTTCTTTGTATTTTATTGCTTTGTAAATTTTGGTTATCCAACAGTATTTCCAAGTTATAATAAGGAACGATGATAAAACCAGTTTGTAAATTGTTATTCAACCAAACTATTTTATTTTTTATTTAAAAGATACTAATCTATATGTTTTTCTTTTCTTTTAGAATGACTGCATGTCGGAGTCTACTGATGGCGATTGTGAATACTGAATGTTGTTCTCTCCAGGTGTATAGGTGTTCAGTCACCATCTAAACGTATTTCTGTGTCGATAACATCGAGATAAATGTCTTTTTTTAGATTCAAAATGTGCTGAATGTTATCTTCTGCGTGCCTCATAGTTCGTTGTATTGTAGGTATTGCTTCTTCATCTACCCACAGCGCTGATGCGATCTGCCTCATACATCATAAAGCTAGGATAATATTAACATCCATCAGCAGATCGCATCAATCAGCAAAAAGATGTTTAGTCATAGAATCGATTCCAATTGCAGTTGATGTTAATTCATTTATTTTCATGTCAACTGGAGAACTTTAAAGATCTTGATGTGTTCTAGCTTATTTGTTGTAAAGGCATACATTCCCCATTGTTGAGTGTGTAATTTAAAACCGACCTCAGTAAGGAATGTTTTGCCTCAGTTTTAAGAAAGAATGATTGGCCAATAATTGCGAAGAAATTCGCCAATTATCACGAACCTATAGTATTACCACGGCTTAGTTGGTAAGAGAACAGCAAGCCCTTGGTGGTTTGTTTCCTAATTTACGCCATTTTAGTTCTCGCGCCAGTCATATAGTGTGAAATTGAAATAGAGCTAGAAGAATAAACAAATGCAAATTAATTCTTTTGTAACTTTTCGAAATTTTATATTATACGTAGTTATCAAACTCAAATTGATTTTTGTAAGTGATTTTAAATCGGAATTTTCTGTAAGGAAAGTGTAATTTTGTAAGTAATTTCTACAACAGGTATCATTACCTTTAAAAAGTTTAAAAAAATTATTTTGGACTTATTATCTTGATTTGAACATTCAACATTCCAATCCTATGAATCCACTTGTTCATGATAAGAATTTATCTATTATTCATGCGTTATTGTAAGTAACTTTACACCAATGAATCAGTAAATTCCTTTAAAACTTTCATTTTTCCTCCTGGACGCGTTGACAAACACTACACTATTCTCAGTCCAGGTGTTCTTCTTTGATACGAATTTTTGGTAGGTCCTAAGTGACACTTTGAAACGTGGCCATGTCAATATAAGAAAGCTCAATGTATTACTTATGCTTTCCATTCAGTAGAAATGTTTTTCATTTATTAAAAACGTCATCGAGCATTTTAAACTTATAAGAAATTGAGTTGAGAAGGGGTACAAGGAAAATACCCCCTTTAAAAACTTCATGCATTCTTTTCAACTTTTATTCTTTTAAAACATTAAACATTAGACATTCTTTGCAATTTTTGTTCCCATTGAAAACAATCTTAAAGGTTTATTCTTGGCAATCAGTCTTCCTTATTCTTGTATTCTTGCCGTATCAGCCTAAGCTCTTATAAATATTACTAGATCTTCTCTCTTCTTCAATCATTGTATTGAAAACTAATGCAGCTGCAAATATGTTTAATATAAGGCCATAGTCCTGAGAGTCATCACTACATGGGTTGGGTTCGGTGTTCCATATCGGTGCTATAAAGTTTGGTGGGAGGTTCATTTCTTCTGGCTTACCTTTTTTTGCGAAATTGCCCCCTTCCTACTCCTTCACCACGGTCAGGGACAGCCCCTGTTATGTGTTTTGCAGTGTGGAAGATTGAGACTAAATGTTGGCAATAGCGTCATACTGTCAATGCTTGTTGCAACTGCACCTTTCTTGGTGATTCAATATTTCTGCTCAATACTAAAAATCGAAAATTCTAGGGAATAATGAAAAATTGTTGTAGTCGTTATACGATTATTTTTTATTGAGTATCGGAATTTGATTTTGTCGCAATAGCAACTCATGAAATTTTGGTTTCATCCTATTTGATTGTAGTTTTGGAGAAGGATGGAAGCATGAAATGAGCAAATGCTGCTATTTATTAAAATATATTGAAGAAACAGATAAAATTCTGTTTGTTGGGTTGCATGCAACTCAAGTATTCATGACAAACTAACGGGGATTGTCTAGAACCGTTGAACCTTGTTTATTTTCAATTGTATATAATCACTGGTCTCTTCTTTTAGTAGCTTGGATATCTAAGCCTGTGTAGGTCTATTTTTTTTTAATGTAAAATTTTGCAATATTGTATAACGTATACTGTTGTTGAAATTGAGGATTTTTAGGTGTTTCCCATTCTATGAACATAAAATGTAGAAAGTAGATTCATGAAGATATATTTATTTTAATCAATTTATTTATATATTTATTTTAAATTCCCTTGTCTGTCGATTTTTAAAATGGCATGACTCAGTAGCAATTCAGGCATCAAATTAGCTTCTCCAATTTTAATTAATTTTATTATTATTATTATGGGACCAACCAGTTATTATCGTATTTGTTTATATTATGGTTTATTTATTGCATTCATTTATTGCGATGTCTCTTGCATGTATTACACTTCCAACTTCCCATTTGAACATAGATAGGATAGGTCTCAGTGGAATAAAATTCGCTTTTTGTAAAGACTATTTTCTAGGTGTGGTCTGAAAAGTTTATTACTTTCAATAAGTCAGTTTTATAGGTTTCTGGCACACGGGTCACAATAGATTTTGAACATGTTTATGATAATACTGTAAGGTCCCCTTGACGCATTCGTACACCCAGCTATTCCTTCAGCATCCCTAGATGATCTTTCAATTTAGCTCTCTTTAAAATGGGCTTGATCTGCCAATGAAAAAATAAATTTCAAATTTGTTGCCAAAATAAAATACATTCATTTTAGCCTGCCCAAAATCAATTCTCAGCGTGTTACTTTGAAAGAAAAACAATAGGCGTTATAATAATATTGTATTTGTTAATTACAATTATCACGAACTATTATACAATAAAACAATATTGAAAATGTTTTAGTCAATAGTAAAGTACCGAATTCTTCTTAATAATTCATCTCCTGATCTTGAGTGATGTCATCATGACGTATGTGTAATGAAACTTAGTTTCATAATTTCAATAGTCTTTATCATAAAACTACTTTTGGTACGTATTTGTTTCTCACGAATTTATAACAATCAAATTCGAACATTTTGAAATAATGTGGTACTGTTCTTTCAATAATGATCAATCATTTTTTAGTGTACATGGAAAACATTTTGAAGTTGAGAGGTATAATTTTTTAAATAATGGTGAATCATAATTGAAATTGTATGTGGATAATTTATTGTTCCAGATGTTACTTACATTAATTATTGCTGTTCTAGATTAATTTACTCGCTGTTGTATACTTGAATGTTATTTTTTTGTTTCATACCATTATAGATGATGAATGATTGGGAGAAAAAATGAAGCATCCAATTTTCAGAATTAATTCCACGGTTAATAGGGGTTGATGCAGCTATTTGACTGGTAAAATAAACTGGACATTGTATATCATACACCAAATGCATTTATGTATCCATGTTGTTAATGTTAATATTGTTGATGTTTGTTGTTAATTGTTAAGATATATAATCAAAGGATAGGCCGACCAAATATCGCAGTACACAATAGTTGAAATGTGAAGTATGCATGACTATAAACGTACAAAGAAGTATGTGTGACGGCTAAACGTGATGGTCTTCTTGTAATATACAAATTAATCCCAATCTGCACACCCTGAACCATCATATGAACTAGTTAACTATCATAATAGTGGTGATATTAGTGCTTTTATCATAATAGTGATACTAGTGGTGGTACTCGTCTAGATCTAATTTTAAAAAAATCTACATCCGAGTCATTTCCTGTCCATTTTTTGGTACAAATGTTTTTAAAGCATTTAGAAATTTAAAAAATATTCACCATATTCACAGGGTTTGTACTAATCCTATTGATGCGCACGCATGCTTCGACAAGATATTTGGCTGGTTTATCTTTTAATAGAGACTTGAAGACATGTGAAAACTGTGTGTACTTGTGTTTGGCTATTTGTGTAAAAGATAACAAAAATGTGGATCAGAATGTCAAAATGTATTCTTTCAACAGGTTTGCTGCATCTTATCGAAGCTTAAATGTCTAACATTTTAAATCATGTTGGGAACGTGACATTACCGTTCACATGCATTTTTCTTCAATTTTGCTACAAGGGCAAGAATGTCTGACTATTCCAGTATAAAGTTCAAATTATGCTGTTCAAATAATCTGTCTGAAATATCATTGGTACATCCTTCTTTAAGTCTTTTCGTCTAGTTTCACTGATGTAGACATTTGAAATGAATCTTTGACGCGTTTTAAGATGCTAGCGTACCCATATTTTTCATTATTTGTTTGGCTAGTTTCGAAATTCCGGCGTAGGGGTTGGTGATCCCATCGCCCAGTCTGCTATGTGCAGCTGCAAACAGCCTCTCCAGAGCCCTCCTTCACCATATTTTTTTCTTTTTTATCATCATCTGCTTTGGAGCTCTTTAATCCAGTTTTTTGGAAGCACACGCCACCGGGACGGTATGGTCTGTCCCGTTGGCTTGTTTTTGGAAACTTCAGGCTTACATTTCTAGAGCGGCTCTACTTCTATTACCTTGCCTTGTGCCATTCTCTATTTTCTATTCCTCATAATGCAATCTCTAATATTCATTCTCTCTATTTCTGCACAAGGCAATTGTGGTAGTAAATTGTAAGAGTTTGCTCCATAGTCTCAAGATTCAGGAGCTCGACTGAATCACACGCTAACAATAAAATGCTATTCGAAAGTGTTAATTCACAATATGAGATCCTCAAGTTTTTTTATTCTTTGAAACCGAACACTTCATGAGGTGAACGAAGTGGAACTTCTCAAAGAAGCATGTACCAATTACATTTCATGGATTGTTTAAAAACATTCAACACTTCAGTGGCGAGAATTCCATGTGAGTAGCCATTCTGGAATCGAGCTCAGCCTGTTACCTTCCAGGTTAAGATACTTGAGTGATTAGAGACTTAATTTTTCCGACACGATAAACTCTTTGAATATATTGTGTGATAAGTCTAGTTGTTCCAGCGATACAAGTCTTTGTGTGAAACAGTTCGGTATTTTTGCAAAGCAATTTCCAGAGAGATTTGAAAACTTGAATTTGTTAAGGCACTTACAACGATGTGGTAGACTTGACACTCCATTGTTCGATCCATCTAGGCCCTTCCACACTCAGTAGCGACATACCTAATAGGTTGTACAAGTTGAAACAGTTCAACTCGATCGCGAGAAACTACTTTAAAATTGTCTGTGTTAAATGTGAATTTAATGGATCTTTTTAAAAATAGTATTTTATTTGAATTGGCAACATCCAGTTATCTATTTCTTTGAGTTTTTGGATTGCGATTAAAGTGAGGGATCTGAATCTAAATTTAACAACTAAAAAAATCAAACAGAAAAATTGGAAGCTGCCTGTTCAAGTACCGTAACAAGATGTTTTACAATAAGAATGGGTTGTATTCAAATTTATCTTGGGAAATTTTAAAGCAGTTGCTCGTGATCTAGCTGAATTGTTTCAACTTGTTCAACCTTTTAGGTATGTCGCTACTGAGTGTGGAAGGGCCAAGATCTCTATCAAACAATGAAATGTCAAGTCTACCAGATCGTTTTAAGTGCCTTAACAAACTCAAGTTTTCAAATCTCTGGAAACTGCTTTGAAAAAATACCCAACTGATTTACATAAGGACTTCTATCGCTGTAACAACTAGATTTATCACACAATCTATTGAAAGAGTCTATTGTGTCAGAAAAATGAAGTTTCCAATCACTCAAATATCTTAACCTGGAAGGCCATAGGCTTAGCTCGATTACAGAATGACAACTTTCATGGTATTGCTCTCCACTGAAAGTAGTGAACCTTTTAAACAATCCATGTTTGAAAAATATGATTGGAAAACATGCTTCTTTGAAGTTTCACTCTGACCACCTCATGAAGCGTTCCGTTTCAAAGACTAAAAACCTTAACGATTCCAAATTGTGAATAAATACTTTCGATCAGTATTTTATTATTAGCGTTTGATTCAACCGAGTAGCTGAATCTTGAGACTGTGGAACAAACTTAAAATTTCCTACCACAATTTATTGCCTTTTGCATCAATGGTGAGAATGGCCGTCCGGAACACCAGTTTCTTTTTTTTAAGATAATGCAGCAAACCTGTTGATTCCTTTATCTCATATATCAATAATATTGTTATTTGTTGAAATGTATTATAACCTGCATAATATTTTTGTAATATTATTAATAAAATGGAAAATTGATGTACATGATTGTAAACAACTGAAAAATATACTTAAAACAGATATGGATTGTAATTTCTAGTGTTCTTTCTATAACCTTAATTCGTTTAAATTTCTTTTTAAATTGGTTTTCAATTGCCAATGACCATATTTCTTGAAATATGAATTTGTGAGAAACTTTCAGCTAATCTATTTGGGACTGTAGTCGCGTCACGCACCAAAATTAAGGCTAAGTTACACAAGCCGGATAAATTTTATTAAAAAGCAGCTGATCAACAGCTGAGGACTGAATATTTATTTGTATGCTTTTGTGAACTTGGATTTTTTGAGCTGGGTCATACGATCAACTGGTGTAACTTAGCCCTACATGTAATTGTGTTGCGCGACTGCCACTACAGTTGATCTGTACAAGGCTGTTGGGAAATCGTTCACCATTATAAATAAAGAATTATAGCTGAAGGCGTGATATGTTTATCAAATTTCATGCTGAGATACGTAAACTAAATTGATTTCGATCTGTAATTAATCTTTTGATATAGTGCAGACACAGTGGCGTAACGTTTTCCAATTGGGCCCCCCCCCGCAACCGATTTTCCAGGCCCTTCTCAAAATCATATAGATATCCCCCCTCACCTTTGCCACCCACCCCTGAAAAATTTGCATAATTATTTTGTGGTCAGTTATAATTATGTAAGAACTAAACACCTTATTATCTTTTAAATTTTAAAATTCAATCATGTTTCAATGGGGGCAAGTCTAAAGATTTAGGCTGTTGCCTACGGGCTCCTGAAAGATGGAAATAGTTGAGAGTTGATTATATTATAAATAATTAATCTTGAAAACTAGAAACCTTGAAATTGATGTCTTCCATAGGATCCACATTCACATCCTCCTTGTTAGCACCTTCGCTCCTTTTCCCAGAAAATGTGTTCTCTCAGAATTCGCCTCGTTTGCAGACACGGACACAGGTTCAATTTTTAATAAAAAGGCATTTTATCTAAATTACCGCGAAATTACTAAGTCAGGAAAAGAGAAAAAATTTAAAAAATTTATTCTTAAGAGGCAGAAGAGAGAAACCGTAAACTATTTATTTATACAGTACTTGATCCTATTATAAGAAAAAAATTCAAGTGCATTGGGAGAACTGACACAATTGAACCAAAACTATTATTTATATACTTATACAATAATCACGTAATTTATCCGATATATCAAGGGTATAAATATTTCTTTTGAACATTGTTTAAAAATTTACTAGTCGATAAAAAATAGAAATAACTAAAACATGACCGTTCAACATCACAATACCATAAACGCAGCATGTTGAAGAATAGAATAGAAATTAAAAAAATGCCACTCCAAATAATAAAACACACGATCACGAACTCAATATTAATATACATACGGTTTACTCTAGGCCAATTTACTGGACACGTGTAGGCCTACATCAGCGAACACATAAGACCCATAGAAAGGGCTTCTTGTCGCCGAGGTGAAGCCACTTGTTAGGCGCTCGTCCACTACAATAATTATAGTCTAGTAATTTTAGGAAATTAAAAAAAAAAATGATACAAGCAAGAAACTTGGCACATGTGTACTACTTTTCATGCTGAATAACATACTAAAAGTCGTCGGCGATAAAAGTCTTCAGCCGCCATCTTGGAAAATGACGTCCAAATTTCAGTTTCTCCCAATTTTCTCAAAAACCATCAACCGCATCGGAAAAAGTTTCAATTAAAAAATGTTTTTTAGATTAATATCTACAACGTTTGTTCTTTGCATTTTTTCAATATCTTCAACCCTTACGCCATAAAATTGAAAATAGAAAATCACCTTTTTTGAAATTTTCTCAAACATAAAGTTTGAGACTTTTATGAAAACTCGAACTACACGGTGTGCCATACGAGCATCCAGCATCAAACTTAGGCTCTGTTGATAAGAGCAAGTTTTTTATACATTATATTTATATTTGGCACTGATATTCGCTTATTATTTATTCTGCGATAAGTCTTCTATTTCTTTACTTATCACCGTTTCTAATATTCATGCCTGCTAAACTTAACAAAAACAATAAATTGCTTTACTTTCAATGAACACATTTCGGGGCAACAAAGTGAGGCGACCAGTAGTCTAGAATCTCGAGTGTTTAAAATAAGATTTTCACAGGAATTCTCTGTATCCCAATTTTGAGATACTAAATAAAGGTCAAAATTGAAATGTTGTGGTTGTTTCATACATTGATTCTTAAGAAATAATATTCTATCTCGGAAAATACTAGGAATAAGAACTTCAGGATGGTTCCAAAAATGTAGAAAACTATATCATTCCGAGAGGGATTTTGAATTATTTGTTTAGGTTTTGTCGTTTTCAAAATAAGAGAATTGGAAATTCATAACTCAGGACTTAAGTGAAGTAAGTGAATGTAAGTTGCAGAACACGCTGCCCGACCTTTTTCACTTACCAGATATAAAATTCTTGTTTTTTGTTGTAATCTGACTTACGTCTCATAATTATTCAGTTACAAAGAGATGCTCATAGGAAACAGAGAATACATAAAAACTTTTGAGCAATTTATATTGACAATCAGCTAGTAGTTACTATGTAACTGGTAATCTGTATAATTACACTTACTATACATATATTAAAATATAGAAGTTATTTTATATTGGCCATTAGCTAGTCACTGTAACTGACAAACAGTGAGACTGTCAGAGCTATTGCACTGATTGCAAAAGTGAAAACTCAAGAGCAGTGTACACCAGTGTGAGTTTCACACCGTACACAGAGTGTTTGTAGATCGACGATCTGCGAGAGCAGCTCCATCGCTATGCCAGTTTATGTCTAGCTAGAATGTACACTGGTCTGCACAGCTCCAAGCTCACATCTCTTACTCTATCACAGTAATAAATACCTCCAATTTGGGCATTGATACTGACCTTTTACTTGAACCAATACGTTGAGCAGTCATGCAGTTCGAATATCCAGCAGTTGGATTTAGGATCGTAATAATCACTAGACAATTGACGGATAAAATATATATTTAATATAATATACAATAATCTACATCCATACGAAAAGTGAAGACAAATATAAATTCATATCTATTTAGAAAAAGACTACATAAAGAATTCGATGATAAAAAATTATCTATACATCAACTTTTTACTTCGAAGATATATATTTTTCCAATGTTTTGGGCATATAATGTAAAATTTCCAATTAGTTTTGATCGAGTTGAACAAAGTCTCTCACAAATATTCAATCAACAGATAACATCGACATAACTGTTATTTCGCTCATATAGTTGTATAATATTCTCATAATTTCTGATGAAAATAATAATCAGTAGTTTTTCACACGGACAAGTGTGAGTTAAATAGCTTATACACATTTAACATCATTAATCTCAAAGTATTAATAAAATATTTTTTTGATATTCAGTATATTCATATATTTTAGAAACATCTCAGGAAAATAGAACATTTATCAATACTTCATTCGAACATATAATATTTCTAAAACATTTCAGTTTAGAAGAGAATATTGTTTAACAAATTCTAATAAATGAAAATCCATGAACAATACAACTTATGAAATTTTCATCAAACTTGTGCTGTAAAATATTATTTAAAAAGTTCAGTGAATATTTTTCATGATTTTGGTGGACAACTACCATATTTGATCTTGCTAGTTCAATCATCAGACTTTCCTGCATATCCACTTTTAAATCAAAGCATTGTGACAAGCAGGGCAGATGCCATTGATACTTTGCTCATAAATACTTTTCTTCAAATTTAGGTGCATAATATGATAAAAGATATACTTGCGTCGAAGTACTGTCGAAAAAATGAGATGGGCTCTATGACTTGGGTACCATATGCATTTTATTAGTTGTAGTTATAGTTTTGTGGATGTATTTCTTCTACCGTATGGTATTTTATCCTCAACATTACAGTACTCCAAAGCTTTGAAGGAATCAACCAAAGTGAGCAGTATTTCTGAGAGAAAGAACACATGTTGGATGTACCTCATATGAACTCATACAACTATCACACCAAGTGACAATCGACAGGAATGGCAAACTCATCAATGGTACCTACTACTACTAATGAGATATTGAATTCCCACATCTAGTTTGGGAGAATTTTTATTCTATCAATTCGTAATTGATCTCACGTTAGTAAATTTGGTAATAAAATGACCATGCTGAACAACTCAAGGACTGTGAATCAAAAATATGCAGTAAGGAAGTAGTAGGAATGTAGTAGGAAGTAGGCAGTAAGGAAACTTTTTTCAAGGTAGCTGAAACCATATTTAAGCGGGTGAAACTCCTAAGAGACATTATTGAAATTAATCACTGGACACTTCATTTCCAAATAAAAAGATTTGAGAATGATGGGATGAATTATAGCTGACTGAACTTCAAAATAGATGATTCAATAACAGAAGTGCGCCCACAAACATCTTTCTCAAACAATATTGATTGATAGAGCATTGATAACGATTAGAAGACAACATCCAACCTATTTTCAATTTATCTTCACAAATGAGAATTTCTAATAACTGATTAGAATTGACCATATTTTTTCACCGAATCTTTGTTAAAAAATGATCAGCAGGCCTATTTGGTAGATGACAAACACTCAAAACACCTTTTTGGGGCACATTAAAGTACTTGAAAATCCTTGAGAAACAATTTAACAGAGGATGTAGAAAGATTAGAAATGTATTTCGAAATGCACGTTATGAGTGTAATTGGGTTTGTTTGTCACTTGGAAAACGAGACAGATGAATTCTAATTTTTGGAGTTGATTGTATAGATCAAATCAACATACATCTCCACCTGAATATGAAACTGTTTTGTGAGTGGTATAGCAGGGAACAAAGAATGAAAAGATTTTATGACATCCATGTTTCAAACATCCATTTTGTTCAATAAATCACTAATTAAATTCGAAAAAACATGTTGAATTTAAGAATTCAATTAATTGCCCATTATTTGACCTACGTGATATCTCTTTTGATTTTATACAGTATACGTACAGTCGTAGTTTTTTTAAAAGCATTGAACATTTTAAAGACTTCGTAGAAGTCCTTATAAAGATGTTCTGATAAACGCAATAAGGCTTGCTTTACAACTTTTGCAATAACAAAATTAAACAGAAATAATTTACCATTTAAATTTCCCTTCTACAGTATTTAAGATTTTAAGTACCGTACCTATCTATGATAAAGACGTTCTGATAAACGCAATAAGGCTTGCTTCACAACTTTTATAATAAAAAGAATTAAACAGAAATAATTTAGCACTTAAATTTCCCTTCTACAGTACTCAATATTTTATTTCTTACATGCTCTGTACGCATTGTGTTTTATTGGAATATAATACATCAGTATTAAACAGCAAAACAGCATTAGGATTCTGTAAATATGGTACCGTATTCAGAGGTTTGCATAAAATAGCGTATTTTACACTATGCGTAAACTATTATTGTACTTTATTAATTTATATTTTTAATTTAAATAAAAAAATGTTATACAAAATATCAGTTGAGTAGAATCGCATTTATAAAGGACTGAATTGGTTAGATATTATCATTCAATGAATTTCAATCGAAATAATTAGAGGTTGAATAAATAATTTTCTACAGAGAATTGGTTGAGTAGATCCCAATGACCAAGGTTTGGATAAGTTGAAGGTACGTTTGTTTATCGAAATATATTGAACATGGAATAGAAAAATTTATGGATGTCATCCAATGTTGGTTTCTCTGAACTTCTAAGATGGCTTCTATCAAGTGGTGTAATCTGTTAGAGCGCTTATTTCTAAATAACTGCTACTCCTACGGTCACACGTTTGATTCCCGTTCAGACTGGTATATTTTCCATGATCGTTCATCCCTGTACCCACGCACAAGTCATAGACTCATGAGGGGATCATCAGAATAAAAACTTTAGCAGCTCGCCATAAATCATTGCGGAAGGTATAGCCAGAGAAAGATTTAGGAATAGAAAAGAAAGAGAATGAAAAGTAATAACTGATGGAATAAGGAAACATAGGGACAAGCATCAATTCCGTAGAGGACATTCGCTTCTGCTTCGAGGTACAGTACAATAAAACCATGAACAAAGAAGACTTTTACAACATGCATCCACAAAATAAATGAATGCAATTGAATAAGAAACAATAATTTGAGTGTTCGCTCTTGAGGTTTGGAAGAAATTTCAGTCATTTGCCCATAGTACACTAACATTAATTTTTAAACGCCATGAACATTTTTCCTAAGTCTCAATAATGCAATTATTGAGAGAATATGCAGATAGTTTAAAAAGATCTTGAACTATCCACAAATATTGACATATGATAACACCAAACATTGAATGAGAGGATAGAAACATGTACCACCAAATAACGTGAATCTAGAATGTATCTGAATTGAAAAGTTTCACCCACATTTATCAGGAAGACCTGAACAAGTTACATAAATTCCGCTCAGGAACGCGTCGGAATCTGAACTTTGCTGTGAAACATTGCTAGAATAGTCAGACGTTCACTAGAGGAGCTAAACATGTATCACAAATATCGCTTTGTTAGTTCCACCCTTTGCCTTCATATGATAACATTAAGATTCAATAAATTTGAAAATGACTTCATACCCCAAAATCAGGGTCACTGTAATATTGGAAACATCAAATATTCTCTTACAAGCGTGTTTTATAGTTCAACATCAACTTAGTTCTGAATAATTAATTCATCAAGCACTCCAAGTTTTTCTAATGCAGCCGGCTCTGGCAGATCCTCGCATGCTGAGGTGTGATTCTTAGTTACCGTAATAACCAATTCCAATATTGGTGAGAGTTGTGGTCCTCAAAATTGGATCATTGAGATTGGAGTAGCAGTTGGCTACAACACATATCACTGCTGCAAGGAGCAAAGTGTTCTTGTTGATTATTCTAAATTGTACAACAAATATCAAAGACGAATTTTATAGGTGGATGACAGACATGAAGTAGACGTGCTAAAGTGACAGATTGAGGACGGATTGGTCCCCAGATGGTTGTTGTCCTCACGGCAGGCCGGCGAAACCCCTGCGGAAGATACTTGAAGGTGAGCTTTGCATGGTAACACATAGTTATGGCTGCTGCAGCAACAGCTGTTCCAGCTCATCAGCTGATCGCAGCAGGAATGCCGCCGACTCTCTGTAGCCAGTGATCAGTTGGCGCACGGCTGCCATTTCGGTCGGGTTCAATCGATGACTGAGCAGTGGTTTGGATGGTTTCATGCTCAAATCGGTCGGACCTGTCAAAAGACAAACAAAACAAGCACTATATAGAATCTGTTTCTTGATTTTGACTATAACTTTCTTTGTAGTGGAAAAGTTTATATTGTGGAAGATAAGTATCCATAATGAATAATAAGACTTGAAGTTGACACAACGACATTATTATTGAAAACCGTGAGAAACTAGTTTCGGTTGTTGCACCACTATCAATCAGAAGCAAACTAAAACTAAAGTACAGTGTAGCTTAATGTATACTAAACACAGAATGATACTATATGCTGAGGATGAAAGTGCCTCTCAGTTGGTAGGCCTGCAGCCTGCACGTTGTTTCAAGTGTTTGGTGCTCCGTAAAAAATTGAGTTTCTAGTGATTTCTGGTTGTTTTTTCTTGACGTTTTTGTGACTAGAAAGTAACTTCATATAATTTTGGAGAATTCTATCACTTAGAATCTAAAACAGAGTTTTGACAAATTATTAGATTGGTTGTTTTCGTGTATCCTGAGTAGCCTGCATTTGAGGTAAATATTACAGTGGTTGGAGCTAGCTGAGCAGGCTTGTAACTTCTGTTGCAGCTCAGATAATTTACCGCAAATAAAGGATTTTCCCAGTTACGATTTACGATTTCATTAGAATGTTATCTTCGACCAGATAAGACGAAAATCTTGCCCTGCTCTCTGGTTAATGGGTGGAGTTCTTATCTTTTATTTACACTTCTATAATTGCGGTGATTGTAACTAACTGTAAATAGTTTTTTCTGCCGGCATTTTAAAGTGGAGATTCAGGTTAAATAGATATTAATGAATGTGAACAACACATGAGATCCTTCCACTCTGTCAACCTATGTTATGTGTGCTTTTTGACCTCAGGAGCTTCCTCTTTCATACCTAAACCATGATAGCTCTCTTGGTATTCCTTGGATAATCCTTTGTCTCCTTATCCTGAATTAAAGACCTATAAGCTGTAGGCATAGTTTGCATTAAGAGTCAACCATTGATACAAAGTACTGGCTAGTAGTTGTTGAAGAAAAAGCAATATGTCCAGGCGATCAAGGAAGTTTTTGTGTGGGAAGTGTAACAAAAATGTGAATAAAAGTAGCAAGGCGGTATTGTGCATGGGTATTTGCTCCAAGTGGTTTCACTTCAAGGAATGCACTAATCTCACCAATGATGAATTTGAACAAATAAAAAAATCGTATTTTTCATGGGCTTGTTCAGAATGTTGTGGGATCGAAGTAAATAAAAATCGTGATAAGAAGGTAGATACAGATAAGTCGGGCTGCGGTGATGGACATAATGAAGAGGATGTAGAACTAGATAGTGAATTAAATAAACTTCTTACAGAGGAAGTTGAAAATCAGGAAGCTATTTTGAAAATACTTAGAGATGACTTAGAACATGCTAGGAGAGAAATAACTAGTTTGAAAAAGCTGGTTCTAGAAAGAGAAGAAGAAATAATCAAACTTAAGCATAATAATCCCATATATGAGGTCATCCCAGCTAATAATAGTAAAAGAAGAATAAGAAGAAGTTTACCAAGCGAAATCAATTTTCAATCTAAAAACTACTACCAATCACTTCAGATAAATTAAGATATAGAAGAAGATAATGAAGAAGTCAATAAAGAACTGTCTTCTTGGAATCTTTGTCAGCCACACAGAAAACAACATACACAAACAAATAAGAAACCAACGAGCTACAAGCCAAATACTCCTAAAGATAATAAACTGCATTTGTGTGCGGATAGTCATGGGAGGAATTTAGTGTGGCATCTAAATAAATTGCAGACTGTACATGAATGTCTAGGTTTTGTTCGACCGGGTGCTAGAACTGAGCAGGTTTTAAACAACACGAATATTATGGGCGAAATGAAGAATAAAAATGACATAATTGTTATTATATGTGGGACAAATGATGTAGCCAGAAATGAAGCAGATAAAGTTCTAACTGGCATTACGGAGACTGTAGAAAGATTTCACGAGAATAGAATTGTCATAGTAGAGCTACCTAATAGATATGATCTGGCTGATTGGTCGTGCGTGAATGAAGAGGTCAGAAAGACAAACAAGTGTCTGAAAGAACTCAGCAAGAAGCATCAGCATGTATCTCTTGTTGAAGTTAGTCAAGCTAAGAGATACCTCCACACTAGACACGGTATGCACCTCAACTACTGGGGTAAGAAGTGGCTAGCCAGAATGATTTGCCAGGTAGTTGGAGAGGAGAGAGGCGCGGAGAAACTCAGATTGCAAAATATTTTGACCAATATCAGCATACCATCAAATAGGGGTTCTCCCAATTTCACTACTCCACTTCAGTCGCCAGCAGTGGGCCCACTTTGCAGCGGATCAGGATCACCAACTGTGGAAGGTGTACTCATTACAACAGCCCTATTTGGAGGATCAATCAGAGGTGGATCACTGGTTGCAGACAACTCTTTTACCTCGGGAAACGACAACATTCCCTTGCGACTTTCTCAAACCTAAACACAGTGAGCTCTCAAGGCAGATCAACAAGTGTTTCTGATAAAAATAGACAGTCTAAAAATAAGTTAGCTAATAAAAATGAATTTAGGATAGGATACTTAAATGTACAAGGCCTTGAGGGTAAAAACCTATTAGTTAATGAATATGCAGTAGACAATGATTTTGATGTATTAGGTATATGTGAGCATTGGTGTAGAGAGTCTGAATTACCATTTAAGCTGATTGAAGATTTTGAATTGATCCAATTTTATTGTAGGGATTCCCGCATATGTGGGGGAGTTGCCATCTATGTGAAGAGAGCACTTTCAGGCCATGTTAAGAAGTTAGAACTTGAATTTAGATGTCATGAACTTGACTTTGAAATAGCTGGCGTTTGCATAAAAAAGAGCAAGGGCGTGATTATATCTCTGTATAGGTCTCCTAATGGCGATCCATTAAAATTCTTGGAGAGTTTGGAAGCTCTTTTTGAATTTTTCACTAATCATAAGTGGAGAAACTATAGAATTGTAATTGGCGGAGATCTTAATGCGCATTTCGATGTTACTGTCAATAAGAGGTATGTAGCTGAATTCAAGAACCTACTTAGGCAATATAACTTTAAACCACAGAATAATATGCCTACTCGTGGGAAAGCATGTCTAGACAATATACTTACAAATGCTTGTATCACAGAATTGAATCAGCTATGCAAAGTAATTAAATGTACTTTTTCTGACCATGACTCTGTATGTCTTATCGCTAAGAATTTTTATCTGGATGAATCCAACACTAAATACCAGGCTAGAGTTGTAACTTCTAGACCAATAGATACCTTAAAATTGGCCATATGCAGAGAGTCTCTTGTAAATTATAATTGGGTGAGGTTTTTTAGTGGTATAGAGCACTGTCCAGCAGGTCAGATATTTGATAATTTTGTCAACTTATTTATGAAAATTCTGAATAATACTATACCACAAAGGAAATGTAAAGTAAATAGACAGCTCAGTAAATACAAAGTAAATAAACATAGGAATGAGTGGTACACAACTGAATTGACTAATCTGAAAAACAGGATGATGATATTTTATGATTTAAACAAGGAACTTAATACAGAGGTAACTAGGCTAATATACATAGACGCTAAAAGTAAATATAAAAAAGCTATTATGAATACTAAGAAAGCATGCACTATTAGTAGTATTGAGACAGCACAGAACAAATGTAAGATGGCCTGGAAAATAATAGGTTCAGTAAATGGTAGCAAGCGCAGAGACGAGATTTCTATCTCACCTAATAAATTCAATAATTTCTGTATTAGCGCAGTTGCTGATATACATAGTAAGATTACTAAACCCATAGAAACCGCAACTGAAATGATGCAAGATTATCTGAGTAGTGAAGAAAGACAAAGTTTTCAGTTTTCTGACGTAACCATTGATGACATCTTAGATGCTCTCAATAAATTGAAATTACAAATAATCTTCTTAGAAAACTAGGTGACTGTATAGCCAACCCACTAGCATATTGTATAAATAAATGCATACAGCAGGGTATTTTTCCTGATACACTCAAACTGTCCAGAGTCATACCTGTTTATAAAAAAGGGGACAAGAACTGCCCTTCCAGTTATTGTCCGATCTCATTAATTCCAATTTTTGCTAAAATTTTTGAAATTATAATACACAAGCAAATGTGTAAATATTTAGAACAGCATAAAATTAACTGTAGTGAACAGTTTGGTTTTATAAAGAATAGGTCAACCACACAGGCGGTTGATTCACTAATCAAGAAGGTCCTTCAGGCATTTGAAGGTAGAAGTTTTGTACAGGCTACCTTCTGTGACCTGAGCAAAGCTTTCGATTGCATTGACCATGCTGTCCTTCTGGATAAGTTAGCAATATTGGGATTTAATCCTATTGGATTACTGAAATCTTATCTGGAAAAGCGCAAACAAATTGTGTGTATAAAGGGATTAAAATCCAATGTATCTGAAATCAAATATGGTGTGCCCCAAGGTTCGGTGCTCGGGCCGCTCCTATTTATCCTCATGATCAATGACCTACCAAGTTTTGTGAAAAATCAAACAATATTGTATGCTGATGACACTACTTTTGTGAATGAAAATGTTGACATTGACCAACTTGAAACTTTGACGGCAACATCAATGTCTAAAGCAACGGCTTGGTTTAGGGCAAATGGTTTTCTGTTGAATGACAGCAAGACCCTGTCACTGCTGTTTGGTTTGAGGGAGGCTAGCTTGTTAAACACCTCTGCAAGCATAACATTTTTGGGTATTCATTTAGATGAGAAGCTGTCGTGGGGGCCGCATATTGGGTATTTGTCTAGTAAACTCTCCAGAGTTATATATCTTTTAAATAATTTAAAGGAACATGTGACTGACAGGTATTTGAGATCAGCTTACTTTGCTTTTTTCCATAGTTTGCTTTGGGATTCTATTATGGGGAAACTGTAGTGATGTGCAGAGTGTGCTACTACTGCAAAAAAAAACTATCAGAATAATTTCTAGTGCAGACTTCCATGCCCACTGTAGACCATTGTTTGATAAGCTGAAAATAATGACAGTAATAAATCTATATATATTTAAGGTTATACTGTATACTATTGACCATATGCCTCACCTTGAGCGTAGGCAGAACATACATAATCATTATACTCGGCACCGTGATATGATCAATGTACCTTTTAACAGATTGACAAAATCAACAAAGAGCTATGAGGTTGTTGGTATCAAATGTTACAACAAGTTATCGAGGTATGTGAAGGATTACCCCTCCGGCATACTCAGGCGTAAGCTTGAGGAGTGGTTGGTTGGGCATCCTTTCTATGTTATAACCGAATTTCAGCATTAAATAATGCAATTATTTTCAGCGAATAACGGCATTAAATGATGGATCAATCTTTTTTTAAGTTTAGGAGTAGTTGTAATGACGCGTAGTTACGTAGGCTACCTATTGACATATACCAAATTATTATTGTGACGTTGTCTATTGCTTGTTCAAGTTTAATGACAATAAAATATTATTTATTTATTCACAGGCTGACCTTCATGGAAGGTCTGTGATTGGCTGAAAGCCCTAACAAGTCACGTCCACATCAAGGAATGATTAGTGTTAAAATCAAGAACAAAAAAGTAACAAACAAGAACAATACTCAGGTAGGCTAGAATTGAAATTTAAAAAAAAAAATGAAGCTAAACCAGATGGAGTCAAGATCGACCAAGAAAAACAAGAAATTACCGTTATTAAAGAGTAGGCCAGAATTATTATCATGAAACCAAGTTAGTTCCATTGAATTGGTTGAAATAAATTTGATCATTTAAACTAGTATTGGAATCGCTTTTTACCAACCTAGTTATCTCCAAAGCTTCTAAAATGTTCAGTCGTCTGCCTTTGCAGAAGCTTTAGAGATAACTAGGTTTCATACTCATTTGGGCATCATGCGACTAAAAAAGTTCTCTGTATTCCACAAAAAATCATCCTGCGTCATGTCACCAAGCCTGCATTTATATTTGTAGTCAAACTAGCAGTCGCAGTTGTGTAATCGGTTGGGGCGTGATCGGTGCTAAAACTCAGGCTGACTACTAATCCTACGTTCACGGGTTCGATTCCCGTTCAGCCTGGTATATTTTCTTTAATTATTCATCCTATTACGCATCATCACTAAAAACTCTTACCATTGGTCATCATAGCGGCTGGACTTCCAAATGGAGTTGAGCCAAACAGAGGGGCTCCTGGGAACTGTGGTTGAGCAGCAGATACAGGCGTGGTCCGTGGATATGCAGCAGAAGATGCAAAGTTCGGACGGAAAAGAGGCGATGCATTCACTGATGCCGAAGTGACTGACCCATTCATTGGGCTCATACTCTGCGAACTGAAAAATTAATAACAATTAATAGTAGTTGCAGAAAATCAGAATGGGATTGAGTGGTGTAACTACAATGAAACAATTGGAGCAGTCGCTCCACTGCGCTTGACAGAAATTGAAAATAGTTATTTAGGTATTTAAAAACTTTGATATTCGTTAAATAAATTTTGTGTAACTAGTGTGTAAAGTAGCTCTTTGCTGCATGAGAGAAATGCATTATGCATGAGCTGAAGGCGAGTGCGGAATAGTTTCTCAAGTACAGTAAAGTAACTTTCAGTACAAGTTACACATTAAAGTTGTCTTACAGTTGGCACACCTGGAGTGAGACACAGTAAAATGAGTGTGGCATAGTAAAATAGTGCAGGAATCAGCTGTTTTGCGTACTATGATGATTGGATAAATAGCCGCATTGTTAGGCAACTGTAGGAAAAAACTATTGCTCACAGTTATCTAACTTATGCATAACTTAGGCTATTTATTCACTGACACTACGTAAAACAGCTGATTACTGTACTATTTTACTTTGCCGCAATCCAGCTGACTTTGCCGCACTCATTTTACTTTGTCGCACTCCAGGTGTGCCAACTGTAGGAAAAATGTAATGTGCAACTCGTTCTGAACGTATCTCTGTTGTACTTGAGAAACTATTCTGCACTCGCCTTGCAGCTCATGTGTAATGTATTTCTCTCATGCAGCAAAAGCTACTTTGCTTAATAGTTACCCAAATAATTATTATAGTTGGAAGTCATTCAAAGAGATCCTAAAATGGAAAAGAAGTATCAAACTCATAAGTATATACATACTTGACATAACATTGTGCTTTTTGTTATTTTAAATTTCAAGTAAAATATGGATCATGAGGTACTTTTACAATGAACAAAAATTTATCAATTTCAATAGTGATTATTAGTTCAGAATATTGGTCTTCTGGTTTACAGAATGGATTTAATTAAATTTTTTCAAGAATAAAGTTTCGTTACCAATCATAAAAGAAAATTTTTGAACATTTGTACATTTCAAAAACTGTTCAAGAAATAAATATGTATTGTTTCAAGAGTAAATCGAATTTCTTTATTCTTTGAGTATCTATCTGATAATGATCGATTCCGCAAAAAACTAACAGGGAGCGCAAACATAGAACCTGCTCCAGAGCGCATACAAATCTAGTTACGGCACTGATGAATACCATTACATTTCGTGGATACAAGTGCTCTGAATCAGATACTACTAGATTCGTACTACTAGTACTATTAGATTCGAAAATGCAAGTTTCCGATGGCATTTTTCGGTGTTTTGCTTGGAAAATGGATTGGATAAGATAAGATTACTTTATTCATTATAAATTTACAATTTTTTTAAAGGGGTGCTTGAATACAATATTCTTAACATCACATAGAATGTAGACCTAATTGATACTATTTACATAGTGCTGGAAATATTAACAGCAATCGATTAAGTATAGAGCTAATGAAATGATAATTTTAAAAAATGCATTTACATGAAAAGGCGGAGTTTGGACAAAAATTAGTCCATTCGAGCAATTAACTAACAGTTTTCACAGAGCTGTTTTTACTAGCATTTGGTTGAAGCTATTTTTTAATTTAGCAAGATAATGAATTAACTATTTAGATGATGAATTAATCATTATTGCTGATTTAGTTGATGAGGATGATGTAAATGTGACGGATGAGTTTCAAATTCTGAAAATGAGAATGAAAAGTGAAATTAGAGAAAAAAATTATAAAAATATATATATATAATGATTATGAAGATGGTATGAATAATGATGAGAAATAGATTGGTAATTTGAGGTAATGATTTTTTACTAATTTTTTTCTTCCGTGTATTGAGGTGAGTTGAATCGTGTTTCCAATATGCTATAGGCTACGACGTTGGAATATTATTAACAAAGTTAATAGATATGTTTTTGATTGACATTTCTAGATTTAATTGCCGTGTAGTTGCTCTGGGGCTGGACATACGCAGTCATTTTCTCCATAAGATACCTCCTTAAGGACTAGATAAAGCCCGCTCGGCTCTCAAGGCACCCAACAAAGTTAGGAAGTGCGTTCGAAGCATGACAGGCAAACATGGTTTTGTATAAATGGTAGAACGATGGTTTGGTATCCTTGGAGTATGGTCACCAGTTCTGGTGTGCGAAACATCATTCCTTTTGCCTTCAGAATTTGAAATCATTCTTGAAATAATTTGGTTTACATATTTTAGAATATCTTTGACAAGCTTGACTATTCTGAATAATCTTTATCAGCTAGTTTGAGGGTTGAACTTAGTATATGGGATTCTGTGATTCTTTCGAAACGTTGGAAAGAGTGAACAAATTGAAGATAATAGTTCTGACAGCGCTGCAGTCGATCATTCAGAGTGACTTGCATGTCATTCATTACCGAATTAAAATACATTATGGAAAGATGAGAGATTTAACCAGTGGCAATCTGATAATTTGAGGGAGGATATCTTACATTCTCTTTAAACAATGCATAGCTGAAAAAAAACCTTCTTAGATGTTCTAATAACTTGACCTGACCAGTCAATTGTTGAGTACATGATTATACCCAAGTTTTTAACTAAACTACAGCATTGTATTACATTGCCATCAACAGTGATTTTATGAGTAAGGTTCAAGTCAATACGATCTATTAAGCGAGAATAAACGATGATTGCAGGTTGCGTTTTCACAAGACTGAGCTCAAGACCGTTTTTCCTAGTCCATTCAGCAATAAGTTCAATATCTTTGTTCATCTTGTCAATTGTTGCGTTGATTTTTTTATTTTTATATGCACAACTGGAGTAAATTTGTCATCTGCGTGAATTTGGAAACTGGAAAACTTAAGAATTGAGGAAAGGTCATTAGCATGAGGGTGGGAAGAAGGGAGCAAAGGATAGAATCTTGTGGGACACCACAGTTATTTGTTGAGGAATTCGGCGTTTTTGATAGAGAACAATCGTTGTTCTAGTCGAACCCCGATGAATACTACTGTATTTCATTTCGTGGATACGATGGCCTTGAATAAGAACCTACCATTAGAAATTGAAAAGTACTATTAACTTTTTAAGTGAATTCAACGACTTGTCGTCAAATTTTTATTAAGAATAAGTAGTTATTGTGTTACTTTTACTTGTACGTTTTTTTTTCTGAGGATGAAGCCCACATAGGTCTGAGACCTGTGCGTGGGTAATGAGTTGGATGATGGTGATTGATGAGTTGGACCTACAGTTTTAGGTGGATTCCGAACCACCGGGAAGTGATTTTACAGCAGAGAACCGTGTCTTTTTTGCTGGCCAATCTAATCGGTCACCGTTACGAACAGGACCTACGAGAACGCAGCTTATCTCTCTGATTGAACAGATACCTGCTACGGCTCGCGGCTATCACTTCCCTTCAATGTTGGTTTGCATCCTTGCATGTTACATGTTGGTTTGTTGGTTAGAAGAACTGTGATTTTTGTATAATGTGGTCAAAAAGTTTGTGTGATTTGTCATCTTTGTATAACCACATTATACAAAAACCACAGTTCTTCTAACCAACAAACCAACATCGATATCTAGGATACCTTGAAGATGGGTTTTAACAGCTCGAAAGCGTTCGGCCTACAGAGTAAGTAATACACTATTTATTCTTAATAAAAATTTGACTGCAAGTCGTTGAATTCACTTAAAAAGTTGATATTAACAACGCAGTTCTTCATGGAACAAGAAATCCAGGAATAAAAACTTCATTATAGATTTGGAACTAATTGAAAAACTTCAAATGTGATATTATATTCCTAACTTCAAGAGTAAATGATAATAATAGAAAACATATCATTCTTTTATTGGTGAGGAGACCTTTACGGGTACCACCTGGCCGTTTGAGCCATGTTATAGAGAACATGGTAGATCTACTTCATGGAACAAGAAATCCAGGAACTGAAAAGTACTGTTAGAAACCTTGCTTATTTAAATTCTGTAGTTGAAATATTGGGAAGAAAACAGTTTATGGCTTAAAGCCTGTTGTATATCCATATTAATTGTATTTTAGTCATAATGGATAGATAGATAGATGAATAAATAATATGCTCACTTCATCAAATGCTGGTGGCTGGTTTGCACCTGCTCGGCCTTGTGGCCCAGAACAGGGCTGTCTGACTTGTTATTGTTATTATTATTGTTGTTGTTGATGATCGCTGATGGTGTAACTTTGGTGTCTATTGGCGAGAACTGGTGGTGATCCATTCCGGTTGCCCTCGTGGTCACTGGTTCGCTCTGTTGAAAAAATAATAGATCGTCAAATTACATAAATCAATTAGAATAATTTCCTACATCACTACAAACATGCCTTTCTGAATTTCTAGCCAAGTGCATTGTATTATTTATAATTACAAACTAATGAATTTTATGTGGCTGCCACAGTGGTGTAATCGATTAGAGCTTTTATCACTGACAAGACTCCGCCTGCTACTCCTGCGGTTATAGGTTCGATTCCCGTTCTGCCCGGAATATTTTGTGTCATCATTTACCTTATTACCCAAGCACAAGGGTCAAACTCAGATATGCATAATCAACAAAAACAAAATTTTGTAAAACTATCACAAGAACTGTCCTGCTGAACTTTTTATCGGTTGTAGTGGATCATCTTACAAAAATGTTGTACACTGTTTAACATGAACAAGCGAATAACTTGTATTTCAATTCATTATTCATTCAAGAACAAAATTCAGATTTATTTCTTCAAATATATAAAATAAATAATATATTTTATATATTAATATATAATATATATTTAATATCTATATATATATAATCGAAATACCACTGACTGACTCATTCATCACAGTTTCTCAGGAACCACTCGACCAAAAACGATAAAATTTGGTATACGTATTCAGTAGGGGGACTAGACGCGTGCTAAGAAAGGGTTTCAAAATTTACCCCAAAATTGAAGATTTTTGAAAATTTAGGTGACAACAATTTCTAGATAACCATAAGGTCAAATCAGATAAAATTTGGTATTCATGTTAAGTATCGGTCTTAGATGTACCTTGGAAAAAAGTTTCAAAATTAGCCCCAAAATCGACGATTTTTGAAAAGTTTGGTGATAAAAATTTCTTAACGTGTACTTAACAGATGTAACCTGGTAATTACATTTCATCATACCCAGTCATATGTTTCCCACATATTGCAAGGCTCCGACTTCTATCAGCTGTTCCTTTAAGCTGTTTGGCTGGCAAGTTCAGTAGGTTAGGTCTATTAATGAATAATAATTTGTTTCAAACAAAGCAAACTTATCCCGAGCTACCAAAATAATTTCAATAGCTGAAAGCCTACGTTTATTAAAAGTAAAAAAGTAGCCAAGCTGCCTGTTAGGCAATTGTGTTAGGTAAGTGTGACTCAAATCGAATAAATATCAATTCTTATAAGAACTTTTACCTATCAATATAGGCATTCTCTAACTAACCTGTCAGATTGATTTCATTCTGTCACCTTTCTCATTCCACACTCACACTTTAATTTCGAACTTATTCATTTTGCATTTACTTCATTTCAATACCAAATAATTATGTGTAACAAATCCGTGTACCAAATAATTCTCAAGATTTCGATTATATCTATCTATCTATATATATATATATAATCGAAATACCACTGACTGACTCACTCATTCATCACAGTTTCTCAGGAACCACTCGACCAAAAACGATAAAATTTGGTACACGTATTCAGTAGGGGGACTAGACGCGTGCTAAGAAAGGGTTTCAAAATTTACCCCAAAATGGGCCCAAAATTGAAGATTTTTGAAAATTTAGGTGACAACAATTTCTAGAGAACCATAAGGTCAAATCAGATAAAATTTGGTATTCATGTTAAGTATCGGCCTTAGATGTACCTTGGAAAAAAGTTTCAAAATTAGCCCCAAAATCGACGATTTTTGAAAAGTTTGGTGATAAACAGCCAAATATTTTGAAATTTGCACCTAACAGATGTCATCAACCTGGCATAATTAATAACATTTCATCATACCCAGTCATATGTTTCCCACATATTGCAAGGCTCCGACTGTATGGTAGCCTACATGCAAAGTGCAAAGTCTTTTGCTGTTCAAAGACAGTCTAAATAACGCTGCTAAGGGGTCTGCCATATGATTAAAAACGGTCGACTTCTATCAGCTGTTCCTTTAAGCTGTTTGGCTGGCAAGTTCAGTAGGTTAGGTCTATTAATGAATAATAATTTGTTTCAAACAAAGCAAACTTATCCCGAGCTACCAAAATAATTTCAATAGCTAAAAGCCAACGTTTATGAAAAGTATATGTTTGATTAAGACCCTAGATGCATACTAAGTAATGGTATCAAAATTCTCCCCAAAATCACCTATTTCTGTAAATTTATCTAATCACAATGGAAATTAGTTGGACCCCCCGGGGGTCCAGGGGGTGGAGCCCCCTGGCTAGACGGTTAAGGCGAGCGAAGCGAGTCTGCCAGCTAGTATATTAATATATGAATATATATTTAATATATATTTTATTTCAATAAAATAATTCAATCTTGAATAAGAAATCCAGGAATATAATTCAAGCATTGCATATTGTAATAACCTTACAATTAAACAAATCAGCATAAATAATAATAACTACTGTAATCTTCTTAGTATTTTGTTGATATTGATGTTGTGGTGGGTATCCAACAAGAATAATCCTAGATGTCATAATCATTATTATGAAAAAACGAGACTACCTAATACTCATAACGAGACTAACTTTAGCTTTCCGTAGGCTATGTTATTATATTTATATATTATAGTATATTATATACTATACTGTAAATATATATTTTTTTCTAGATTACGTCTTGAATGACTCCTGTTATGAAGTACAAGTCTGATCAACAATTATATACAATATTGGCATTCTTATTCACTAGTTACCAAGATTTAAATTTGAATTAGTTGAGGTGAGGCTTAATTACGATCTAAAAGGAATTCTTGTACCCTATAAAAAGCTTTATCAACTGAATATTTTCTGAATCGCTTTTTTTTTAACTTAAATATTTCCAAGACTCTTAGAAACTGTGGTAGCTTGTTATAGAATAGGCTAGACTAGTGTGTAGTATAGTGTAATTTGAATAAGCTACTATTGAGAGCTGATGGTGTTTGTTATTGTCTACATGGGTCCTCGTTGTTACCGGAACTCTAACTACACTACTAGATTTAGATGATTCGTTTGGATTCATTTTCCTAGCTTACAATTGTTTTAAATTGATTTTAATATAAAGTTTAATAGAATATTACATTATTATTTAATGAAATATTACTTAATAATAATATTAAAAGCTTTATATAATCTTTAAGCATTCTAATTTCAAGACAATTTTTCAATTCTGATACAACCTAACCTCGAAAACGGAATTTATCTTTTTATCAGGACACTATTACATTCTAATGCAGACTCAATCGCAAAATTACTATTATTGAACTTGAAACTATTTTACTAATTAAACTTTCGAATATTTTTAATACTTCATAGGAAATATTACAGAAACAGAAGTTTTCAATGACATATAAAGACGTAATGCAATGCCTTGTCTCACACAGAGTGTAGATTACAGATATGCATATATTTTGATAATATTTGACATTGATTACGAGAAAATTATAATATGTGATCGTTTGTGGAATACTAACAACAAGCAACAGTGTTTCTAGTTTTAGAAAAATATCATACGATGTCATAAGTATACTAATACAGCACATTATCAAATTCTGGATTGCGCTATGTATTTACAAGGGAAAGCGAAGTTAAGACAGACTTACTTACTTTTGACCTTTCTGTCAGAGTAAGGAGAATAAATTGAAGAAAGTTTAAGATGAGAGGAGGTGGAAATAAGTGACAGATATTATGAAACTTTGAAGCAACTAGTAATAATACGTGTATGGAAGAACAGTGAAATACATTAGTGAGTTAATGTCCTCTTCTAGTTGATAATCCTTATTAATAGCAATAATTACTGGTAAGCATTAACTTCAAATTACAATGAAACGATTCGATGATGCATTTCATGAAAGATGTGTGTGTGCGATGTTTCTAAGAAAAATACTTATTTAACAATCGTTGTTTTGTAGATTACCTACCTCTTTAAAACTTCTTGCATGGCGCATACAAGTCAGTTTAAATAGTAATTCACTATTACCAATAATTTAGCTTAGGTTTCATTAATATAATTACATCAGTGACGACTTAAATTCAATCTGAATGTTTCGTGAAGTAACTGACACTGCATTTCTTGTAAGGGATCTATTCGAATCACTTTTATAAGTTTTCATATTTCATTTCAAGAAATACAGTATCAATTTTTATAAAAAAATGTTCATTAGACTAATAAAATAATAATATTGTGTGACCTGGCTGGTTCAGGTCTGGTGTACAGTTCTCAGGTCGCACCTGTATTGGATTAACAATCAATATTTTAAACAGAAGCCTGAGAATATATATAACAAAAGCTTTTTATCAAATAAAACTGGAAGAATTTGCTCTATGCCGATTAGGATACATTTTGTCGGATTAATTTGTGTTGTGGTTGTGATAATAATGTGCAATGTAATATTGAAGAACGAAGATCGTTTAAAAAATGTGATGTCATATCACATAACATTTATATTCAATCAGTTAAGTTAGGTTAGGTTGCTGAAGCTATCATGAAATATGCTAAAATATTTTTTAAATTGTCAATAATATATCCAACAATTGATTTCAATTTATCAACTTGATAATACAGCATTAATATTTCAGTTTTGTAGATCAAAATTGTGTGGGGTTAACCTGCACACACACACACACACACACACACACACACACACACACACACACACACACACAATAAGAAATTTACACAAAATGTCAGTTTTTATAGAATATTGGTCGTCTTTTAAGGCTAGTTAATTGGCTTAACATTTTATCAAACGAAACTAAAACCATGTGCACCTTGAACATTGAGAAATTTTTGAATTTTGTCACTGTCATTTACATAATTAATACAGGTACCTTGGGCCTTTAATATATGGACATTTGTTTGACATGGTGAATACCAGTTGAAGCCTTATTATACAGAGCGAATCCAGTAGCGAATACACGCCACAAATTAAGGCTAAATTGCACCAGCTGGGTGAATTTGATTGAGAAATCAGCTCTAAACTTGTGTATGCTTGAGAGTACTTCGGCATTGTTGAGCTCAGCTGATGAAATTTAGCCTTAAATTGTGGCATGTGCGTTCGCCAATGTTGTGGCTCTGTATAATAAGGCTCTTAGGTAATATGGATTATGGCTGAGAATAAAAACAAGGTATTTTTTTATTTTTAACTCTTGAGCATTGTTGGTTTTGGGACGATGGACTTTACAGTCAGATTAAAAAGCCATGGATGATCAGAGTAATTTGCTGATGGAATAAATTATGAATTATTGTCCTTGTGTAGAGTTTAAGAATGCGAATTTATATAAATATTTAGGAGATTGAACTTACCCCTGGTATTATGGGCATTGGCTGACTCACTGGTTCTAGACCCAAGCGCATTCTTTTAGCATTATGGCTTTCGTTTTCACATGCCTGAGCAAGAATTTGTTCCGCTTGTACAGATGTGAGGTGAGCTGGTGTGGGGCGGACCTGAAAACCAAAATAAAAAATATCTTTTGGATTCAAACACAACAAACCTATACAAATATAAATGATACAAAAATTATAGCACTAGTAGGACGCTTTAGAGTTTGACATGAGAATACAGTGAAGTATTATAAATACAGTTCAGCAGACATAAATCTCAGATACAAATCCAAATACAGTTTTTCTACCTTTTTTGGTCTCTTATTACATAGTTCCACAAACCATGGTGAATCAATCGCCCAGACATGGTCCAGACATGAATCAATCGCCCTATAAGCATCTATAGCATCATGCAACTGCATGCCTCACCAATTACATATTCATGTAAATACAGTAAAGCATTTCAACAGATCTCAAATACAAACTAAAACATCTCTACTTTTGTTGTCTCTTTTCACATGACTCCACAATCCATGTTGAGTCTAAGCCCCTGAATCAAGCATCTATAAGTCTCCCTGCTATGCTAAGATACAGTAGTCGCGATTATCCGACCTAAAGCGGCCGCGGCAAGGTCGGAAAACACGGAAAATGATAAAACGACATTGAAAATTTGTTAATTTTATTTACACATCAAAAACTTTCCAAATACATGTAACATAACTGAATGTAACGTACTAAAACATTAAAATGCACTTACGGCAAAGTAATAAAAATGTTTTACAGTAGGTACATACTCACTGTGCAGTGAACTACGAAACTAAACTTATGCTTGGGTTAAACTCGAAAACTTAAACAAGTTAAACTTAAACTTGAAACTAAACTTATTAAGCTTGGGTAAGAAAGTTCGTGATTGTCTGATTATATTGCCTTGGAAGATCGGATAACTCGGAAGGTCGGATAACCGAGACTCTACTGTAATATTATTTAAGACCTCATCAAACCATCTTCTACTATTTCTGGTTCTCACTTATTTCTTCTTCATTGAAACCTGTCACACTGGCTTATTACTACAACTCAAAAATTGTGATTCAAAAAACTAGCCACAGCAGCAACTCTATCAATTTTGTGTTTGTTCCAATAATTATTGCTACAACATATATAGACACTCCAGTATATCTTACAACTGTAATGGTTGAAATTGGTTATCATAATATTAAAAAAGAAATACTACAGCTTTGGAGGTCTCACCATTCTTAATATATATTTAAAAATCTAAATTATCTTTTTGTTAATACTGAATACGGTAGCTTAATATAAACAGGTTAATGCCGCGTCGTCGGAAAAAGATATAATGTGACATTTTCTGAAATTTAATTTAAGGAGATTATTTCTATAGATTTGAAACAAAAGGGGAGAAACGACTGTTACTTGTGCCACGCCATACTCAGTCATTTTTTTAACTTGTTATGTTATTAATGGTTAATATTCATGAGCAAACTGTCAGGTAACAAAAAGTTAGTTTTAGTGGTGAACCCCTAATTCCTAGGTATTCCATCTTTTGTAATATTCTTGACAGAGAGATGATATCAAAGGCTTTTGCTAGATCTAGTAGAATTGTCAAATTTTGAAGATGAGTTACTTTTAACGTTCATTATTTTTTGAGTCAGTATCAGCCAAATAAAAAAAATGCCAGAAAAATTGTATTCAACATGAGTATTTTGTCTAGGTCCATAATCAATTAATTTCTTATATTCTTGACCAATGTGAGCAAAATGATGATTAAGAACTTCAGAATCTATGTTGGGCAAAAATTTGCTTTGGCATTCAGAAAATCATTCATACATTCCCGTACTTCAGAATTTTTATGTATATAAATGAAAATTTAAATAAGGCTTTATTTGTTTCCATTCATTAAACAAAAGTATATTGGTTTGGTTATTGTAAGGTTCATACAAAATGGTTGGTAGAAATCGAAACAAGTTTAAAGGAAATTTAGAGTAGGCATCGAGTTGTTAACGTGGTGGGGCGTGGGGGTTAGGGAATATTTAACTAGGCCTTATTAGAAAATAGAGAGGGTGGTTTATAAGAATAAATAAGCTGGATTTCTTGTTCCATGACGAACTGCGTTGTTAATATTAACTTGTTATGTGAATTTAACGACTTGCAGTCAAATATTCATTAATAATAAGTAAAATTTACTTACTCTGTAGGCCGAGCGCTTTCGATTCAGAGGCTCTGAAAACGGATCTTAAAGATTCGAAAGCGCTCGACCTACAGAGTAAGTAAATTTTACTTATTCTTAATGAATATTTGACTGCAAGTCGTTAAATTCACATAACAAGTTAAAAATAAATAAGCGTTCCCACACCTGAAATTTTAGAAAATTAAGCACTGTGTTATAGTTGTTTTAATTATTAAGCCAACTGAAATGTCACCAGAAAAGAAAGTATTTTTGTAAAAAATATAGTCTTTATATGATTGAGAGCAGTTTGAAACACGTGTGGGTTTATTTATGAATGATATAAATCCGTTTAATGAGAGTAGATTGGAGTATTCATTTACTAAGTTAATATTTCTGTTTAAATCGATGTTTACATCACCAGTAATTATTATGTTTTGATTGTTTATTTTGTTAAGAAAGTCAATGCATTCATTGGTATTGAGAAACGCAGACAGAACGCAAAAAGGTGATCGATATGTAGCAACTATGGTCAACTTAATATTCTGATTTGGCATGAAAAGACTAAGTATTATTGAATTTGATTCCAGTATGTCAAAGCTTATAATTTCAGCTTAGAAATAGTTTTACAAAAAACACAAATTCCATTACATTTATTATGGTTACCTGGTATACTGAAGGCTGTATAATCATGTGAATTGTAATTGAAAGAGCTATTATCAATAACCCAGGTTTCGCTAAGGGCAATTATATGGAATTTAGTATTAGAGTTTTGGAAATGTATGCAAGATCATCAAAATTACTATTCATAGGTCTTTTATTCATTTAACAAATATTTAAAAAGTTTTCACATGACTGATTAACTTAATTTTGAGGCTTGAAAGTAACAATATCATCAACTTCTATAGTCTTACACGACTTAAAAAATATGTGATAGTCACAAATTACTTTTTTCAATTGATATTTAAAACAATCTAATATTAAAACTGACACACTGTATTTCACTTTTAGATAATGTTTTACTCACATATATTGGAGATGCTTGAGGAATGCATTTCACTTCTGAAAAGAAGCTTCGTCAGCCTGCCGCCAGGGGTCATGCTTTGTTTAGGTTAGGATGAGCAGCCATTATGTAGTTAAAAATTGCGTTTGATTTGAATTGTATTTGGTCATTGAGTATGTTGGTTCAATCTTGTTTATGGTGTTTGAATATTTCATATTGCTCCAGTGTATTTAGTTTGTGGCTTTTTTGGAATATGTGTAGAATTTCCAAGTTAGTTTGAATGTTATTGTGTGAGTGACCAGTGTTGATTAAGTGATCTGAAAATGTTGAGTCAGTGTTGGAATGTAGTGCTTTGATGTGTTCTCTGTATCTTGTGTTGAATGATCTGCCTGTTTGTCCTATGTAGTACTTGGGGCATGTGTTGCATTTGAGCTTATATATTCCTGGTTTGTTGAATTTGTGAATTGTGCTGTTTGTTAGGTGAGCTGGTTCTTGTTGGATCTGATGATTTAGGTTGTTTGCTGTTCTGAATGCTGTGTTAAATCCGGATTTTTGAAAGATGTAAGCTATTTTGTGTGATTTTTTGTTGAAATATGTGAGTGTGATGAATCTGTTTTGGTTTGCAGGTTTTGGATTTTTACTTTTCATTTTATTCAGGATTTTGTCTACTAGATTGGTGTTGTATCCGTTTTGTTGTGCTAAATATAATTATGTGCAAAACCCATAAAAACTTACAGTTCACAGCAGAATATGAAACAGACTACACCTTAAACTTCTTAGACCTAACTATCAAAAAGCTAAATAACATGCACAATTTCAAAATCTACAGAAAACCAACTCTCACAGACACACTCTTTCACAACTCATCCAACCATCCAAATCAACACAAACTTGCTGCTTTCAACTCCATGATCCATAGACTCCTAAATGTTCCACTATCACAAGCTGACCACCAAGAAGAAATCAATACAATCAAATATTTAGCACAACAAAACGGATACAACACCAATCTAGTAGACAAAATCCTGAATAAAATGAAAAGTAAAAATCCAAAACCTGCAAACCAAAACAGATTTATCACACTCACATATTTCAACAAAAAATCACACAAAATAGCTTACATCTTTCAAAAATCCGGATTTAACACAGCATTCAGAACAGCAAACAACCTAAATCATCAGATCCAACAAGAACCAGCTCACCTAACAAACAGCACAATTCACAAATTCAACAAACCAGGAATATATAAGCTCAAATGCAACACATGCCCCAAGTACTACATAGGACAAACAGGCAGATCATTCAACACAAGATACAAAGAACACATCAAAGCACTACATTCCAACACTGACTCAACATTTTCAGATCACTTAATCAACACTGGTCACTCACACAATAACATTCAAACTGACTTAGAAATTCTACACACATTCCAAAAAAGCCACAAACTAAATACACTGGAGCAATATGAAATATTCAAACACCATAAACAAGATAGAACCAACATACTCAATGACCAAATACAATTCAAATCAAACGCAATTTTTAACTACATAATGGCTGCTCATCCTAACCTAAACAAAGCATGACCCCTGGCGGCAGGCTGACGAAGCTTCTTTTCAGAAGTGAAATGCATTCCTCAAGCATCTCCAATATATGTGAGTAAAACATTATTTAAAAGTGAAATACAGTGTCAGGTTTAACATTAGATTGTTCATTAAGTATTTCGTCATGGAAAACATCACAGACATGATATTTAAACATGAATAATTAACTTTTTGTTGTAAATTTAACGACTTGCAGTCAGTTTTAGATTGTGAATACATAAAAAATGTACTCACACGTGGCTGAACGTTTTCGAGTTGTTGAAACCCATCTTCAAGGCCTTGAAGATGGGTTTTAACAATGTTCGGCCACGTGTGAGTACAGTTTTTATATATTCACAATCTAAAACTGGCTGCAAGTAGTTAAATTTACAACAAAAAGTTAATATTAACAACGCAGATCGTTATGGAACAAGAAATCCTAGAACATAAATAATTATTGAAAATACTTTACTAGTGAATTTAACACTTCCTTATTCGTGCGATAGCTATTTCAAATCGTTGCAATGCTTCCTCAGACACGGTTGGAGGTCTACTGAGTCAGGGTTCGAAAATTTGTTTTGAGCAAAAAATATGTCCCATTTTAAGTGTTTTAGCTATAAAAGATTACCAAAGTTTAAAAATAACTTGTAAAAAACGTAAAATTTGAACTTTGATCACACATATTTGACAAAATTATTGAACGATTTTTTCATTTCTTTCGGCAATAGATAAAATTTTTATACCTTAACAACATCCAATATCAGGAGTTTAAAAAACATATGACCAAAACCTCTGCACATAGCAATATAAGATTAAGTCTTTCAATATGCCTGCTCTACTCACGGATTCAGGATAGTTGGTTGGATCCCTTGTCCGCTTGTTCCTCCTACACGATTTCAAGTAGGTTCTGATCCTCTTTCTGGCTCGTTCGGCGAATTCGGGAAATTGCCTTGTGCAAGAATCAATTATCGCCTGGATCTTCTCTTTCGGCTGCTTCGAGATCGGTACAATGCGGTCAAGGTTCTCGTCAACGAACAGACGAACAAACATCTGTGAGACAACACAAGATACAATGTTCAAACATCGTGATTTTCAACCTAAAATCCCAGCACGTATCAAGAACTCTGAATATATTGCTCCAACTATTAGGTACCATTCCATAAAAATGATGTATTATAGGACTTCTGAATTTGAATTGATTTATTGGTATTTTTCCTTTGTTACATTAAATTTATGAACCCGATCACTCGATGTTCAAAGTACTTATAAGGAACAGAATTTATTAATTTGGAATTCATCAAAGTGCTATTAATTTATACTTAAGACCAACAGCACTTTGAGGAATTCGAAATTAAAATTCTGTTTCTGCATAATTGCCAGTTTGCTAAATTGTCAGTTACTTCAAAACTAACTTGTACTTACGAGAAGAAATGAGAAGCAATATTCTACAATATAAATTTGCTTTTCAAAGAAAAAACGAATATTTCTTCCTTATAAATTGTTTTTAAATAATAAATATTCATTTACTATGATAGTAGTAAATGCGAAGTAGTAAAAATACGAATAAATGCGAACAAATTTAGAATTTCTAATTCTTTTGAACTTAATTTGATCATATAACAATTCTAGATTATAATTATTCTAAAAACAATATTTGTACTAAAGCACCTTTATTATAAGACTTCTGAATTCAAATTGATTGTCACTTTTCCTGTTTTACATTAAATTCATAAACTGAATGTTCAATGAACAAAAAATAAGAAATAACAATATAATTACAAATATGTTAACAATATGCTTTGTAAAGAAAAAAAAAACAAAGAATTTAAAAACTAATGTTTCTTCCTTATCAGTTGAAAACACTTTATTTTACTGTGTACTGTCATTGCTAGCATATAGAATATCATGTGCGCTTGAAATGTGTTTAGGCAAGGAATATTTATACGGTAATAAATTGGCAACGTATATATCTTCTCCTGAATTTATTGAATGTATCCTTATCATACTATTCATCGAGCAAAATTAATAAAAAGTACTTTCAAAAATTGAAAGTAATAATACTGTAGTTACAAATTTAAAAGGAAGTTACAAACGTGTCAAGATCTGTTTCATGAAAATAATTCTACTCTTAATAAATCAGCTGTGAAATTTACAAAGATTCCTTGTATTTTTACTCAGCTGTGTTTTAAGTGATATTTACTCTAATATTATTATACAATGAGAAATTATTTGTTAGAGACACTTACTTTACAAATAATAGCCTACTATTTTCGTTTATTGTCTACCTCTTCCCCATCTGTTGTATCTTATTTCCTTTCTTAATCCAGTACTTCATCACTTAAATATAAAAATATGTTATGTCAAGAAGTAATCTCTATTGGAAATTTTAGTTTGCCACATAATCCTGAAATATTTGAAATTTCACAGATCCCGTATTATAAGAGGTGCTCTCTATGTGAGAAATTATCTTGCTCAAGTCCTATATTATTCAATTCCAAAATTGAAAAACAAGATAAAAATGACAAACAAAACTTGTTTTGAAGCATGCTTATAATTGTTACCTGTAATATAGGAGCTTCTCCTGTATTTCAGGGCCTGTAAGTGACTGAGAAAGACCCGTGTCTACAAAACACGTAGGCTACTTAGCATAAAGTCCACAAAAATCAGGTACCAGTAATAAATATGATAGTAAAGACAATTTTTGAATTTGACATTTTCAAAACATTAATTCGTTTTGAATGTGTTATATTTTTCAAATTACTCACATTGAACGCTTTCAGTCGCTCAGGATCATGAGGAACAGTCTTCAAGTCATCAACGTCTTCATCATCGTCATCGTCATCTTCCTTATTTCCACTGGACGAGGTCTCATCATGCACTGATCCTGTATCCTGAAGGATAACCGGACTCTGTGAAATATTAAATTATGATACAGGAACAACTCACAAAATCTGTAACAACTAAATTAAGGAATACACCTATTTCTAACTAGTACGATTCAACTTTGACATTTCTACATTTTCTCAATCAATTTAGGCTTGAAACCTGATCTTAGGTACCTAATCAACCTATTCTTGAATCGAGGTGCTTCTGCCCCCATTGAACTCGAATTACCGAGACTCTGCTGTAGTGCTGTATGTCTTGAATTGATTTAAAAAATTCAAAAGCATGCTGCAGTCTAGTGAGTTAATAATTTTCTCATATTAAATGTCTGCTAGTAGTCAATATCGTGTAAAAGCCCATAAATAAATATTCTTGAAAATTGGCGTATTTATTACAGGGTGACTAGCAAAGTAAGCTACAAAAATTCCCTGACTTTTCCTACAATTTTCCCTGACCAATATAAGTTGCTAGCCGGCAGGCTCGCTTCGCTCGCCTTAACCGTCTAGCCAGGGGGCAGAGTCCCCCCTGGACCCCAAGGGGTGGTTTAAAATTCGTACAAAATCGTTAATCGAACCAGCACTTTTGTTTGTTGATCATCTGTTGTCATGGATACGGGCACAGTTATTCAATTCACAACTCCATACTTCTTATGTATAATTTTCACTTATTTTTAATTTTGACCGTATTTTCTGGATTTTTTCAGAATTCTTTCTTAGCATGCATCTAGAGCCTCAACGGGACATGTACCAAATTTCAACTTAATTAGCCATGTGGTTTTCGAGAAACGCTGATGAATGAGTCAGTGAATCAGGGGGTATTTGGCTTTTATATGGATGAAAAACAAAAAGACCTTACCGAGTAATCAAAACAATTTTATGTTTGTTAACCTACCTATATAGCTTATTTATCTGGTTGCCTATCTAAAAACGCATTTCAAGTTCGATATTGGAGCATTTCATGTGGGGGTTTCTATAATTGAACGAGCGTAGCGAGTTCTTAGTTTTGAATTGTGATTCGCGACTGGAGGTTCGCGGCTTTTTCTGTATGTTTTTGGGTTTGTGTCTATGTTCGACAATAACTTTCGAACGCTTTGACCAATCAACTTCAAATTTTAAACACACATTCTTGGAACCTTAATACATATCAGGTTCGTTTGCCAATGAATTTGACCCACTCCTTCATCCTTTTTGAAGCGAAACAAAAGGATAGGTTCACAGCCCTTCATTAATATATCTATATATTACTGTATATAGAAAATAGTTGTTTTCACCATATGGAATTCGCAATAGATTTACAGATATATTAATTTATTTATTGAGTTATCATCAGCTGTGGGTGAAAAAATGCGATCAGGCTTTCTATAGAATCTCTATCAGCTGATAAACTAATTTCATTGCCCTGATAAATGAATATATAAACAGCTTTTTTATGTGGTAAATATATCTAGGGGACAGTGTTGTACCTTCAGAATGATGTACCTTGGAACACTTCAGTTTTTCAACCAGTGGGGCTATTTAGTGGTTAAATTTATGTTTTTCAACACTCGATGTTCGTATAGTTCGAAGTTCAGCAGCATCAGATGATTATTAAAGGTATGCTAGGCAAACAAAATTTCAACTAGTCAAAAGAAAATTTTTTCAGTTATTTTTTTGGTATTCTTATGTTGTGAGAGCTGTATATTTTCAACTTCATGTGACAACTGATTCTACAACTATTGGTGAGTGAAACTCCATTATTCATAATGCTCTTAAACAAAACCTTTAATGGATTTATTCAAAATGGCGACCTCTTGTACCAGGGAACACAACCACATAGAGCACCTCGGAACGTGTGAAAAGGACGCATAGTAGGCCTATTCCTTCATCTTATGATTCTGACAATGATATGGCTCCATTAGTTGACACAAATGATGAAGGCAGCGCTGTAGAAGAATATCTATTTTGAAATGAACAATATGCACTGGATCAGGTGCACAGCACAGTCTACAAGAGATGGGCACATGAAATTTGTGCAGGATGTGAGAAAAACGGATGGAAAAAATTTATTTGTGACATTTGTAATAATTAAACATGTTAATAAATGAGTTAAGTATGGACCAGTAGGCTATTATTATTTCGCCAAATAACGTGAGAATTCCAAGGTACAAAAGGTAGGGTTCCAAGGTACATCAACCAACATTATGTAGCCTACTTTGGAGCACTTGCAAGAATTACAAATTTTATTTTTATTTTTTTTTTTGTTACCAAAGGATAAGATTGAATTTATATCATATTTGATAGAAAACATGATGCATTTGTCAAGAAAAATATTGTTTCCGTTGAAAAATGCAAAGTTTTGTTATTAGAAGCCAAAATATAAAATGTGCTCTAAGGTACAGCACTCTCACCTACTCTATAGATACACTTCCATTGCCCCGATATACAGGATGTCCCATGTAAGGTGTAAAAACCGGTCACCAAGGATTCTACACCAAATTTCTGACAAAAAATGTTCAGTGACGTTTTTAAAATGAGGCCTTTGTTTACGAGATATCTCGATATTATGACTTTTTCGAGATACGCTCACTTCCAAAAACTCAATAACTCAAAAACTACTGATCAGATTGGAATTATGATGACATTGTTGGGAAGAGCACAACATTTTGCTGAAGATACACGTATTTTCAATATGTAACCCAATCATTTAGGGTGTTTTTTAGGGGTCAAAGTACAAAAAATGAGCTTTTCTAAATCTCGCTGAAATTTTCAAGCGATTTTTCTCGATTTGCTTTTAGGATGACATAATAAATTTTTTTATTAAAAACTTCCTTATTTCTCAAGCTTTAAAATTATACAAAATTTTTATAAATTCGTGATTTTCAAATGCTTGAAAATTGTAAGAAACTGTCACAAACCCACAAGAATTATTTAGTGTCTAAGGAACAAGAGCTGAAAGAGTAAAAATTTGATTTCAAAATATTTTGTAAACAGATGTTTTTTTCAAAATAAATTATCAATCACTGTGGTCTTTGAGTGACCGCAGGAAGCCGTTGGAGGCAAACTGTAAAAATAATGATCTACAGTAAGTACTGTATCAGAAACTTCTTACCGAATCACAGTCTGAAGTCATCGTTGGAAAAAGAAGTAATTCCTTAATTAAGTTGAATATTTCTAAGATTGCTCCATTGGATGAGATTGAAAATCAGGATCAACTGAAGAAAAATGAGTGTAACATATTCATTTCTGATGACTGGTGTGCTATGGTGTATTCGAAATTGCCTACTGTATAGTTTATTTATTCATCTATTTCACAATAGATTGAAAATAGAGTTTTCAATTTTTAGAGCATTGACAAAAGAATAAACAGATACCAAATATTATTCATCATAACGTGAATCAGGCTAGTATAAATAAAAATCATTTCCAGCAAAATGCGCCGGACAAAAGAGTATCCACATTCCTTGCCTCAAAGCATTAAGTGCCTATTCTTCCATGAGATCAAAAAGATCTAAAATATTTTATTTAAAAAAATATTTTATTGATAAATTTTTAGATAAATTTATTAGATAAAAATGTATCTAAATTATCTAAATTTCAATTAAATTTTTTATTTGAGATCCAATAAAAAATTTAAAACATCACAATTCAAATGCTTGTTAAATAAATATGACCCAAGAATGTGATTATCGATTATTTCAGTCCACACATTACCCAAAAATTTGTGCTGTAACCGGTTTGGTCTCATTACGTGAGGATTTTCAGTTGCCCAAGTATGTGTATTATGAAAATTGACAGCACCACTTCTTGTGAACGTGCTCTCATCCGATCTACCTTTATTGGGAAGCAGTGATTCAACAGAGATGAATCATTTTGGGGAAAAAATCTGATTACAAGATTTTGAAATCAAATTTCTACTCTCTTAGCTCTTGTCCCTTACACACTAATTCTTGTGGGTTTGTGACAGTTTTTTACATTTTTCAAGCATTTGCAAATCACCAATTTATCAAATTTTAGTCTCATTTTAAAGCTTGAGTAATGAGGAAGTCTTTCTGTAAAATTTTCATTATGTCACCCTAAAAACAAATCGAGAAAAATCGCTTTGAATTTTCAGCGAGATTTAGAAAAATCAACTTTTTTGTACTTTGACTCCTAAAAAACACCCCCTAAATGATTGGGTTACAAATTGTAAATACGTGTATCTTCAGCGAAATGTTGTGCTCTTTCCAACAATGTCATCATAATTCCAATCTGATCAGTAGTTTTTGAGTTATTGAGCATTTAATGGCGGGAAGTGAGCGTATCTCAAAAAAGTCATAATATCAAGATATCTCGAAAACAAAGGTCTCATTTCAAAAACGTCACTGAACATTTTTTGTCATCCTTGGTAACCGGTTTTTACACCTTACTTGGGTCACTCTGTATATACGTGTACGGTAGGTCTTTTTTGTGGAAAATAAATCTGTGTATAAGAGCAACGATAAACTTGAACTTTAAGTGATAGATGTCTTGTGAATTTTAACTAAATCAGTATCTTCAAAACAGCCGTTTTTCGTTACCTTCTTCCCCAACGATAAGCTTCGCAAATGAGTTTCCCTTTCCAAAATTAGTTGTTTGGAAGCGCCCGTAGGGCTCACTAGTATAATTATTATCAGGTATATAATTACTACGAAGTTTTCCCGATATTTTTTCAAATTCCCTGACTTTTACAGAATTTAATAATTCCCTGACTTTTCCCGGTTTTCCCGATTTTCCCGGTCGCTAGTCACCCTGTAATTAGTTTTTAAAAATGCAAAGGAAGATTCTCAAATCAATAGTGACCAAATAAAACAGTCCAGTATGAAAAATATGTGTAGAATTGAAAGATACTTACTGATAATTCTCTGGCTCCTGGTGGGGTTCCTTTCTTGTTGCCGGCATAACCAGGCCAAATTTCCTCGCCAGGGCTTAACTCCTCCCTCATCTCACCGTTTCGTCCTAGGGGAAAAAGACAAATGTCAATGGAAATATTTCATAAATAATCATTAATGCAGTAGACAACAACAGATAGATGAAGTTACATTTGAGAAATTTATTCAGTATACAATTTCACATTCACGTGAATTTTTAGTTATACCGGTTCAACTATAAGTACAAACTTGAAACTCACGTAGGAATATTTGACCGAACGTGGTGAGGTCTCAGTTTTAACTAGACCGCTCGGCATTATGTATGTATGTACGAGATGTTACACAATTACGGCAAAACGTCTTGACTGATAGTCATGAAATTTTGCATTAATGTTCCTTATTTTCCTTTTTCGTGGGCCGAGAGATGTATGTATAAGGTTTTTTAAATGCCCCCCCCCCCCCATCTTTTTTAAAGGGACCATTTTACTCCCGATTATTGGAGTGTCTGATTTGGGTGCAAGGAGGTTTTAAATTAAAATTGAGTCGATTTGAGAAGGGGTATAACCAATGAAAAAGAATTCGATAACCCCAACGGGGATGTTAGAGAGGGGGGTTCAAAAAATTAAAAATCTTCAAAGATTTTTTAATTTTGTTTTGATAAGGCTTTTTGAGCTCAATGGAATGGTGCATACTACATTTTTGAAAAATTTAGCGTTTGGGGGAGGGTGGGAAAAATGGACATTTTTCAAAAACGCATTTTGTGGATAGTTTCTGCTTTTTCCGTTTGGAAATAGAAGATTAGAAGTATAAGAAGGTTGACACTGATTTACTCTATAAATGGGGGGGGGGAAGGGGGTGAGAATTTGAAAAAACTCCAATATTGAGATATTTGGGAAACTTTTCTTGTCATCAGGTAGACCATACAAAACTCTGAAGACCTCAATTCGAAAAATTTGTAAAATGTGAATTTCACTGGGACATGGGGGGAACAAGTTTTGAACTTTTTTGTTATTGGATAATTTTTGCTTTTTATGATTGAAGGTTAATATTGAGAGTTGCTAAAAATGCATAGTAACCCTTTATTAGGTATAAAAGTGATTTCTAGGAGGTATCAAAAATGTTAGACTTCAAATTCATTTTGTGGTTTTTAACATCAACGAAAGATTAAGTTATGAGAATTGAGTTGAAAGTGCTCTGAAACTTTTTTCAAATATCATCCCCTTTTGAAAGACAAGTGAGGGCGAGTGAGGTCTACAGTTCACAGAACTACTAGTATCAATTTATGTGCAACCTCAAAAACTGTCCTATAATCAATTTCCTCTACACGATATTAAATGTCACAAATAAATTAATATTAAGGAATGAAATTGCTACCTTTGTAGCAACAGGCCATGCTGTGGACTGATGAAGTGTTTAAAAATATAAAATTTTGATTGTTGGAACATTAATTTAATTTATTTCATTTCCTCAAATTACTACTAGAAGGAATTGTAATGACAATATTCTTAATAGATTGCAAACCTATAGTTAGTATGCTAACCTTTGCTAGGTTACGTCCTTCGTAGATTACTTAGTATGGTCATTTAGTAAGAAATATACATCGAAGAAATAGAAATAGTAGAAATCTTAAGAAATAGGCAAAATACTTTGCTGTAGACTTTTTTCATTTTGTAGTCTTTTAAACACGTAGTTTTGGATTGGTAGTGAACGGAACATATGTTCACCGTATATTTATCTATTTATTGATTGATAGTCAAAATACAACTTATTGTAAAGTAACAACTGACTTCTAGCCCAAAACTGTATCTGTTACCAAATTTTTATAAGAGTCCAAATATTTGTAAGCATAGGTTATGTTTACATTTTGATTTAAATATATATACATATTGTGCAGTTTTACCACGTTCTGCGGAATAGGTAGCACGTAATATCAATAGCAATGGATAAAATAATTATTTATCAATACAGATTGCGTTTATAATCATTAAATCATATAGACTTATATCAAGGGCTTATTTTGGCTTATAAAGGCTTAATATATCATATAGGCCAGAAAAATAATATGACATCATTTTAGATGGACATGAGAATGAATAGAGGGTGTGAGTGAGAAAGATGGAAAATGGAAGATTGATAAAGAAGAGAGGGAAGTCGAATGAGAGAGAAAAGAAAGTTAAAATGAAAAGTGGATGAAAAAAGGGGGGTGACGAAAAAAGACAGATTAACAGGGTGAGAATAGTATAAAATGAAAGAGTGGGGAGGGGTAATAAAGAGAGAGAAACAGAGAAATTGATGAAATGTGGGGGCTAAAAAGAGAAAGAGAATGACTGAAAGAGCCTGATGAAATGGGTTGAGACCGCATCACAGCCGTCTCTACACACCCACGGTGTAGTTTATAAAAACAACGCTTTCCGTTACCATAGTTACGTATCAATATGGTCCTGCACTGGCAGAGAGGAAGAGAGCTAGAGAAAGAGAGAAGAGATATGTGTGAGAGAGAAAGATATTGCGCTCGCAACCATACCCAGCGCCATCTCACTCCACCGTTTTGCTCTTTTTACCAAAAGGGTCAACCTCTCTCTCCACCGGTCCTTTATTACGATCATCCTTTCTCTCTCACGCTCCCACTCTCTCTCCCACTGACTCTCTCTTTGTCAGACGTAGTGCGAGTGCATTCGCCCACCTGCCATTGCTTTTGGACATAAAACTGGGACCAGTTCGATATCAATTGTCTCCTGTAGATTAGGCCTATTCCTAATAAATGGAGGCTTCAGATGCGTTCATTATTACAAACAACAATAAGTATAATATATAAATAGCAATAAATAAAGATAGAATTCTAGGTTACAAATACTGGAGTACCCAGTAGCAGTCCCAGGTGATAAGTTTGGGGGGGGTCACAAATGGGTGGGTTTTGCTAACCTTTTTGCGAGATTGCCTAACTTTCTCTAGTAAATTTCCGATTTTGGGGTGGTCATGATCCCCACCCTGGAACCGCTTTTGGTAGCACCTTGGATCATCCGAATTTTTCGATCCGAATCATCCATTAGTGAATTTACACTTTTAGCCGAGCAGCAATGATTTTTCAAAGTAGTAATTTGAAGTAATATTAGTATGTTTTTTAAACATATTTTAATTCTTTGTTTATTATTTGTACATCTCTATCTGGCTTTTGTGCAGTATACTGCATTTAAGTCACAGTGTAGAATTGTTGTGCTGTACCTTTTTAGCGTTCCGACAATCCTCTCTGGTCCCGTACTTGACGGATAGTTGATATAATTAATAATAGTAATTTTAGAAGTAGATTATAAGGTGTAGTTAGCCGATTAAAAAATTCTGTATTCGCCCCTGGTTATAATTACATTATTTATAATTTATGTGTCACTCGTATAAGGATGTTGGATATAAGTTATTTCTAAGGTTGTTTATAAGTGTTATTGTTTTGGTTTTCATCCGGCGCACAAGCTTGGCTTTGCTGATGGAAACCTTGAACTACCTATATATTTTTTTCTTACATGTAACTTACTGTACAAACTGCACTTACTGTACTATAGTTTAATATAGTGTATCTGATTGTGATGTACTATTACATTTGTTTTTTGGTGTTTTTTGAATGAATAAATTTTGAATAAATAAAAATACAAAAAAATAATGTTAGTTGACGATGTGTATTGATAATCCAATGGGGATTTGAGGAAGTTCCCCCCTAAAATTCTCATCTGACAGTGAAAAAATCTTTATTTGTGTCGTTTATGGGGATGAGGACATTCCTAAGGTGACACTTGGTATCCCCCCCCCCCACCGAAAAAATTCTGTTTCGCCCTTGATTATAATTACACTATTTATAATTTATGTGTCTGAACTCGTATAAGGATGATGAGAATAAGGAGAGTCCACACACAACTTGTTATAACGAACTTCGCTTATAACGAAAAGGGTGACTCCAGCGGGTACATCACAAACTTATTAAAACGGACAGAGGGTTTTACGTAGTAGTTAAAGAAGGGTAAATTATTATTCAATCATTTTTACAGTAAAACTCAACAGGGCCAACATCAATGAAAGTACAGCAGTAAGCAATTTTAGGGGGCACCAGAACAATCTAGAGACAAATGTTTGTTTTGTATGGGCTAGGCACTGTAATAGCGTTTAAAATTTTTTTGGTTTTTCTATATCAAAACATTTTTTTAACACAAATACAGTGCACATTAAAAAACCGTCCAAGTGCTGTCTTTAAACTACTTCATTGAATTTCAATCTACTTCGATCAATTTCATTCGTTTGTCCTGTTGAGATCTACAAAAACTAAAAGTAATAATTATTATATTTATTTGCTAAAAGCCTGACTTTCGCTTTTACGGACAACCCTCTCAGGCAGTTGTAATGAGTTTCTGATTAGTAAGAATCGTTTACAAAGATTTTCCTTGATTTTCTACTTTAAAACTGCTTAAAACCTCTCAAAGACAGGCAGAAAAATCTATCATTTTGTTGAGCGTCATACAAAAAACGATCACATTTATTTGTCTACAAAATCAAAATATGTACCTATTCCGATGGTGATACATTAAAACAAGCATGAGCGAAGGAATAAATAGAATTTTTTGAAACAATCTGAGCATATCTTCAAACTGAAACTCGAGAAATTGAGGGGCTAATAACTCCGGAATTATTATTTGTTACAATGAATACAATCTAATAGTGTTCATGCCGCACAGATTTATTCCAGAATCTGTTGTCATAAATGACAAAACTGATATTACGAAATTTAATAGTCACGGCTACAAAACATAAAAAGACGTTTGAATCGAGAAGTCACACTCTTTCTCCCTCAAATTGTACGAAGGAGAAAGAGCCGTGAATCTAACAATCAGATCGAATACTCAGCATTTTAAAAAATTCGATTTTCAATTTCCAAATGGTTGGACCAAGGAGGTTTTTCACTTCTCATCCAGACCTAGTGCCTGACGGAGCGAGCGGTCAACGATGGTCTGATTTCCCGATTTCTCCATTGGTAATCAGGTATCGTAACACATTTTATATTATACACTATTTGTAATGTAAACCAAAAATCTTTTTAATCCTTATAAAAAAAATAAAAATGTTACCCGGAAGAATAATTTAAAACTACATAACATAACTTTCCTCACTTTTTGTTTTCATTTTAAATCGTAATTTCTGTCTTTTATCACCATTAATAGTAGACCTATATTAAAAATAAATAAAATTAAAAATTAATTAACAAATTATGATTAAAAAAAACAGGGAGATTAAATAAAAATTGATTCTGTTCACTATTAGAAAATAAATTAAAATTCTGTATTTTATATTGATTAAATAAAAGAAAAATTAATTTAATCACTGTATTTTATTTGATTTACAAAAATCTTTTATAAGTTAGAATAATAATCAAATATTTATAAATATAAGTTCTACCATCAAAAGCTATGCTGAGCCCTTGAAATATGAATTAGTGAAATATTATTGTCGCGCCCTGTCTTTCATGATTCCCACATTCATAGGGTAAGGTTGGATGTGGTAATTGAGGGGGAATAGGTGCAATAATAATATTACACCAAAATCATTCATGCAGAATCCTTACCTGGTGGAGGCTACAAATGATAAAGGCGCCGTCCTTTAACATTATAATATTCAATAATTACAAATAGTGCTTCAATGACTTGATGCTACAAGCTTTATTATCACTTACCCGGTGGTTCGGAACCCACCTGAAATAGTAGGTCCACCATGTTCCCCGTAACATGGCACAAACGGCGAGGTGGAACTACCCGTAAGGGTCTCCCCACCATTAAAAGCCATACGCTTATTATTATTATTATTATTATTATTATTACAAATAGTGGAGGATCACCACAAAAGATAGTGATGCTATCATTACAAATAGTGGATGGTAACATTACACAGTTTAATTTAATTGATTCAAACAGGACATTGGCATGCATGCATACAATGCCTTTGTTCTGAATTCCAGGCTGATAAAGAATAATTCAATATTTCGAAAAAATCAAAGACCTTTTTCACCAAGCTAAGAGTTTCACACAATTTTATTATTAATGAAAATCAAATTTCTTCTTCTTGGTCATTTCGTCATCTGTTTGACAGTTCTATGTTATGAGCTCATACAGTTTGTGTATTAAGCAATAGAAATTTTTAATAGATGTAAATTGATGATTTTACAGATATACTTTCTGTGAATAAGGTGGATACTGTAATACAGCGGCAGTAAAAAACAGTAAGAGTGATTAAAGTGGAATGATACACGTTTTCAAACAACCCGTTTCAAATTTTTTTAAATAATATTTTTCACAAAAAAATTTGACGAAAAATGATGTTTTTATCACGCTGACATCACAAAAGAATTATTTGTGAGTTGCAAAGTAAATCAGATTTGTTTGTCGAAAGTAAAAATGGTGACTACTTGCACAAGAGATGTACGAAAATTATTGTTTTAAGTTCCCAAAACACAAGTAAAGAGTGGAAATATTATGAAGAGGCTTAATAAATTGTGGAATGAGAATGTTAGAAGAAAAGTATTTCGAATAAAGTAGCTGATGCTTGAATCTGCTACGTTTATTTCAAATGTCAACTTAGTGGTGCATTATTCGTTCCATTTAATATAAATGTGACTTTCTACAACAAAAAAAGAAGAAAATATGAACCAGCATTACGGTATAGGAATTAAATAACATGGCCGCGTGAAGGCTGTTCTCCACTTACTGCAAGAAAAACGTAAAATCATTTCAACCGATGACAAAAAGGTGAAATATTATAATCGAATGTAATGTACACGCCGAGTACCTTTTGGTGCAAGATTTTGGGTTGGCGGAATCAGCCTGTAAGGCTTTTGAAATAACTAATCTATTATAGTGGAAAAAATATTTCATAAATTATTTTGTAAAATGTGAACGCTTTAGGTTGTAATTTTCCGTTTTGGTGAAAATTTTGACATCAACTCACATTAAAGATGATAGAAATGACATAGACTAATATTTTCCAAATTCAATCATTTTTTTCAAATCCCAATCAGGAGTGGATATTTAATGAAGAGGTTTTTTTAAATGAGAAAATTCACAAAGACTCAAAAATTATTATGAAAGTATGAAAGTAAAGTTGTGATTATAACAACATTATCAAGGGTGACAGAAATAACCTGAAAAAATATAACCCTCCAACTTGAGAGCTACTAATAGAGCAAATATTACACATACACTTATATACTGCAAATAATATATACATAATAATACATAATGATAATATAAAGAGTTACTGATATACTGTAGAAGAGGTAAAGATATACTGTAGTAATATATAAATAATAACATACTGTACTAGTGGTTTAAAAATCATGTTCAATACATCATCTTTATTTTATGAGAATCCCTATTATTATAATAATTAGAAGTGTGATGAGTTAATTAGTTGGGCAAAATATAGGAAATTATCTGTTAAAAGTCTGTATCTACTGTATAGCTCTTGATATATTCAGCTAGTAAAACACAATTCTATAAACGTTTTCAACTATCAGGTTACTCCACATTACAAGAGAAAATGACAAAATTCTGAATTAGATTAAAGCTCCATAGTAGTACATGGAAGAATATGGCAGTTGACAGTGCAGTAGAGATCATATTGGAAGAAAACTGAGAAAGTAGAACAGTAAACACACCGATGAGATCATTGGTATCAGGTGTGGATGGAAATGCCCATTACAGGATTGAGCTACTGGTTAATGACTTACCAAGAAAAAGATTTGTTGAGTAGAAGTAGTCTAACGAAAGGACTCGTTAATGGTATTTTAGGTAAAGGATCGAGGGTTGGGTGCAAAAGGGCCACTTTTTGGTATTCACGCAAAGTTCCCTGGGCGCATCGTTTCTGCATTCAAATATCGGTGTCCCGACATAACGTACCAGCAAAAAAAGGTGTCACTTGATTTTTAGCGACAAAACGTACAACTTGGGTCGGCATTTACCTGGGGAGGGTCTGACACTTTTGACAAAACGTACCATTTGATAGGAAGATAGGTTTTCCCGGTACATATTTTAAATACTCAATTTTTGTTACTTTATCCAATAATCACTTTGGCTTGTTTAAGTTGTTTAAAATCAGCTATGGTTAAAACGGAAAGGTTTTCCCGTTTCATTGACCCTTGAAAAGTGTCGACATATATCAACCCAAAACTGCTTGTCACAAGGGTGTCGTAGCAATTCGTCAGATAGTCAGGTTTCAGGTAGTTTGGGGTCGTACGTCGTATACCTGAAGTAGTAGGGTCGTATACCCGTGTTTGGATACGGTACTATTTTAGCAATGTTACATTCACTTGATCTATGTTGTTCAATGGCAAATTAGCTTGATCTATGTTGTTTTATGCATCAGAGTACTGAATGTATGAGGTGGTTCAGTCACTTCTAGCCTTGTTAGCCATGCAGGGAAGGTTTGTGAGCGGTAGAGTTTTGACAATGTTATGTTCACTTGATTTATATCGTTTTATGGTTTTAGAAGGTGGGAATGACCTGTCAATGACCAAATAATAGCAGGGTTTCGGTTTCTGAAGTCGGGTAGAAGACTCAAGGATCGGACGAGTTGCTACTCGTTAGTAATGCTCACAGAAGTGTAAAACCCATCGGACGAAATGCTACTTTTTCCAGGAATTTGGGTATCAGACGAACTGCTACAGAACCGTCATGAATAAGGATAGGGCTAGTGCTTAATAGCTCTTTCTTATTTTCAAAATTTAAAATGAACCGATACATTGACTGCTCTTTGACTGCTGATCTGATTGACCTAATTTGTCTTATAACTTTATTATGTGTGTTTAATGAAAATAAATTATCAGACTAAAGTAACTAACTAATCATAAAGAGTAATTAACATCGAGTGCCGTATTTAAAATATGCACCGGTAAAACCTTCCCAATTTATCAAGTGGTACGTTTTGTCGCATCCAAAATAGCTTGAAGTTATTGTCATACACTTCCCAGGCAATACCAACCCAAGTGGTACATTACGTCGGGTGGTACGTCTTGTTCCTAGTACTTTTTGTCAGGTATTCTCATAGCGTTGTTGGGTTTGCCCCAAACGAAGTTGGAGATTAAAATACCGTGACGTTGTAGAGTAGTCTCAAATTCGAAATTTTTAATAATAATAATAATAAATAGTCTTATATTTCAAGATTCCATAACTCACCTGGGAAAGATTCGTCATCATGGTCTTGCGGTTCTGGACTGGTTGCTCTGCATTCCTGAAAGAAAAAAAATAACTTATTGAACCCTGAGACTAAGTCTTTGAGCGTGGAACGATATTGTTGAATAAAATAATTCTAAACTGTAAGAGAATGTAAGAGAAGGTGAAGTAAGAAAGGCAAGGGAAGAAGAAGAAGTTGAAGATTAAAATAAGAATGAAGAAATTAGGACCAAAATAAAAATAGAAAAAATAACGAAAAGAGGAAAATGAAGAAGGAAACTTACTTGCACCAAAATATTAATGATTCTGTGTTGTATTACAAGAATGAGATTCCTAAGTGACTGAATGTTCTTTGTTGGTTACTGGTATAACCTACTATCTCAAGTTGACCCAGACCCACAGTTGATAATGAGTTCTGTATTCTAACCTCATTATAATCAGATCAGATGTAGCTAGCTATATATCAGCTATAATCAGCTATAAGACGTATAATCAGAATAGATGATTGCATTCACCTATGTGTTAATCACAATAATAATGACTGAAGGAGCTTTCACGCTCGTGCGATTTGACTGCAACATTTTGTCGGATTCTATTGTTTTGCCAGATTTTCAAATCAACGAAAATAATCAAAAATGCGGGTTTGTTCCGATAAGAGGTTGGAACAACACATATAAACCTTCCAATGCCACCATTTGGATCAACGCAAATCGCATAACAATGAAGGCTCGTTCTGAAGGATGTCTATGACAACTATAACATCAGATGTAACGTTGGTTAGCAGTTTAATTTCCACTACGCCCAACTGTTAATTTTAATATAAAATAAAATATTTCAAACCTAGTGACAAAAAAGTACTAGGCTACCGAATAAGCTTGTACTGTACAAATATACTATAAATAGCCTTGAAATGTCACCCATATGAGAAAACATTGGGAAGATTTGGCGAAGAACTTCTTGGGGGGGGGGGGGGCAAATGAATGGAATACCTCCAATAAAAGGGAGGACTGTGGCTTGGGCCCTCCCACGAAACTCTTGCCTAATGTTTTTATAAGACTGCAAGAAATTATAAACTGTGAAAATGAAAAAAATTGATTTACAAGATATTGATGGCGGGGGGGGGGGGGGCACGTTCCTTCGTTCTTCTCTCGGATCCCGCCAATGTGAGAAAACCCTTAAAACTCGCGAGAAAAAACTGAGTAGATGTTCGTAATTTTTGTTCTGGTTTGGGTAGGAATTCCATAGTCTTCCAACCGTATATTGGATGTATATTATTTATCAGTGACTCACTGAATGGTATCATTAGTCTATTCAACTGTGCTGGCGGGTTATCTGAAAAAGATTACGAACCCAGTTGAACCCTGGGGTAAAAATACGTTTCCATGTCTACCTATGCATCCCCTACACAACATCATTATCTGAAATTACCTATTCATCTTGTCTGAATTTCCATCAATTGGATAGCCAACAATACTTTCTCTTGAATTGGACTCTTCTACAAACTAGGGGGGCGCCTACGGTTGTGTGATGTGTGTGGGTGGGTGTGTGTGTGTGTGTGTGGTAATCAACAAAGAAAGTAAACTTTGAGCATGGAAGCGCCATTTTGAAAGACAGAGAGCGATATATTGATAAATGTATTTGTCTCCGTCCTTTATATCCAGAGGTTTACTTGAGCAAAGCTTTGGAACAGTGGCAGCGGCGGGAAGACGAAGGCTCTCCAAGGGTCAAAGGGTGGGTTTTTTAGTTCCCTCAGGGGGTGGCGAATGTTATATACAGTGGGAGGGTTAGAAAGGCTTTGGTAAGGTTAGAAAGGGAGTGAAATTATGAGGGGGTTGGGGATTGTGGCGTAATGCCTCTTGTCAAAGGATGGGATGAGAAGGTGTGGCCCTAAAACGCTTTGTATCATCCTTTCCCTATCAATCTCTCTCACTCTCGCTCACACCCTTTATCGCTATTTCACTCTGGCCTTTTTTCGCTCTCCTTCGTTCTGCCTTTATTGCACTCTGTGGAGCCAACTACCTGTTCCCAGAATATTCTACTCTAGCCAGCACACTACACTACTGGACTTGCTTCTTTTTGTTCTATTCAGTTTGCACTCAAGACTAAATAAAGGATAAAACAGTCTGTCTAAATACAGGATAAAACAGTCTGTCTAAATACAGGATAAAACAGTCTGTCTAAATGCAGGATAGATAACTGAGAAGAGAAGAATAGTTTGCATTCAATGAGATGCCATTGACCCGTGAAAAACAGTAGGCTTGCTATTTTGAAACAAAATAACAATGCTAGAAGCACGAGTCTGAAATAATTTCTACTACAATTAAATAGAGAAATATAGTAAACAAGAAGCAGTATGATCGCAACTATGAATAATAAGATTTGAAGATATCAAAACCACATTTATTAAAACCGTGAGAAACTAGTTTCGGTTGTTGCCATAATCAATCTCAAACAAATCGATGACTTAGCAGTGATTTGGATGGTTTCAAGCTCAAATCGATCGGACCTGTCAAAAGACAAACGAAACATACACTATAATTTATAGAATTAAATCGCGGAAGTGATAGCCGCGAGCCGTAGCAGGTAGGTCCTGTTCGTAACGGTGACCGAATAGATTGGCCAGCAAAAAAGACACTGTTCTCTGCTGTAAAATCACTTCCCGGTGGTTCGGAACCCACCTAAAACTGTAGGTCCAATTCATCAATCACCATCATTCAACTCATTACCCACGCACAGGTCTCAGACCTATGTGGGCTTCATCCTCAAAAAAAAAAAAAAAAAAAAAAGAATCTGTTTCTTGATTTTGACTATAACTTTCATTGTAGCGGCTAAGTTGATATTGTGGAAGATAAGTATCCATAATGAATAATAAGACTTGTAGTTGTCACAACCACATTTATTGAAAACCGTGAGAAACTAGTTTCAGTTGTTACACCACTATTAATCTCAAACATACTAAAACTAAAGTACAGTGTAGCTTAATATATACTAAACACAGAATAACACCAGAGGGCGTGACTTGTTATGGCCTTCAGCCAATTACAGACCTTCAATGAAGTTCAGCCTTCAGGATGGGTGAGATTAACCGTAAGTTATATTTTTTTCAATAGGCTTGGCAGTCGGCAGGACTGCCGAATATTTGTTTCATCAGTTTGTTCTATATCCCTTCTTGAATCATAACTACAATATTTTTATGATTATTATTGACTAGTTTGTTGATTTTGCAATTTTATGCGATGCAAGCATGCCATTATCATCTGATTCAACTACAGGAATTCTAGAGAACAAGTGTCAATATAGACCACAAGCTCACACTAGGGCCTATATTGCTCTCTCAAGAAACAGCAATAAAATAACAAGAACTAGGATAGTCTAGACTAGAATGAAGGTCACTCAAGAATGGAAGCTACTGTATTATTTTGTGAGGTTTTTTCATTGTCTGCAACTTTGACTTCATTAATATAAGTTAGTAGAGCTCATTGAAGTCGAAAGGTATCCGTCTTATCAAAAATAATTCTGTTGCACTGAAAAAAATAAACATTATCTATACATTCTCATAAATCTCTTCTTTGATTGGAATAACATTGAAGTATGTTTATACAAATAAATATTTTTTTACAGTATTCATTAATTATCCATATCATTCACATTTTGTGAAGCTAGTCACATTGTAAACCCTCCCACAACTATAATTTCTTAACTGAATTATTGTTTTCTAAATTTTGTTTTGTTACACTTGATAGAAATTACATACTTTCCATAGATTGTCACTTATGAAAAGTGCCTCTTTACCGTACTAGATGGAAAATATCAGGTGACAAATAGGGCCTTATAGCCGTATGTCAGCCGCAAATCAGTAGGATAATATTCGAGACAGGTATTGAGTCATAGTAATGTAATGAGTTGACTATATCTATGCATATAATATATGTATGTGAGTTAACAGAAAAACTTTTGCCGCACTCCATCTGATTTTTCCTATCTTGTATATTATTTAGTTCTAATGGCACTTAGTCTTTCGGCATTAGACGCTCCACTTATTTTCGCAGATTTCTGCGGCGAAGCCAGCAACCGATGAGCAGCTAAATTCGTCGCGAAGCGCCGTGTAAACAGAACACAAAAATTTCATGTAAGACAATGCTTCGCCATCAGCTGCTCCACAAAACGTTGCACGTGTGAACAGACTCTTAAATTGATCGTTGGTTGACTCATTTATTTACTAACTGATGGTCAATATTCAATTCCATCAGAGAGCCCATGTCAAAAGTGAAACATTTTTTCTTCTACATTCGTCCGGATTCGAGTTGTATAGACTCTACATCGAATTCCCACAAAACATCAAAGTGTAGTGAAGAGCTCAGTAGTGTGATAAAGTGCCAGTCAGGTGATACAGAGTAAGCCCGAATATTGTTATTTGTCTTTTATGAATGTCAAATGAGGATAAATGTCTCGAATCTGATAAACTGTTCATGACACCAAAACAATTTGTTGCATAGTGGAATGCAGCAAACGAGTATGGATGATGGATTTGCAGGGTAATATTTCAGAGATGGAAATATATTGAGAAAGAAGAACGGAAAGAGAAAGATGCATCCAAAGGCTATGAATGACGATAGGTGTTGAAAGACACGTGAACATTTTGATGCGTTTTTTTATTTTTTTAAATAGAAATTTCATTCAATGGGTATAGAATTTGTTTATATTTTCAAAAAAGAGATACATTATAAATATAGGGAATACAACAACAGCATGTCTATCAGTAATATGCGCATCTTTCCACAGACGACTTGCAACAACGGGGAAATTTTTATGCATATGATCTGTCAATAATATTATAATACTACATAGAATGTCAGATGAAGGTTGAAAATGAAGTTGAAAATAAGTGATAATATTCCATTGAATAATATAAAAAAGATAGGCTTTATGAATTGCTTTCTGCACAATACTTATTATTATGAATTTAATTTGCGAACTCATGTCTCGCGTTACAGTCTCGCCTCTCGACACGTCTCTTGTCATGTCTCATTACGTCTTTGTCACGTTATCTGTCTCATATTACAATTTTCAGCAGTGTGCACCATTTATTCACAAGTTAAAACATATGAATAAGCATATGAAAGTAAAGTTGAAACATATTTTTAAATATGAATATGCTCATAGAAGCTCATCAACAAGTTTCATGAGTTCACTGCATTTCAATTATGAATCAACTAAAGCACGGTGCCTCTGAATCTTCAAACTGTAACGCCCAGCTCCACGTTTGATTCTATTGTGTGTATTTTACAAGATATCGTGTTTTCTTGTGGCAAATCATTCAAGTACCTCCAATTCCACAGTGATGTGACACTAAGAAGATGGCTCAAGTAAGACGCCGAAAAGAGAATAGCTGATAGAGTGATGGGAAGAAGGAGAGGAAAACGAAGAAAACAGAGAAAAAGAAGTGGAGGAAGAAGAAGAAAAATAAGGGAAAAAGAAGACGAGGAGGAAGAAGAAGAGGGAGAAAATGATGACGAGGAAGATGAAGAAAAAAAGGAGAAATAAAGAAGAAAAATGAGCGTAGAAGAAAGAGGGGGAGAAGAATTACGACAACAGAAGATTGGAGGTCTTACATGAGGACATTGAAGTGATAGGTTTGCGACGGTGACGGAAAGACAGGTAAAGTGATAAACAGAGATGGATATAGTGGTGCGACTTTGAGGAACAATGAGAAAGAGTGAGAAAAATATAAATAGGAGGGGGAGTGGTAGGTGGTGAAGAGGAAGAATGATTGTTGAAAAGAGTGAGATGTACTGGACAGAAAAGAGTACGCGTCATGACCAGGGTGCAAGACAGAGGGATATGAAAGGAGATGATGGCATGGTTGGAGGGGAAAAGAGATAGAAAAGAAGAAGATAGAACGAAGTGGAGGACACACTCACACAACTGCATTTCAGCTGGCTGTTTTCTTCTGTAATGCCCCGACGCAAATGGAAGAGGACCTTACTTTGTAGAACCTGGCGTCCTTGTTCCCTAATGCTTGGATGGGTTCCCCCTTCCACCCAAAATCCCACCGTCCCAAACCTTTCTCACACATACACACTCCATCCTCTCGCTCACTCGCTCTCACACCCTCTCACCACGTCACGGGATATCTCTCTCACTCTAAGCCGCCTTCTGGTTGTGCAACGATGACACTGGATCTCCTTAACTAGTGCCCCTAGATGCCAAGTTGGACATGGACACACAGCTATCTGAATCTGGCTTTCGAAAGTCCCGGTGTCCTTACGAAAAAATAAATCTACTGTCTGGGCTTGAAGGGTTTCAATTTCTTCTGATGATAGAAGTGTACTGAAAAACCACTACTCAACAGCATTCAGATGAGTAGGTGAATAAACTTCCCATAGAATTTTCTTGGGAAACTAGGAAGTTCTGGTGGTTTTAATGATTGAATATTTTTTGAAAGTAATAATTTCATTTGTACAATTATCATAAAAATTAGATAATTTGTACAATTATCATAACAATTTGATAATTTGTAAAATTATCAAAACAATTTGGTGGATTGGTGCTCCCCGCCACTGCTGCCAATCACTTCAAAGAGGCGAAGAGTGATTTCTGATTCTGAAGTGTGACTGAGAAGATTAATTTTGATTAATACATACCAAAAGATGAATAAATGAATACAAATATAATATGTCAGTTCTGCTGTTTATAGTCAGCCTTTGAGGTGTAATGAAATATTTATTTATGTATTAAGAGCGTGAAGCGCGACTTTATCGCTCGAGCAGAAACATTTATTGCGCGACGCGTAGCGGAGCGCAGTAATTTTGCGAGAGCGATAAAGAAGCTTCACGCGCGAATTGCATACAATATTTTTCCTAAAACTGCAGTTCTGGATTCCAACACAATAAAAGCTTGTAGTTTGTAACATCACAGACCATGCGCGGATTTGGTTAGCGTTCGCAATTGTTGAGGTTATGTGAATTTCACGGATTCCGTGAAGTGCCTCCCATAGGCTGACCTTCATTGAAGGACTGTGATTGGCATAAGGCCTTGTTGCTCCTCCCACCAGTGGGCGTGGTTTAATACATGCATTTCATAGTTATTTGAGTACCAACCAGCATAGCTTTCCCAAGAAAATGATCGTAACAAACACATATTTCAAAATATGGATAGAATGCATTTTATAAGACTTGAATGTCATAATGTTTTATAATAGTCTGTAAGAATGAAAATACACGACGAAATTTGATGGAATAATGTTACTGCGCAGTGCAGGTGGTACTTTTCAGTTTCAGAATTGTTATCTGTCATTTTACTCACACTCTACCTCGAAACAAACGAACTTTAATCCCTGAAACTATTTTCTTTCATTAGGCTGACTGTAAAGAGCGCATTGCATCTCTTGAAAGGTTATGTTATTCAGTGGTTTAAGGTCGAAACTCCAATCATATCAAATAAAACCAATATACAAGAAGATAAGCAGCCAAACAATGGTCTCCGAATACGTTCACACTTCAATTATAAAAAAACACTAAATCTCACATCGCATTAAACTGAACAGCTTATCAAGGTTCTAAGTATTGACGTAGAGTAAACATATTTATAATTATGGGCAACAAAAACGTGTAATGCAGACAATCACCAGTGTGGGCGAGCAGATTCGATAGACCGTCAAATTTGTAAAAAAATTGGATTCTTTGATAAACATAGTGTTTAAGAAGAAATTGATCGTATTTCAGGAGCTGATTACACAAAGTATTCGGTTAGAACAAAATATTGGAAAAATATGATATAGCCTAAACATGTGTCCTCGTTAATAAAGGTAAAAAGGCTGAAAAAAGGTGAAATAAAGGTCTCTAGGTTTCATTAACAATTTGCTCATTTTGAAGGTGGTGTATTTTTATTCAGGTTATGAGCTGGTCAGTTGAAACTATAAAATATCAATTGAGGTGAAATGTGCTAAAATTTCGAATAAACCCCTTTTTCAGTTTGTATCTCCATTGGCAGTTGAGATATTTGGGAAAATTTGTCAGAAACTATTTTTCATACTCTCTCTCAGTGTATTATCTTTGTTAATTGATGAATAAATCACCCAAACTTTTAAATAAATCTTGTCGAAAATTTAATTTTTAAAATGTCAAGACATAATAGCACATAAAAACACAAAAAATAATCAAATTCCACAGGGATGACAAGTTGTCATTTAATCCGAAAAATCGATTGTACAATAGATTGGTGGTACAATAGATTGGTGGTTTCTACGACGATGAACGATGAGTTGAAATCGGACAACATAAAGAATGCGATGCAGAAAAATCTTTCTATCATTGCTGAGAAACCAAAGAACCATCGCACAACTCTTAGAAAAGGAAGACGATCGTCAAGGCTGAAGGTTGTTTCTTTCATAAGACGTTTGGTTGCAAAACTCTGTCAGTTTTTTCAGATACTTTCCTGTTAACTCTTCGCCCATTGAATTATCAATAGCAATCTGTAGTGAAAAGTGTACACTAAGATTAAGTTCAGAGGAAAGCTAATAAAATAAGTAGGTAAAGGCTTTGGTGGGGAAACCCTTACGGGTAGTTCCTCCTCGCCGCTTCAGCCATGTTATTGGAAATATGGTGGACCTTCAATTTTTGAGTTCCGAACCACCGGGAAGTGATTTTACAGCAGGGAACAGAGTATTTTTTTGCTGGCCAATCCAATCGGTCACCCTTACAGAGAGGGCCCAGAAGAGCGTTGCTAATCTAATCTGATTAAACAAATACCTGCTACAGCTCACGGCTATTACTTCCCAGCTAATAAAATGAGGGGCGTTTTTCTGTTGACCAAACTTTTGGTTTTTTAAGGAAGAAGAAAGAATTACTTTTAAAATTCGAGTTATTAGTAATATTATACTTGTGAAGAATGGAAATAAATCTCAAGATCTCGAACATAGAAACTAAAACATGTATAGTTTGAGGTATTCTGAGGGATTTGTGGCTGGTCTTGGAATGGGAAAAGGGAAGTGAGTTATTCCACAGAAAACTCAACATTGATTCATAATAAATGTAATCTTGCCGACCTAAGAAAAATGTAATACTGTATTCTATTTATGATTAAAATGAAAGTTGTTACTTTTGGGGCACCTCTTACAGGTTAGGGAGATATTTTGTATAACATCTTACTGATACAATTTCAACATACTTATGGTTACTCAAATCCTAAGAAAGATGAAACATCTTTTGTAGGCTAATTTTTCAACTTTCTTATAAATAATATAAAGCAGTACTATCATTCTGATCTTGCTCTTTGACTGCATTCATGAACCATAATGAATTATGTTCACCAACGTTATGTCAATGAAGCATCGTAGCAACAAATATAATACTATTTTGTTTCATGACTACATCGTCATCAGAGTTTCATTGCTTTCATTTCATTTATTTTTTATGAACTATATGATTATTATATTTATAGTTATAGCCTTTATATCAAGCATCTCCTGTAAGTATATAGATCCTTTTGTTTTTATCTTTGCTTTTCAATTTTATACTTATCATAAATTAAGTTTTTCTTTTTTTATAATTTTTACTCAAAATTTTTTTGTAATTTTCTTTTTGCTTAAAATTTTGTATAACATTTTTTTAAATATTGTTTAAACTTAATTTTTGGTTTCATTTAATATTTTTTTATAGATGATAATAATAGTTTAAGTTGGAGTTGTATAGGAGGGAAAAGTGGCAGAGAGGGCTGGCTGCGCCCTAACTTCGCCCTCCAAGTATAACAAATAAAGGCAGTCATTCTATTCTATTCATCATGTTATTCATTGTTTAACTTTTCTATTTACATAAATACATCTAAGGGCACAAGAAAGTTTCCAAAATTGTCCTCTTGACACAATATATGTGAGCATGACATATGTAATAAATAAAATATAAGAAAGTCATTAGACATTAGATAGAGAAAAATAATACCTAACATATTTATACCCAGCGCACATATAAACGCATACTTGGTGAAATAACGCATTTGCTTAACACAGAAATGAATTAGAACGCCACGTTACAAAGCCTGCGTTCGTTTCTATTAAATAGAAAACATTAAAAAAATTTATACACCTAAATTTTGGGCCAGTGCGAAGCGGACTGTAGTCTTTCTGAGGGTATGAACATTCTGGCGGCGGTATAGAAGAAATACCTCAATATCTCTGTAGAAAAACATATCTCTCTAGGCTCGGGAAAAAGAATAGGCTTGTAGATGGAAGAAGGGTGCCTTATGGGTGGTAGAAGCAATGCCTCCTAGAAACATGCCACCCTCACGAGGCACTGCACTTGGGTGGTACCGAGGATGGGTCTTTGTTGATAGGGGGAGAGATAGGCCATGCTATGGAATATTTTTGAGACCCAACATGGCAAGCCAGTGCTATGCTCGAAGAATAATGCTCAAAATATTCCGCTATATATTTATAATAAAATAATTTTGAAATAGTGAAAATATTTTCTACAAAACGAAAATATTGGTCCAGAAACTACTCGGTCCACAATAGTCTTAATATACAAGTTCAAAGTGTAAAATAGTTCAGGGAGTCTTTCTTATCTATCTTTTCTAGAAAAGAATAAATATAAATCGCTCTCTCTCTGTCACCTACACTACACTCACAAACATAGGATACTTGGCTTACAGTAACATACACAAGAGTGCTCTCACATGTATGCTGGTATGTGGTTCTTTTTAATGTCCTATGAGGTGGTTGGCAATGAGAATAATAGCGTGTCTTTTTCTTGGACGTTCTCTCTCTCTCTCATACGCTCTCCTCTCTCTCCCCCCCCCCAACCCCTAACCCTTCACCTCATCATGCATGTTGAGTGTTTATTGCAGATCCAGTGTTGCATAATATGCACTGGGTTTGGCTACTATGCATAGCGTATACACAGCGTCAATCGTTCAGCTTAGCAGATGTTCCCTACTTCATAAAGTACTTGCTCATCACTCCCCTCCCACTCTCTCATCCCTATCACTATTTCACTCTTACTCACTCACCCTCCTTTTGCCTTTGCCTTTCAATCTACCTGTTATTTTATCTTCTACCCGCATCGCACACGTCAATTTCAATATCACTCCTTTGTTGCGCAGATAAAAGTTACTCTAATTCTGCAGTGGGTCAATATTATCAAGTACAGATGAAAATCAATTCAAATATAAGTGTAGAAAATTCAACATATCCAACATGGAATGACGAAGTTAGGACAAAAGTCGCCCTCTCTTGAACACTCAACTAATCAGATCGAATTAGATTAGATTACTTCTTTATTCGTGTAATTTACTTGTGGTGCATATCAATGAGAGTTTGAAAAGTATTAACTAAACGTCACATTAATACCTGTTTGGTAGATTATACACTTTGGTTTGGTAGAATGCACTTTATCTAAGTAATGCATTCACATGGAATGACGAAGTTAGGACAAAAGTCGTCCTCTCTTGAACACTCAACCTTAGACAGATCAGATTGAATTAGATTAGATTACTTTATTCGTGTAAATTTACAAATGTGTGGCATGAGTGATAGGAACAATGTTACTAATAATTCATAGATCGTTGTATTAATTGAACGTAGTATTGAAAATATACATACAGTATTTAACAATGAGATTCAATGTGAAGCATTTACGAAATTTTGGCAAAATTCGTCCACTTTTGAAATGTATCAGATAGATTAGATAGTAGATAGGGATAGTGAGAATTTCGTTCATCTAGTTAGAGAGAGAGATTCAGATAGCTTTATTCCAGTAAAAGTACAATTCATATGGCTTCTGACTATTACCTTACAATGAATGACATCACCTAAATTCATGGAAGATAGATAAAAAATAGATACAAGACGATACGTTACTATTACACTGTTTTGTGAGTTAGATTACCAACATTAATAAAAATATTTGCATAATAAATTAATTTTAATATCAAGGTGATGCATTTACACAAAAGGGCGGAGTTAGGGCAAAATAGCCCTATCTTACACTCAACCTAGAGAGAGAGAGAGAGAGAGAGAGAGAGAGAGAGAGAGAGAGAGAGAGAGAGAGAGAGAGAGAGAGAGATGGAGAGAGAGAGAGAAAGATGAGATAATTTACTTTATTCGTGTAGATTAGTCTTAGATTCTAGATTATGATAGTTAAAAATATAAGTAATTGTTCCATGAATTTTTCAAAGCTAAACTAAAGAATTATTCAACGATATGAATATGAGATGCAATTTGATTACGATAATAATGATTGTGATGTATCTACATGAAACGGCGAAGTTTAAACACATAAATGTCCATTCTTGGAAGAGGATATTCAAGGATCTTTCTTATAAACACTTGACCGTAGGATAAAGTAAACTAAAAACGGTATGAAAGTTAAAAGCTAAAATAAGATGAATAAATTATTTAAAGGATATGAATGATTAGAACAAAAATAATGTACGCAATTTATAGAGTTAATTTACAATAATAATAAAAGTTATGGATTGATATTTTCTGATGAGAGAAATTTTTTAAACATTAGTTAGAGAGAGACAGAGAGAGGAGAGATTAGATTAGATTATCGTTCTTTATTCATGTAAATTTACCCTACATGAAAACCTCATGTAAACCTCGCACATGAATGTTTAAAAACAAAATTATCAACATCACAAAGATACTATAGTAAATTCAGATAATGCTATTTCTAAGACTTATGATCTCAATTATTGATATTAACTACAGTAATGCAAGTAACTAAGCGATGCAATTACATGAAATGGCGAAGTTTGGACAAACATTCGTCCATTTTTGACACTTAACCAGTATAGTTTAAGAGAGTCATTCTATTTGCATTTAGTTGAAGTTATTTTTGTTTCAATATGAAAGGAGTCCACTCCTTTAGTGAGTGAGAGAAAGAAATTTATTTTGATTATGAGACAGAGATGAGAATATAAGTATTTATTGTACATATTTACTGAACGATGAAAACTGAAGTTCAAAAGAGTGTACAACATGGATAGTACACAATTGTTGAATCAATATAGACGAAGGGGTGGCTAGACAGTTACTTTGTTGACAGGAGGGGGTTATACAAACGTATAAAAACTCCCACCTAATAAACCTATCCTATTAAAATTGATTATCAACCTCCTTCAACTATCAATTATTATAGATTACAGGTTGGAAATTCACCCAACCGGATCCACGGAATCTTAAACTGTACTGGTTCGTAAGATGGGAAATTTCCTTGTGTTCTCGTTACAAAGATTAGTAATACGTCTCATCAGAGGTGTTCACAAAAAGGTACCATTTGGAATAATTTAAAAATTGTCAAAAAATTGAGAAAACTGAAGTACAAGGATAACCTTCCTCAACTTTACATTCATAATGTACAAATAACTTGATAAAATGTTTGAAGTCGAATAACACAATTCATGAGTTCGAGAAACTTTCGAAGTTTGTATTCCTTTTGGATAACTAAGTGTTTAGAAATAATCAACTTCACACTTGATATTCACATAAATTGATAAAATTTTTCTATCTTTTGGGCCAAATGACTAACTTTTCCTTTTTTAAAGTACATGGAAATGATTATCCAGACGAAACCGATGCTCTTTTTCCCGAGTGCAAGGTGCATATTCGGGCCTGTTCCGCTTACAAAACAATCTACGCAGCTCACACATTTTTTAGCTCAACACAAACTTTACGCAATAGTCATTAGTTAGCTGTACCCTGTGCTATGTCAAGCAAGCTGTTGATCAACCTCAAGGCGGGACCACTTCCAATTCTCATTGAATGTACAGGTATGTCCGTTCGTCTCAGAAGCTCAGGAGTCCCAAGACACTGTGCGGCTCACCGATCACCGGGCCAAGGTGTAGTGGCTTTCTCTTTCTCCTATTCTTTGTCACTCTTCCTCTCAGTCTCATACTCTCTCACTCACTCTCATTCCTCTCTCTCCCTCACACACTCTCTCTCCTTGTCATCTCTCTCTCTTTAATGCACCTGAGCGTATTTAGGCCTACTCACTTGTAAGACTCACAACCATCTCTCTCACACTCTCGACTCAACCTTCGAAACGTTCTTCGCGAAGATCACTCGTATGTCCGGGGCCTGTCTCTTATTTTTTCGTCTTCATTCTCTTTTTTCTCCTTCTTTTTCTTCGGTCCTGCCTATGAAGTAGTCGTCGCCAGCCTATACCAGACTTAACTTATCTTTCACTCCTTTTAGCTTTTATGTATATATCTCTCTGACCTTAGGCCTATAATTTATAGACATTGGCCGCGTGTTTCACTTGCTTCTTATTACTTGCTCTTTATTTGCACAGTTTTTTCTTCAATCGACCAGAAAAAGTTTACATCAAACATTTTAACACGCCAATCAAACTGACAGTAATAAATTTATTTTGTCGAAACAATCGAAAGATGATGTTCAAGTTGCCGTTTTGAAAAAGGTATAGTCTGACTATTGGCTTGCCACAAAATTTTAGAATGTAATTTTCCAGTTGCACTCCCAGTTTCTCAACCAAGATTTAAAATGGAAATAATTTATTATATCTGATTTTATATATATCTAATTTTCCAGTTACATTACGTGTTTTCTCAAACACTATTTAAATAGAAGAGAATAATAACGTAGAAATGGAAACTAGTTTATTATTAACGGAAAATCTTTAGAAAACTTCAGCAGAAAATTAGATTTTTGTCCCCAACATTTGAGATTTTTAATTTATTTATTCAAACACACAAATTGGAAGAAAACAACAGGCTTTTAGCCCTATCAAAATTTCAATTTTAATAGTCCATCAAATCTTGGAAGATTAAAGCTGGGTTTTTCCAGCTCCACACTTTTTGCGGAGCGCACTGCGCACCAGTGTTGGTTGCTAGACGCAAGGTAAAGAATTGCTGGGGATTTGGTTAAAAATACGGTACGCTTGATTGTTTCGTAATTATCGTACGTTAAATTACTACATACGGTAATTATGAACCAAATCCCCCGCAATTTTTTGTGTCTGGCAACACTGGAGCGTAGTGCGTTCCGCAAAAAGCGCGGAGCTAGGCAACCCCGGCTTCATTGAACTCTAGCCGCAATCCCTATTTCTCGAGATTCAAGAAGCTTCTGTAAGTAGGCCTAGGGAAAGTCATAGGAGAAGGAGAGTATATAATATAAACCACGAAAGAATACGGAAAAAATTCACGAAAACTTGAATAAAATTCAATTTTTGTCACCTTCATATCAGCGCAACTTAAATTTAGTCTTACACTGGAATTCTCACTAGAGTTGAAAACTAGAGAACGTTACAAAGTAACCCTACAAGACCTTTTTGTCTACGAGATTTGCTGAAGGGGGTTGTCATCTTTTTTCTGCTAATAGCGTATGGAAGACGTTCTCAAAATGTAGATGATCTGAGACTGTTGGAATAAACAAAAACAGATTCTTCTGCTCCCAATAAAAGGCTTAAAAGAAATTGATTCTTTACCGGACCTCAATAACGTCTTCGTACTAATAGTATGAGCTACGATAATAATTCTATTTAGTTGTTAGGTATTTTATTAATAAATGGATGAAAAATATCATAAAATAGATTATTGATGATTTTCAAGCCTTACCTTGGTAGGAACTGAGTGCTTCCTCTTGCTTGCCATGTCTGTGTAGATTTAAGATCACAATATTGTCCAAAAATAGGCTACTGTCTTAAGTTTTGACACGCACTTTTGTACTCAAGTTGAAGTACTTCTGATTTTAGCCAGTCTTTGTTGTTGCAGCCTCAGCGTCATGCATTATTCCGAAACTACCAATTGGTACTTTCCAATTTTCTCCGAATAAAATAACTATGTAAGTCCGTACTTTTACAGGCACTGGCCAAGCCCAAAAATGGGCTGCTCAACACTTTTATTATTTTATACTCGACACTTGTCTTCCCAGACTATTTAGAAATCTAATTCCAATAGTACGTGATATTGAAATGCTCATGTATGCTATACGTCCATGAATTTTGATGAAGTGTACTAAGTCCAACGCTCATTTTCTGATATAATTTGTGTTTTCTGAAAAAATTTAAAACATTGTAGACCTATTAAACTAGACATAAGGTGAGCTACGTTTTGAACAACTAGATTCGGGGGTGAGACTAAATTGGAAATGTCTACGTTCATTTAGAATCTTCACGATCGAAAATGCTATAAGCTGACCTCAAATTTCTGATATTTAATTTTTTCTCTCAAGAATATAAATGCAATTTTCAAGCTCAATATCTAACAATTGCTAACACGAAAACGTTTTGAAAAAATACTGACCGAAAGCCCAGCGTAGGGTAAGTAAAATCCCTTTATGTCTGAATTGCCCAAGCTGAATGAGGGAAAAGTCGAATATCAATCTAGATTCCGCCTAAAGCAACAGGTTGAAGCTCCAACGATTAGAGGGGCAAGAGAGCACGTAAATACAGGTGCATTAAATATTCACCATAAGGAGCAACTACATTAAGGTGCTCAAGGTCATTTTTGAAAAGTCTACATAGTTAAACTGCACAATACACAAGATAAATGACAATTCATAAATTTTTATCAATTCTTAATAAAACTGGAATTGTTTCAATGAGACTCCGAAGGGAGTCGTGCAAGGATCAATTTAACCGATCGAGCATAAACTTTTTAGAAGGTTTCTTTCATTCAAAAGTTTTTCAAAATGTTATTCAATAGTTGAATAGGTTTATCAAAAGTTAGTATATGATGTAACAAGTTGTTAAGCTATTTTTTGTGAAAAACATCTTTATTACAGATATCTCCCTCTCCAAAAGTGTTGTGGAACTAAATCTTGAATTTGAAACCCTTTTTTCTTCAAGTATGAATGATGGATTTTGAAAATGGCCGATCGATCGGACGTTGGCATTTTGCGGGATTTTCATACGTCCGATGAACCGGACACTGCCACTCAGTGTCACATATGATTGATGTGTTTTTATTTGAGTATTAACTTCCGATAAGTTACTTTTTCTATTTCTAAAAGTTTAGTACTTATGGCTGTGAATGCTTTCCCTCCGATTTTCAAAATATTCAACTTTTTTTAAAAAGTATCAAGTATTTAGGACAGCGGGAGCTGTGCATCAATTTTAAATAAGATAACATTTCAAGCAGATACCGCCTCATTATGTATATTGTGCTGTTTAAATCTGGAATAATTCTTTAATAGAAATTGATAGGTTTTCATTTAATTACAGGCCTGTAGTTGGACTGTTATTTTTAGTGATTTTGCGAGAGCATAAGTACTAGTTATAGGCCCAACATCGATTTATATCACTTAATTTTTCTGTTTAAGAAAATAATATACAAAGATGTTGTGTACATAGACGGTGTCCGAGATTATCTTGTTTCTTATGAATGTCATTTATTATCTATTTTTTCAATTATATTCACAGAAACATCACTCAAAATAAACCTATAATGTCCTATTCTTTTCTAAGGTTTTTCCAATTTCAATCAATTTAAAACATAGATTTTTCATATTTGGAAGATTATTTTACCAAATGCGCGACACGCATAATTGACTATTAGTGAATCAAATGATAAATTTGAAATACTCAACTTTCAAAAATGTTAATTGGATGTACATTTGACATAGTATTTGATTTTTTGTGGGAGCAATTGGAAAATTCAGTTATTTTTTATCAAAGCACACAAAAACATTTGATTATTCTTGTTCTTTGTACAACGAAATGAATGATTTGACAGTTGTTATTTATGTAGAGTGCTAGCTTCAATATTTATCAACTACAATTTAATAATATTTCAACAAATTTCCGTGAGTTTGTGTGTGGAAAACTTCTTTTGTTTCCCGATAAAATCAGTCAGAAAATTATCAAGTGCAACTTTTGTGTTGTTAAAATTGGCAATAATTTATGTTTTCAGAAGATCGCTTCCATATCTTTCATTTTCTTTATAATTTGTATCTAATTAACCAATTAGTTTTACTCACGAATTGCTAATCCAAATTTTAAACACTGAGAAAAACAAATCTTCTCACTATCACATCACTGATAAGACATTCACTTTTATAGGTTAGTTTCACAGTTTAGTTGGTCGATCTGTCTGGCCTGATTATACCTATGTAGATAGTAAGTTGGAACTGATATAGACGGCTATATTGAAAGACGACTAGAACCTACCCACTAGGCCTTCGCAAGCGAACTGAAATACTGAAAAGTGTTCTGGTTTGGGGAGCCTCATTCATCGGTCTTCGTGCGCACTAGCGCTTTTATAGTAGCTCATTCGAGTTACTAGCGTTCGGATGAACGAATGACGAGTTTCCACAACAAGTGCTGGCAACATGCAAACACTAAATACCCTAAGATAGGCTGTGCATTTCGAAAAGATAAACCTATACTGCTGCTTTTTTTAACGAAATATTCATGTACGTGAGTAACTAGTTGTATTTTCCACCATGTTACACTTATTGAGGAATCAAACTCAGAACTAACAGCACAATGTGGGTGCACTCCTCAATCACTCGATATAGAATTAGGTTAGTTCTGTCTCAATCTTAGGTTAATTGTAGCTCTCATGGAGCTACTTATATACATTAGAGTTCTATTAATAGCTCCAACTGAGGGTAATTTCATTTATCCAATTCTATTCAATCAATTTCTGTAAGACCATCAATTCTATGCAGTAAGCATTCAATGCCTCAGCAGTCTATTGTGGCTTCCTTCTTTTATTATTCATCAAATTAGCGGACTGCGAAAAAGAGAAAAATGTGTGATCAGCTTCTTCAAAAAAAGCATAATTCTCGTTGATTAGCGGCGGGAGTTTAAAATTCATGTCAACTTCGCTGTTTCCTTTTACGCAGTCAACCTAACCTAGCCAATCTCATGACTTTACAGCCAATCTGAGATCAATGTAGGAAAACATTTTGAAATTAAAGGAAAAATATGCCCTATATATATATATATATGCCTTATTTAGGTATGCATGGCCATAAACCTACTTGGTTGATGGTCATTTGTTGTCAGAGGAAGTTTTGAATCATTACTTTTTTTTAAACTAGATTTCACCCAGGCATATTTTATGTGAGGGATAAGTACCAAAAATATAATAAACTTGTAAATTTTGAAAGAACTACACCGGACTAGCGTAGTTAGAGAGAATATTAATATTATGAATGCCTCTGCACTCTTATCGCTGTTCTTCTCCAGTTTAAATCTGTTAGTGTCAGTGTTGTTCCAATTAACATCACTTAATTTTTTTCTATCTACTGAAACATTTATAAACAGTTGCATTGCCAAAACTTGTGAGAATATTAGTGTTTCCCAAAAACGTTCAAATCTTCGCGCCAAGAAGGCTGATCATTCGGATGATCACTCAGCCCACTTTCATTCGGATTCACTCGAAGGATGTTGATGCCAGTAACCAGCCCTCGCATCCCTTTAGGTGATAAGAGTTTGGGACATGCGCTCTATTCGCCCCCTTCCACCTGACAATATCGTTCTTAATCCATCTCAATCTATCTCTCTCGCTTGCACCTAAACTTATATTTACTCTCTCCTTTACATTCCCTATCAATCTATCCCTTGCAACCCAACATACCGTGTTGCCTTACTATATCTATCCTGCTCTTTCTATACACCCTGTCATTCCCTACGTTCCGTTTCCCTCATTTGTGTGAAGGGTATTGCTTTGGGGAGGAAGCAAACACCCCCAACACCCCTCATCACTTCTTATCCTCTTTGCCAGCAACCAACCGAGGGTGGAAAAACATCAGGCATGTCCCTATACTTGAAAGGAGCCCATCAGTCCGTCTTTCTCACTCCACTGTGCTACTCTCTTCTTATCCTTCTCTTTCATTTCCTCTCTTCTCACCACCTTTCTCTCTCATTTATTTCCTTCCTCCTGACGTGACTGCCTCATGCCCCTCTGGTATCCAACAGTCTCTTCTATACTCAATGACTATAATATTTCTTCTCTCTTGCTCTCCCGCTTTGGGACCGTTAACCACTAACTACTCTCTTTGTCGCACACTCAATTTCTTTCCCCTAACCAATCCCTTTTCCCCTTTTCTCACTCACTCTCACTAAGGAAATATCTATCTGTCCTTGTCCAACAGCCCCAACACCCCGGTCTCCTTCCTACAAAACAGCACACTTTAGTACACCTCACGTTATAGGGACCCTCTAGGGTCTTTTGGTTTGTGTATTCTACTCCTCATTCCCTTTCCTTCCCCTAGACTCACTCACTTCCTCTCTTGCCCATTAAACCACTCACTCTCTCTTTTACTCACTATCTTTCTCTCACTCACACACACACACACACTCTCACTCTCACTCTTTCTCTCTCAGCCTATGAGTCTCTTTGTCTCTAATAATATCTTTTCGCCTTTCCTTCGTCCTTTCTTTTTTATCACTGTGTCAAGAACGAGATCCCTCCCCCCTTACCAACCACCCGTCCGCGGCAGTACAAAAAGGAGATGGGAAAAAACAACACCAAAAAAGTGATTGGGGCCGGTAGGGGTGCGGAGTAGAAGAAGCGGTAGTAGTAGTAGTAGAAGAAATGGTCGGTAGAGTAAGTAGGGGGGTACGGTGCTGTTTGGGGTAAAGGGATACACTCAACTCCCTTTCCTACTGAACTGTGTTGGTGTTGGCTGATAACAGTGGCTTGCCTATACTCTGGGTATAGGCTTTGCCGCTAGTCCCTAGGCTTTGGCTCGGGTCTTGTATTTTTGACGAGCTATATCCCTCTCCTTCGCCAGTTTTTCTCATTTTAATTATTATCTGAAAATATTGAAGCATCTGAGACATGAGATGTGTGCGAGCGAGGCATTTTTAGTTCAGTAATCCAATATTTTTGAAAGAATTAATACAGTTTGATGAAGCCTGTCAATGGAATGGATTGATCTTGGTTTTTTATCTGGAATGGAGTATTAAAGCTTCAGAATTCATATGAATGTAACTTAATATCAGTTATTCATAATTCAAAATTTTGTGAAAAGTATGTGTAAAGATGTTGTAAATGACGTATTCCTCCATACAACGAATTTTGTCAATTGCTATTTAACGAATCTAGAATTCTTCTGGAATAAATATTCCATCTAGATATCTAGATGTTCATTAATCAATCTTGTTGTTTGAAGCAGAAGTGAATCCAAGGGGAGGACTTGGGGATGTATCCTCCTACCCGAAATTCTCAACCGACACTGAAAAAAAGCTTTGTTTTTGTATTTTAGGGGATGGCGACTTTTTTAAGTGATATCCACCTTAAAATATCTTCTCACTTGACATATCCTTCCCCGAAAAAAATCTGGATTCGCCCCTCATTTAAAGTTCAGAGGAGCTTAACATAAGGTAAATTCTATAGGTGGATCAGGTTGGTCTATCAGCATGGGTATATTATATGGTCTAACAGTCTCATAATGATTTACTCATATATTATTTCTCATATATTATATCAAGGTTCAAATAAGTTTTTATAAAGTAAATATGATTTGATGTAGGATTAAAATACATGTTCCAATGCACTTTAATGACTTAGAAAAATTGTGTCGCGCATAGAGATTGGCATAAGTTATTTCAATAATTACCTTCATTTCACCAGCCTTTTCCAATAGATAGAATATGAAATAAAAATAGATTATCATAGATTCCCAGGATGTTAATTTCAGAAACGTGGTGTCAATGAAAAATAGTTGAAAGTTTTTAAAGAAAGCAGAAGTGGGCTGTGCCTGTTTCACCTTTATTTGATTGTGTTTTGTGTAACAAATGAATAAATGTCAAGGAAAATATCCAGAACTCAAGTGATGGAACCCAATACTCATAGCTGATAATAAATTTTATTCCTGGTGATAATATCTCACGTTTCAGTGATCCCAATAAATATTCAGAGCCTTAATGAGACCCACCCCATGTGACGTAATTATGACGTATGCATCAGGTGGTCGCAGGTGCAATGACCCACCCTTTCGACACAATAGAAAAAGATAATTCACTCAATAACGTGCTCTCTTTATGAGACACCACTAATAAACTGGACACATTCCTCAAAATCGTGCTGTTAGTAGTATGTCACCGCTATTTGGTATGTTCACTTCTCATCACCCCAAAGCACGGAGACCTCTCTGTCTTTGTTACCTCTCCATCATCCTGACTGGGGGCCGCGATTTCTATGTTCCCCTACTTGGCGAATTGCTTGTATAGTCTCCTATATACATCATTTGGCACTGCCTATCTATCGGTTACACTAACCTATATATCTATAAACATAGACAATACTATATACATTTTGGCCACTTCATGTATATGAATGTGAAATGGGGAATCATCTTGGTGTGTTGTGTAGGGGTCATAGTTGTGCTCTTGAATATATATTATATAATATACTACCTATTGTCAATAGATTTATTGATAATAGATATATAGATATATGCGTAGTTCTAAAGCTCCAAGGACAAGAATTGCATTAGTTTAACACTGAAATCAAAATGCAAGAATCGTTGGCCACAAGAGCTCAGAACTCTCATTTACGTTTCCTTGAAAGATCTTCAATTTTTTCTGAAAATTTATATATTTTCTCATTTTTCACAATTTTCACTCCAATTCGCGCCATAAGTTTCGATACATTCATTTAGTAGGAAGCCATAATTGATTACGTCATGATTTTCTACCGTTTTATTAGTATTTTTAAGTAAATAATAGGTATTTTTGATAACTATAAGTCATATTTTTTAGTATTAAGTGAATTTAGAACGCTTTATTTGTTCTGGAGGTTATTCAACCTCTTCCTTAAGCCTCGTTTCGACTTGAACTAAGTTTACAACAAGTTTCAAACAAGTTGCGAATTAACTGCCTGAAAACCCCCACCGTTTCCACTCTGCATCATTTCACATTCACTTGCATTTATTTAGTCTTGCGTCTGCCTGGGCTATTGTTTACCTTTTAAAAAAAAAATCGAGTGCAGTACTTTCACAGGCCAAGTTATGTAGTCTACCTAGCATATTTCTTGTTAGTAATATGTAATTCATCTCATTCTTTTCTCCAATACAAAACTAAAAACATGAGATTTAAGATATTTGAACTTTTTTACATGCTATTGTATTTTACTTCCATTTGAATTTTTATCATAGCATGAAATTTAAGCACTTCGTCCAATCTTTTAGTTTTATCAATTTATAAAGCTTTAAAATTAGAATCGTCTATAGAAACCTTAAATTGCATGGTACAAGAAAAATTCTAGTTGGTCTGAATCAGCATGTCCCTGTCCCTGCATGTGCTTGCAAACGTTTCAGGCAAAGTTGCACTAGGAATCGATTTGCAACAAATTTTGCTGCAAAAAATGTTGAGCGTTTCCTCTCGTAGCAGAATTGTTTGCAACAGGTTTTCAACAAAATTTGTTCAAGAGGAAACGGGGCTTTAGATGTAGTGCAGTATAGCCGTCCTTGAAACTTTCGTTTGTCTTCTGCTTTTTTAGTAGTTTTGGCATGATTTAAACATTTTTCAAATTCTTTATTTATGACTTTAATACCTTATTATTCATTATTTGACTCTTATGCAGTATACTGCATTTCTGCATACTAGCCATAAGTAATTGTGTGGTAAGTTTTAGGTTGATAGGTAGCCTACTTCGTTTGTATCCCTTTAAATGGCTTAATTCATTCTCACCCTGATTATCAGACCTTTAAGTGTTGCGACTATCCTCTGGTGCTGTAGTGACGGATAATCGAGGTGCTAATTTCTGTAGGCGACGGATAATCGAAGTGTTCTTGGAGTGGGAAACGCATCAATTGACAATTCTATGATTACAAAAGAAAAAAGAGACTTCTTTCAAATGGTGTACTTTAAGAAACACTGAATAAAAACTTCATAATATTAATATTCGGTCAGTAGCGTATTTATCAAAACTTCTAAAAGTTCTACTTGAAGTCCGAGAAGGGCCATCCAGAAAAGACACACTTAAACTTCAGTTTTACCATTTTCCCCTTGTGAATACCTCTGACATGAGACTAGAAACGTATAACGAGAACACACAAAAATTGCATCTGATAAACCAATAGAAGCTCAGGTTATTTTTAATTTTCAACATATATATCACAAGTTCCAAAAACGTTGAAAGTTGGAGGTGATTGATATGATAAGAAAAATATTACGGTGGATATTGAGGGGATACTGATAATTTATTTAAGGGGTTTGATATAATATGGACGATTTTACAGTTTGACAATACAGTATTTGGTTTATTTGATTTATTTATTTTAATTGAAACTATTTAACAATACAAGAGCTACAACGGGAATCCTCAATTCTAAAAATAAATAATCAATATAAGGCCCAAGAGCTACTTGCAGCTAGGACAAAACATCAGTTACCAATGTATAAACTAATAATCACTGTACAATAATTCTTGAATGAAAATTTCTGATGGTGGGTGGGGGATTTATTTATGATTTTAATCCCTCTTTTGTTCACCCCTGGCTTGCAGTTGCCAATTTCCTAGTAGAAACTAGCAACTGCGAATAGAATTGAGTTATATTCTAGTTGGTACAACTTCAAAGAAAATTCGGTGAAGGAAAATTCAGAGAAAGAAAACTCAGAGAAAGAAAACTCGGAGAAGAAAAGTTTACAGAAAGAAAATTCAGAGGAAGAAAACTCATAGAAGGTAAATTCAGAGAAATAAAACTCAGAGAATGTAAATTCAGAGAAAAAAACTCAGAGAAGGAAAATTCAGAGAAAGGAAATTTGAAGAAGGAAAATTCAGAGAAAGAAAATTCGAAGAAGGAAAATTCTTTGAAGCTGTCTACGTTTTCAGTTTCCTACTCCGATTTTTCTTTTGGATAGACCTTGCTGCAAACGAAGAAGAAAAGTCGTACTAATCTTTGGTTTTTCTCTATTCTCTGTCCTCTATCCTCATCCCTTTATTGAACCTACCCTTATGACACCACCCTCTTGGTAGTTACGGTAGTTGGGTGGGTGGGTGGTGGAGAAGCTTCCAAACTGTAAGTGGAAGGATTCCACCCTTCGCATCAGAGACCGGATGTGCCGTAAACATAGATGGAGTTGGTTGAATAGGGGTTGGGGTGCTTACACACACAGACACACACCTACGTCAGCACGCGCACACACACTATAGGATGAGTCAACAGGATGAGTTGTATAGGCGTCGCTATAAGCTAGGAGGGATCCTTTGTGTCTAAGAGAAACAAAGAGAGACTGAGTGAGTGAGTGAGAGTAAAAGAGAGTGTTCAAGATAGTCAGAGATAGACTAAGGTGGGGGAAATTGAAAGGGAGAGAGAGTGAGTGAGAGGGTAAAGACTAAAGTCTCAAGATAGGGGAGTGTGATAGGAAGAATGAGATGTAATGTTGTAACGTGAAGAGTTGTAAGAGAAAAAGAATGAACAAGAAAGCGAGAAAGAAATAGTGATTCAGTGAAAAAGGAAGCGAGATAACTAGTGGGAGAGACCGTGAAAAAGAAAGAGTTTGAGGGAGGGCAGAAGAACCAAGATAAATTGAAGGAGAAGATTAGGAAAACTGGGGAAAGACAAAGGTAATAAAGGAAATCTAGAGAAAGTGGGAATAGTAAAGGATGAAACATAGTAGGAGGTAGAAAAACAAGAAAAGAAACTTGATTAAAGAAGACAGGAATGAAAAGTAGAAATAACCTTTACTATCTCTGCCAACCATTCTCTTCGGTTTGTGAAACGTGCATGATTGATTTCATTTCTGTTATCCTTTTTGATAAATTATTAACTTATCAAAATATTTATTTCTATTATAAAGACAAAAATAGTAATATACGTGAATCCCACCAATCTACATCATGTGGATTTCAAAATGGTGATTATCATCTAGTATTTTTTTTTTTTTTTTTTTTTGAGGATGAAGCCCACTTTGGTCTGAGACCTGTGCGTGGGTAATGAGTTGGATGATGGCACAGATTACAGAACAAGGTTGTCTGTGATGATGGTGATCGATGAGTTGGACCTACAGTTTTAGGTTGGTTCCGAACCACCGGGAAGTGATTTTGGATGATGCTTCACTGTGCAAGCACTAATAGTATTATTATTTTTATCTTTATAAATTATAAATACAGTATATTAAAAAATCATTCAAATAACAAGAATCAAATCAATCATTCACGTTTTGCAATCCGAATAGAATAGTTGGCAGAGATAGTAAGGAGTATTTATTTCAACCAATCATTCTTGACATTTCCTGGATGTTCTATTGTGCAAGCACACTTGTGATGCTTTTCATGAAGAAAATATTTATTTATAACACTGCTGTATATAAATATTTATTTTAAATCTAAATAGCATGTTTCTAACTCAAGAAATATGAAATAATAAAACAGTGAACCAGTTTTTCATGAATGGGCAATGGGAGTTTGAAGGCGCAAAAGAGGAGGGTCATTAGTTTAAAAGCTCTGATAAAAAACATATATTTTTTGCCTTATTGTCGCTTGAGATCTGAGATGAATCAAGTTTTGTTCATCTCAGATACAAAAAAAGGCTACATCAATTGTGTTGCTTCTAAAAATCTTTGTAGAATGATGGCCTGGACGCAGGAAGTAGCTCAGAGGTGTGCTGGACAGTAGCCTATACACATTCATCTGTACAGTCGCGTAAAGGTGGGAGTGGACTGTCAAGCATCAAGAGGAGCTTCAGAATGTGTTTCAGTGAGCTTGGCATACTGATACAGTTTTTTTAACTCAGTGAGGAAAGCAATCACAAACTACCTCACTCCTCGTTTGTGTAGTTTGCTCTTTGAACTAAAGCAGAACGTTGAGGTCTGAAGAGTCACCTACAGTCGAAACTGGCTATGGTACTATATACATACACTAGCCGGCAGACTCGCTTCGCTCGTCTTAACCGTCTAGCCAGGGGGCTCCGCCCCCTGCACCCCCGGGGGGTCCAACTAATTTCCATTGTGATTAGATAAATTTACAGAAATAGGTGATTTTGGGAAGAATTTTGATACCATTACTTAGTATGCATCTAGGGTCTTAATCAAACATATACATTATTTTATTCATCACATTTTCATCATATTTCACTCCATGTGGCCTTGAGGTTCTTGAGAAATTGTGATCAACTGAATTCCAAAAATCCTAAATTTTGAGATGAATCATGTAACCCTATTTTTCACGTGTTTAGCACCCCAGCTGAAAATTTGAACTTTTTTGGCCTTGTGGTTCTTAAAACAAATTATTATTTCATTAATAGACCTAACCTACTGAACTTGCCAGCCAAACAACTTAAAGGAACAGCTGATAGAAGTCAACCGTTTTTATCATATGGCAGACCCCTTAGCAGCGTTATTTACACTGTCTTTGAACAGCAAAAGACTTTGCACTTTGCATGTAGGCTACCATACAGTCGGAGCCTTGCAATATGTGGGAAACATATGACTGGGTATGATGAAATGTAATTATGTCACCCATGTAGGCTACCATACAGTCGGAGCCTTGCAATATGTGGGAAACATATGACTGGGTATGATGAAATGTAATTATGCCAGGTTGATTACATCTGTTAAGTACACGTCTAGGGCCTCAACCAAACTTTTCAAAAATCGTCGATTTTGGGCCCATTTTGGGGCTAATTTTGAAACTTTTTTCCAAGGTACATCTAAGGCCGATACTTAACATGAATACCAAATTTTATCTGATTTGACCTTATGGTTCTCTAGAAATTGTTGTCACCTAAATTTTCAAAAATCTTCAATTTTGGGCCCATTTTGGGGTAAATTTTGAAACCCTTTCTTAGCACGCGTCTAGTCCCCCTACTGAATACGTGTACCAAATTTTATCGTTTTTGGTCGAGTGGTTCCTGAGAAACTGTGATGAATGAGTGAGTGAGTCAGTCAGTGGTATTTCGATTATATATATATATAGATATTTTTTCAAGGTGTTTAGAGTTAAGAGTTCTCACTAAAAGTAGAAAAGCCTGTCGGCAGTACTTCTTCTTATAGGGAGGATGTTTTAAAATGCATACGTTCAAATGGCGTGGCACACATTGGAGAGACAGGGATGGTATTCGTTATGAATGTTTGTAATATAGGAACAGTTTATCTCTGTTATTACCAAAGCCTATGGAGAGACTGTCTTCTTGATGCAAATTAACACACTTCTTAAAGAGAAAGAAAAAAACGGATGCTCCATCATAGAAGGAGAAAGAGAGAAAGAAAAGAAAGGAAAGAAAGAAAGGATGCTCCTTTAGAGAAACAGAAAGAGAGAAAGGAAAAGAAGGAAAGAAAGGATCTCCCCTCTCGCTTTCTTGTGTACAACACGACTGACCCGACTGACCACAATTATAAAAATGATTATAACAATGAGAGACCGTTTGTAAAGGATGAGTCATTTAATATACTATACCTGAGTCACTGTACAATCAAAATTGCACCCCACAATTAATCAAAGTTTAGAGTGCATTTTAAGGTACATTCATCAATTTGTGCGAGCTACCAATCTCGAAAGTGAACTTGAAATATTTAAAAAAATTAATTTGGGAATATTTTATGAAAAATTATTCTTCTGTTATTCTAATTCGCGCATTAAAATATCGTCAATTAATTCAGTTTATCGTATTCTTTCAAGACTATAAGAAAGAGAGGTGATGAGAATACTGAAGGAAGACCAACAACTGTTTAATAGAAGGCATGAAAAATGTGATGCAGACAAAGACGAAGACAAAAAATTCATAAGAAATACTGACGAAAAGAGAAACAGTGCGACAAACGTCCTATGAAAAAAATGGGAGAAAGTAAGAAAAATATGGACGAAAATGAGGAGCGGTAAGTGTGGGTGAGATATTACAATAGGGATGAAGAGAGTTGGAGACAGAAGAAAAGAAACAGTGCGACAAACGTTCCATGAAAAAAAGGAAGAAATTGAGGAAAAATATAGCACAAAAAATAAGGAACAGTGAGTGTAGGTGAGACATTGTCGGGGGAAAAGGAGAATGAGGAAAGAAGTAGAAAGCAGAATGAATAGGAAGGAGAAATGGAAAAACATTTATATTTATTTGATAAGGAATAGTAGTGCAAAGAGATAGAATGAAAGTCGATGGGAAAGGCAGTGGAAGGAGGTAAGAAAAGTAAAATGAGAGAGATAATGAGTAATAGGAGAGTAACAGAGAGAAAAGATTCATAATGCGAGTGAGTCCCTTGGGTACTTTGGTTTCCAGTCCCCTTCTCTCCCCTAAGTCGTATACAAAGGGTGAGTCTAAACACAAGCAAGGTAGAATGAGGGTGGAAGGGGAATTTCTCCAGTGGTAAAGGGAGTAGCTGTGTCTCGTTTGACCCCTTGAGCAAGAGCGAGTGTAGTGGGAAAGAGAACGTATTGAAGAGGAAAGGGGAGGGAGGATTATGTGGAAGATACAGTTTGGGTGGTTTGTTTGGGCGGGAGGAGGGAGCCTCCTGCCTTCCTATCTCTGGGAGCGACAGGCTAAGCCTCACAACCTTGGTGAAGGGAGTGGAGTCTCTAAAGGCAGAACAAGGAAAAGAAGTAACTGAGGGTCTTGATGAACGAACGATAGAAAAAGAATAATGAAAAGCTTGTGGGTAGAGATAAAAATGTGAGAAACATCAGAATAGAAGATAAAAGATGGCAAGAGACGAATAGAGTCCTAGTGACAATATGTCTGAGGATCCTGATGAGGGAAGTAATAGCAGAATAAGAAAATTGTGGTGGTACGAATTGTGGAAACAGCAGAATAATCAATAAAATACGGCAAAAGAGAATTGACGAAATGATATCTGAGGCGATAAGAGACAAAGAGAGTCTCGGTGACATGATGTCTGAGGATCTTGATGAGTGAAGTAATAAAAAAAATGAGAAAATTATTGGTAGGGTTTGTTGTGGTCCGAATGTTAGGAACAGCAGATTAGAAAATAGAAGATGGTCGGAAAGAAAAAGTTGTAGGATATGTTGTGAAACTAATGGTATAAATAGCAGAATTAAAAATAATAGATGGCCAGAAAGAAATGGTGAAATGACAAGAAGTGGAACCGTATGTGGAAAAAGAAAATGATATTTAGGACGACTCGAAAAAATAAGCAAGGAAAATTGACACGTGTTAAAAAGATGTCTATAGATAAACTTTTCAAGAACAATTAAGTAAAAGAATAAGGAAATCATACAGATTTCAAGGAAATTATTAAGAACAAACGTTTAAAAATATCAAGATTCCCACGTGGTACTAATATTTTCTTTTCGTATCGTTGATTAGGAAGTGAGCTGGAAGACTATGTAATGCGAATTATTTGAGAAAAGCGGGTTACCTGTCATAAAAATAAATAAATAAACCGATATAAGAAGGAGAATATGTCGAGAAAAGAGAGACAGACTAAAAGAAATAATATGGTGGCTTAGAATAGACATTGATTGCGATGAAAAAGTGAGAAAAACTTTATGAGATTTATCACGATATAGCAGGTGGGTGAAATAATTTTTAAATTGAACGAATTTCTGCTGCTCTGATTCTTTTAACGTAGTCTTGCTTATTTGCAGCACAGGTTAGTTGATCATACTCGTCTAACAATTCCAGTTTTTTGTCTCTTTCATAACTTTAATAATACAAATCAAGGAACAAATTAAAATTAAACTCATTCCAGTGTTATCATTGATTTGATAACTGTTTTAAGAACAATAAAATTGAATTTTAGTAAGCGGATGAATGAGTTTATTTACTAACATCTTTTTCAACAAATGAATATTTGGCCTAGTGACACACATGTCGTCATAAGTGTAGTATGTATAATACTTTTGTATCATTGTATCAGCTATCATGACTTTTCTATTTTGCTCGTTTGAGCGAGTTTTGGAACAACCTTGTTTCTATTAACGTTGAAAAAACCTGCATAAAACAAATATCACAAACTGACATCTATTATAGATGGTAAAAATATCATAAAATTGATCGTGAGTTTGATTATTATCATGATCAAATGGTCATCGATAATAACCAACCTTTCACCTAAGGATGACCACAGAAGAAATTGATAAAATTTTAATTTCCTTGTAATTGCTCATGTAAATGTTTTAGAATTTTGTGCTAAATGTTCGGGTGAAATGCACCATATATTTCTTTAGTTTCATCAAATAAGCACAAATTTGAATAATTCTTTAACCTCTTAGACCCAACCTATCATTCAATTCTGGAATCACTCTTATCATATAAAGTCGATACATTAATTATAACAGTTACGAGTTCGATTCACAATCATAGTCTAACATTTTTGTATCATCGTCCAACATGAGCCTCCAGCGAATGTAGTAGTCATACACAATATTATAATGATAAATAGAATCATATCAGAATTAGTTTCAAATAACAAAGGCCTGTGGAGTGGCAAGAGTCAGAAGGATTATATTAATTCTAAAAGAATCGAGGTTTTGTTCAATGGATAACATATCTTTCAATTCCTAAAGTATTTTATTCCAATGTTTTACTAGATAATTCATTTCGGAATTCCTTTTAATACCATAAACTATGCCGAAGTCCTCTGCTACTGCAGATATTGCCAACTACTGTATTGACATTGACTTCTTAGTTTATTAACTTAAGAATAACATCTTCCCAAATAAGTCGAGATCCAAAGTTTTATGATATTGATCATATTGTTTATGTAACTGATCAGTTGACTGCATAAGTTTTGACATTGAATCTCCCTGAACTCTTCCATTATTTTCTCCCTAATAATAGTTCCAATTGTATTCTATTGTTTTATTCATTTATTAATTATATGTAATAATTAAACTGGTATGTGATAGCACAGAAATAGGATTTGTTCTTGTCTGTTACGATAGCTCTTGCGTCTTTTATAACCATTGAATAAACATTCTAGGAAAAGTTCTGAAATAGATATTACTAATATTTTTTTGAAATACTCTTAAATTTATTTGAAGTTCTACTACTGGAGTTCAATTTAATTGAACTTTCAAGAATTAATTCTGCGAATGCTAGCAAAAACTGGGCAAGATGGTTAGATAGTTGTATTTCTCAGCTATGGCCAAGACAAGTATAGTCATCACAACTTCTAAAACCTAGGGGGTGTCTTCAAAAACAGCCCTAGAGAGAGTAATTCGACGAAAAGGAGTGGATGGAAAAGCAGAAACTTTAGAGAAAGGGATGGGGGGAAGAGAAGAAGTTATTCAGAGGGATGTGTAGGATCTAGAAAACCATTGGCCTAAGTTCGAAACGGACGGAAACCAAAACTGGCGCTCAAAGTAGGGGGTGGGGGGGGCTTTTTGGGGATGGGGTTACGACTCTCACCCCCATTCCAAAACAGTACAGAGCCTGGGGATGAGAATAAACCTCCTTTATAGAAGAGCAGAGGCTTCACTTATGTGGGAGGCAGCGTAACACCCTTTCGAACATTCACTGTGGGGGTAAAACCTACCCCAGGGCTGGGCTGGGTGGAAATAGACCCCCTTTACTGAGGGATCGAGGCTTTGGAGCGGTACTAAAGCACACGCACTTGCAGGGGTGCACAAGGGGTGTACTGGGGAAAGGGGTTACCACTGTACATAACAGTAACTCACCCCCTTTGTACCTATCCTATCCTGTCAGGGACCTTTCGACCTCAAACCACCCATCTACCACCCACCACCCTTCTACTGCTCATGGTAGTGATCCACTACTTCTCAACTACCTTCTCCTTCGAACCTCGCCCTCCATCATCACCTTCTACTCTTCTATTCCCTACTCTTCTTCTCCTCTCCGATCTACCTATAAACTCTTCTTCTCATTCCTTTCCGACCATCCACTCAACCTACCCTAACTTACAATTCCTATTTTGCTAGAATACTCCTTCATGCTTTACTTCTCTTTCTACCTCCTTTCCACTTTCCTCTTCACACCCCCAACCCCCACTCATTCTCACAACCTCACTTTCATTTTTGTCGTCCTCTTCATAACATTCTCTATATTTTCCACCCAACTCATTCCATCCTTTTCATTCATCAGCTCCCACACAAGACAATACTTGACTTTCTGCAAATAGTTTTTCATAAGAGATCTAATTGTCAAGTTTTCGCCATTAATTCAAATTCGTTTTATTAGGACGTTCTAAACAAAACTATTACTACTAAGGAAACCTCACCTAACCTGCAAATACAATATCAGAGCTTCCCAATCTGTTCCGTCTTTCTAATATCTGAACATTGTTATCAGTTCTCAATTTTATTCCTTATATCCTATCCTCACTTTCTATTTCCATTACTCTGACCCTTTTCAATTGTCCCTCTCCTATTCCTCAATAAACTTTCTCAGAATGCTTTTTTCTTCCACTAAAATTGTTTCGTCCGAGATTTCCTCTCAATTTAGCCAAATTAACTTTTCGACTTTTCGAAGCTATTCTTCTTAAGTGAAATTTTTCTTACTTCCAAGAACACTTTTCAATTTATAATCTCCAGGTAATTGATTTCGAAATTTTTTCACGCTATAAATCACGCTATAATCGCACTAATTTTTTCACGCTATAATCGCACTCCCACTTCCCACTTTTCACTCATCTGTCTGTGTCTCTCACTCTTTCTCTCTTCACTCTATCTCTCTCACACTCTCTCTCTCTAGAAGTGTAAGAGAGGACATCTTCCCTAACTTCGCCTTTTTATGCAAATGTACCACTAAGTTTCTTATATACCATATCAATATCATTTTCAGACGTAATTTCATGTTTGTATATAGATAAACCGTTTATGTACGTAATAAGTGACTGATAATATTTTATGCAATAATATACAATGATATTATGGCGATGCCCATATATTGTATTTTATAGTTGTAACTGCCAAATTCTAATTTGTATGAATAAAGTAATCAATCAATCAATCTCTCTCTCTCTCTCTCTCTCTCTCTCTCTCTCTCTCTCTCTCGGCCATATCATGGAGAGGAGTGGGTCTGTCTCACACCCTGCACCCTGGATGAATTGAGCGACTTCTTCACTGATACCTCTGTAGAGTTGAATAGCGCCCGTGACTATTTTAATTCACTGCCTGCGTGTGAGTCAAGCGAATAGTTCTATTTTTCAGCTGTAATTCAACAAGATCTCATAGCAATAACTAAGATCAAAAACAATGCGACCGGGGTTGATAGCCTCTCTATCAAATTCATTAAAATCATGTTTCCCATTATCCTACCTTTTTTGACACACTTATTACTTCCATTTTGTCTGGAGACTTGGAGTCTTCCATAGTAATAGCGTGAATCAGTGGTGGTGGGCTGGATCGGGCATGATGTGAGGTTTACAATGTGTTGTGCGTGTGCGTGTGTGTGTTTAATTTATTTTTACTTCAAATTGTTTTTTGATTTGATTTTTTGTAATATTCTTTTCAAAATTCATAATTTTGTAATTCCCTATAAAATTTATTTTTACATTGTTGGTTTTTCTCTTTTCTTTACACAATGCTAAGAAAACTGTCTTGTATTAACCATGTTGTTTAATGTTGGAAAGGAGGATTAAGTATAAAGGGGGCCGGCTAAGCCTCGACTTCGCCCTCCAAGGAAAATAAAGGTAGTTTTTTTTATTGCTGATGATGCCCACATGAGTCCGAGACTTATGCGTGGGTAATGAGGTGAATGATAACATATAGATGCCAGACGGAGGAGTGGGATTCGAACCCACGACCGCTGAAACGACAGCAAGCTGAAGTTGCGACGCTCCAACCAACTGCGCTAAGAGGCCCGCCGTAGTTCAATCTGGGCTATTCAGTTGAATTATGACAGATTAATTTTAAATACACCTCAAGTTATACACTTGAAAAAGGTTATAAGTTGTATTCAGTTTGGGGTATCTAGTAAAGTTTAATTTATTTATTTAGTTTAGGATATTCAGTTAAGTTTTGGAGTCGGCGTAGCCGAGTTGGCTTATCGCTGGTCTGATAAGCCAAAGGTCCTGGGTTCGATCCCAGTTGAGTACAAGATATTTTTCTCGAGCCACTCCCGTGTTTCGGAGGACACGTTAAGCCGTCGGTCCCGGTTGCATATAAAAAAAAGCAGTCGTTAAAAAAACGGCGAGGTGGAACTACCCGTAAGGGTCTCCCCACCACGAAAAGCCATACGAATTTACTAGTTAAGTTTTATTCAATCTGTTTATTTACAATTTTTTTTTAATCAATTAAATAATGTATATGACTATATCTTACTTTAAATATTATTATTATTATGTTTAATTCTATTTCTGCATTTAAATCATGTTTGTCACTAGTGTCAATTTTTCAATAAATATATACATCTCTGTTTCTATAAAGCTTTTAGCATTTTTTCAAGCTGAGTGCAAAACAGAATAACACATTGTAGACTAAAATAAACTGTGAAACAAATAATCAATTTTCTTGGGTATGTTTCTATTGTCTGTCTTCTGTAAAACACAATTATCCAACATAATTTCTGAGCATAAATTTTGAAGGAGCTACCCTCTAAGTGCACTAATGTACACTTCCAATACTGTGGTGAAATGGTTCGCGTAATTGACTACTACTTCAAAAGTTTCCGGTTTGATTCCCGGTCTAGACTTGGTATCATTTCACATTATTCCTTATTAGCTTCAGGCCGCAATAAAAAACTTCGCAAATACAGATTTTTCATCGACTTGTGATAACTTAAATAAGATTGTAACTCATGTATATGATTTTTATATCGCAATGTAATGCATGTAGTCACCAAAAAAATCAATCATATCCAGATATGGTGAAAGTAATTTGCAATAGTCAATCGATAAATAATCACATTAACCAGATGTAACAAAGAACAGGCTAATCATGCTCCAATTTCATCTAAAATCTGTTTTGGTGTATAATAAATGAATGTCAATACTTGTGTAATAATGAATGTTAGACTTGATTTCGATTGCAGGAACCTTAAGGTCTCCATGATAATAAGAAACTCTTTTCCTTAATGGTAGGAATATAAAAATATAAGTCTTTATTACGAGTAATCTAATCTGTGGCTGGGGAATTTTAAAAAGTTCCATACTTTACTATTTCTTTTTTTTATCTTTCCCTGCTTTTATAAAGTTTTCTTGTAATTACCAACTCAGAAAATATTGCACTTTTTACTCAGAATTCGATAACATTTTCTTCGTATCTATCTTATTTTCCTTGTTCTTTTATGTTTATTTTGAGATTTTTTAAAGAAACTAAATCGGCTACCTACTGGCGTGCATGAATAAACTGAAAATAATCCATCATTGATCCTTTTATCAAAAGTTATCAGAGGCTAAATAACAACGAGCAGGTTTCTTTCCAATCTGACATTGTGTATCTGTAGTGACAGAAGTGATATTGTGGAAGATATCCATAATGAATAATAATACATGAAGTTTATTGAAAATAGTGAGATACTACTTTCGGTTGTTACACCATTATCAATCTCAAACAAACTAAAACTCAAGTACAGGGTAGCTTAATATACACTGAACAGGGAACGATACTATTGGCTGAGGGAGAAAGTGCCTCTACTAGCCTGACCTTCATTGAAGGTCTGTGATTGGCTGAAGGCCAAAACAAGACCCGCCCACTGGTGGGAGGAGCAACAAGCAAAAATAGGAGTCAAAATCAAGAATAAAAAAACCGTGAGCACATAGATAGCAACAAATGAACAATAAACAAGTAGACTGGAATTAAATAAATTTAAAATTAAAAAACTGAAGCTATTTTACAGAGTTTGTTCGGGTGAAGTAAAGATAAAATTGATATCTGGAAAAAAGTGGAGTTTATAAATTGAATCGCGGTGATTGTTATGCCTGTTATGTGGGTCAGACCGGTAGAAGCTACAAATGTAGAATAAATGATTATATTAGGGATTGGAAAACCAAAAAAGAAACTCAAATTTTGAAGAGCAATTCATTAATAATGGACAGAAGTAATGAGCATCAAACATTAAATGAACATTAAATAAACATTAATGAACATTAATTAATAATGAACATTTGATTGGCAAAGGCAGACATTTGAACATTGAACATTTTAGAAGCTTTGGAAATGACTATGTTGGTTAAAAAACGATTCCAATACTAGTTTAAATGATCAAATTTATTTTAATCAATTCAATACAACTAACTTGATTATATCATAATTCTGGCCTACATTTAAATAGCGGTACTTTCCTGTTTTTCTCGGTTGACCTTGACTGAGTTTCAGTGAGCTTCAGATTTTTAATTTATTTAATTTTAGCCTATTGGTGTATTGTTCTTATCTGTTGCTTTCTATGTGTTCACGGTTTTTTGGTTCTTGATTTTGAATCTTTTACTTGTTGCTCCACCCACCAGTGGGCGGGTCTTGTTTTGGCCTTCAATGAAGGTCAGCCTATTAGAGGCACTTTCTCCCTCAGCCAATAGTATCGTTCTCTGTTTAGTGGCAGAGGCATTAAGCTACTCTGTACTCAAAATTCAGTTTGTTTAAGATTGAACTAAACTAGTATCTAACTATTTTCAATAAATGTGGTTGTGACAACTTCATGTCTCATTTTGGAAAATATAATAAGGCCGCATTTCACTCGTTTCTTCGTAAGTTTTTTTTTTTTTTTTTTTGGAGGATGAAGCCCACATAGGTCTGAGACCTGTGCGTAGGTAATGAGTTGGATGATGGTGATTGATGAGTTGGACCTACAGTTTTAGGTGGGTTCCGAACCACCGTAAATGTTTACTTAGAAGAACGTTTTTTTTTTTTTTAGTTTACCTATAGCAAGTACCTAGTAGAAGCGGAAGTCCTAGAAGACCTGCGAGTAGAAAATACGTTTGATCACACCGGGCAGTCTTCTGAACTTTTTTTACAAAAGTTCCTCTTTCTGATTAAATAAGATGAGTCTCTGCTGTGACAGGTCAATAGACGGTATTTTTTTCATCTTTCCTGAAAGAAAACTCCGATAATTGGAATTGGGCCAGGTACTGTATTTGCAAGTGATTTTACCAGTGAGTTTATCACATCATTACTGAACTCGACCTCATAACAATTTGTTTTTCCTAAACACTGCCTTGCTTTGTCTGAACCCAATGTTGAAGAAATTTGCAACAAACTACGGAATAATTTGAAAAAAAAATGGAGAAAAAAATCAAGAAAGTTATTTCCTATATAGAAAAAATTTACTCTTTGAATTCTGATTACACATGTCAAGCTTATGAATATAAACTTTTCAAGTGAATTCAACGACTTGCAGTCAAATTTTTATTAAGAATAAGTAGTATTTTACTTACTCTGTATAGGCCGAACGTTTCTGAGTTGTTAAAACCCATCTCCAAGGCATCCTGAATATCGATGTTGGTTTGTTGGTTAGAAGAACTGTGGTTTCTGTATAATGTGGTCAAAAAGTTTGTGTGATTTAAAATTTAACTGTTCGTTGAGGATGTTTTGTTTATTGTGTGTGGTGTGTTTGTAAATTTCAAATTGTTCCAAGGTGTTGAGTTCGTGTCCTTTAGATTTTATTTATATAGAATGTGTAAGTTGGTAGTGATGTCAGTAAAAGTGTGTCCAGTTTCAATGATATGGTCTGCAAAAGTCGATTATGTTTTTGTGTGTAAAGCTTGTAAATGTTCCTTGTAGCGTTGTTTGAATGCGCGGCCTGTTTGTCCTATGTAAAATTTGTTACAGTCAGAGCAGTTCAGTTTGTAGATCCCTGGGAGATCGTATTTGTTCGTGTTCATTGTGGTTTTTGGTGCAAGTGCATTTTTTATTTTGTTTTTTGTTCTGAATGCGATTGTGTGGCCGGCTTTTTTGAAGATTTTGGCTAGTCTGTTTGATTGTGGATTAATGTATGTCATTGTGATGCATTTTTTGTTGGTGTTGTTGGTGTTTTGTTTTTTGGTTGTTATTTTATGGTTGATTTTGTCAATTAGGTCGTGTTTGTAGCCGTTTTCTTGTGCTAGGTATTTTATTGTGTTTAGTTCAGTGTTGTAATTTTCGGTGGATAGTGGTGTGTTGTTCAGTCTGTGTAGCATTGATCTGAATGCTGAATGTTTGTGTTGTGTTGGATGATTGGAGGTGCTGTGTATTAGGGTATCGGTCATTGTTTTCTGTAAATGTTGAAGCTGTGTTTTTGGTTTGTGTTCTTTGTAATTGAGAGGTCTAGGAAATTTATTGATTTGTTGTGTTCATATTCTGCTGTGTATTGAATGTTTTTGTGTATTTTGTTTATGTGTGATCGGAGCTGTTCACATTGTCTTTTGTTCCCTCTGTATAGTAGTAGAATGTCATCTACATATCTGTGCCAGTATATTATGTTCTGTGAGAATCTGTTGTTGAAGGGTATGTGGGTGTTTTCACAGTGTTGGAGTTAGATCTCAGCAAATATGCTGGATATTGATGAGCCCATTGGCAATCCATCAGGTTGTGAATAAAATTTGTTGTTGAATGTGAAGTAATTTTGTTGTGATGATTTTTAGGATGTCTATTATTTCATTTATATGTTCGGTAGCTGTGTTGTTGTGAATAAGCATGTTTTTTTATTATTTCTATTGTTTCATTGATAGGTATGTTGGTGTATAAATTTGTTATATCAAAAGATGCAAGAGTGGAGTTGCGAGGAATCTGTGTGTCTTTTATTTTTGAGATGAGGTCGCTACTGTTTTTTATGTATGTGTTGTTGTTAATGTTAATTAGTTTTCTGAGCATTTGGTACATGTGTTTTGCTAGTTTGTATGCTGGGGCTTCTCGCTAGTTTACAATTGGTCTTATAGGTATGTCAGGTTTGTGAATTTTGGGGAGGGTTTGAAGTGATGGTGCAGAAGGGTGTATTTGTTTCAGTCTTCTTTTTTGTGAATCATTAATTATATGATTTGTCCTGTTGATTACTTGCTTGACTGTTGTTTGGTATACATTTGTGGGATCGGTGTGCAGTTGTTTTATGTTATTTTTGTTTATGTAGTCAAGTGTTTTTCTGTTGAGTTCTTCATTGTTTATGAAAACTGTAGTGTTGCCTTTGTCTGCTTTGATATAGGTGAGGTTGTGAGTTAGAGCTTTTTGTTTCAATTCTTTTATGGTGTGGTTTTCTGATGTTATGGATGGATGTGGTTGTGAGTTGTTGGTTTTTATTGTGTTGTAGGTTTCTAGTCTAAGTTCGCCATGTATTTGTGGATCTGTTCATTGGATGCATGTTTCTGTTTCAATTAATGTGTTTTTTGATGTGGATCTGTTGTTTTTGTAGTTTAGGGTATGTTTTAGACCTTTTTTCAATAAGTTGAGTTCGGTTTCTGTAAAATCTATGTTTGCTAGGTTGACAGTTTTACTGTAAAAAGTGTGAGCAGATTGAATGGTTGGTCTAGGAGGTGTTAGGTTATGTATTTTTTTTTTGTGTCTTTGTTTAATTTTGTTAAGCTTTTGTTGCTTCTGCTAATTCAAGAAAGAAACGGTGTACATATTTTTGTGTGATAGATAGATGTAGTTTGAGGAGTTTCAAATTGTGTATGTCTTTCTGTTTATGTAAAAGTTTGATGCTCTCTTTGATAAAGGTAGTTTCTGCTTTAGTTTTGGCTATTTGAGCTGGTTTTGATTTGTTGTTAGTTTTGAATTTAGCATAATTTTGAGTTTGAGACAGTTTTTGTTGAATTGAATGTGTAAATGTTTTCTTCTAACCTATATTAACAAGGCAGTTCCTCATGGAACAAGAAATCCAGGAACTTATGAATATGTTATTGGTCGTGAGGTCATTACATCCATCTCAAATATGCTTTGAATGAACTTTTGGTGAGTGTTCAATTGACTCTATCATGATTTCGAATGAAAAAAAAATATTCATGGATTTATTTGATAATTTTTTTTTCCTATATGTTTATTGATTATTGCAATGCATAATCATGTTTTCGTATTATACAAATGAAGTATGGTATTGTATTGTACAGTGATGAATTGTTCAATAAACAGTAAATAAGTTGTACAGTGAGTGAATTGTATTGCATTGATTGATATAATATTGCATAAATAAAGCATTGTTCTTATGCAAATAAGGAATTGGAAACTGAGGATCGTCACTGGGATAATCAAAATCTGAACTAAGTTCATGTGGAGCAAAGTGAAAAAACTCAATACAACATACTCTATTAGTAGTATAATTATATTCATCAGGGAAGTGATGGTCGTGAGCCATAGCAGGTACCTATTCAATCAGATTAGATAAGCGACGATCTCCTGAGCCCTCTCTGTAAGGGTGACCGATTGGATTGGCCAGAAAAAACGACTCTGTTCTCTGCTGTAAATCATTTCACAGTGGTTCAGAACCCACTTAAAATTGTAGGTCCAATAACATAGCTCAAGCGGCGAGGTGGAACTACCCGTAAGGGTCTCCCCACCAATAAAAGCCATACGCATTTAATTTTTATTAATCAGTGAGATTAGAATAAGCAATAAATATTTATTCTTGAATGTCACCCCACTGAGACAGTGTTTTCAAGTACTGCAAGTGTTGATAACTTCCCATTCTTATTTCCACTATTCTCATTTATTCTATTTATCATTTATCCCTTTGTACAGAACCAATTTATTTATCAATTTTATCAATCGTATACCAGTAATTGTTTCAATCAATCATGCGATATATTTTCTCTACGATTCTTTTTCTCTTATTTCTTTTAAATCAATCTCTACATTTTCCTGTTAATTTACCAAGAAACTTATCTTATTCTTATACTTACTTGTTCCTCTTGTAAATTTACAACAACCAACCTATCTCACTCTTCTTTGCTCTGATTTCCTTTGCTTCTTTTATCCTTTCACTCGCTCCTATCGCTTTCTCTTCCAGTCAATCTCTCTTCTCTCTCACTCACTCTCTCTTTGTATCGAACTCTTTTTCTCGCCCACCTGTCTACCGTCTCCCACACACTTTATCACGCTGTGCTCTGCGTTTTTTTTTCTTCATCAGGCAGTTTGTGATAAGAGATGGAAAAGGATAGAGTAGGCTTTTCCTTCTCTTTCTCTTACGAAAACTTGAAGCAAGTAGATTTCACTGTCCCTTTACTTTGGTAGAAAGGAAAGAAACATCCAACAGCGAAATGGCTCAGGATCAGGGATGTCATGGATAGCCCACTTCGCTCGCAATATAGCTATACTGCAGCCATCTCTGTCTAATACACAGCAAAGTCTACATTCGTCTCTCTCTAACACACAACACATTTCTCTCTCACAAACGCGCTTACTCCCACCGGGGGGATGAGGGAGGGAAATTGTTCTGAAGACTGACTGTTTTCGATGTAGGCGGTAAAATCCCCCTGCCTTGTTCAGTGCTGGGATAGATAAGAGAGAGAGAGAGAGAGAGAGCGAGAGAGAGTGAGTGAGAGAGTATGAGTGAGCAAGAGGGAGAGTGGTAGTATCAAAATATAAAGAAGAATATTGAGGTGTGAGTGAGTGAGTGAGTGAGTGAGAGAGCATCGGCAGTAGTGTGTGTAAAGTGTAATAGTTTGTTAGTGAGAAAGAATTCGAGTGAGAGAGATATAGGGGTAGAGAGAGCAAAGATAAACGTCAGAGAGCTTGGGAGTGAGATAAACTGTTGTACTGTAAAGAGGAGCAAGAGAGAAGGAACGAGCCCACTAAAATATAGAGACAGAGATAGAATAATGTAGAGTAAAGAGGAATGAGAGAGATAGAACGGGTGAGTGGGCTCATTTACCAGTGCAACCCCATCAGAAGAGGTTGGTAACATTCACCACCCATCAACTCACCCATCTTTTCAACGCTTCTAAACTCAGGGTTGTATAAAGGTTGGCTGGGTGAGTGGGGTGGTTTAGCCGTCCCTGGGGTTGAGCGTGTGTTATTGGGGTACGCGCGTGTGCGTGTATGTGTGGGTGCTTGTGAGCTGTCCTGTTAGTTGTTAAAAGGGTGAGGTCGCCCTTCAAACTTCTATCCGAAGTATACTTTATCTACAGTCTCGATTTGTACTATACCTCCACCCTGCACCCCATCTTGTTGGGAATGGAATGAGGTCGCATATACAACGGATGTGTTGCAACAAATACATGTTGTAGTGGGCATACATACAAATGCTTCCCCCCAACCATCCCCCTCTCTTTAATTACGATTTGTTAAGTGGAATATTATGCCAGTTGTACGAGATTCGAATAACGGACGATGAAATACTTTAGTTTGCCAAATCCAACACAATTCTAACGCTGAACTTGTTGGAGATGAAAAGTCGAAAGGTTTGGTGCTCTTTGTTCTTCAAACAGATGATTTTGAAGCTTTGTCTCTATCTTCTCTCACCTGCTCATTATACGCGCCATTATTATATTATTTATAATTTATTATAGCTTCTATGATTTATTATTTCTCTTAACTTTACGAATTTATTATAATTAAATTGTACCTTTATAATATGTAAAAGGGAATAAGTACATAATATTAAGTTGAATCTCTGTCGACAGGTGTCTGTGTCACAAACAAGATAAACTTGAACCAAAACCGAAACGGCTTAGGCTTATCAAAGAACATACTAAAAATATAAATATGAATGATAAAAATAATAATAATAAAATATGAATAGCATACAATAGAATTTCAATTATCAGAATCAACTGACTCTCAGATCAGAATATCAGACTCTTCAGACTTCAGACCTCAACATTAGCCTAAGTTTGATCAAAAGAGCGTACTATGCAAACGAGAAGAGAAGTAACTTGAATTGCTTTCCTTATTGAGCAGAGGTTCATCGATATGTGAAACTCACTGAATCAAATTTTCAAACTCTGTGCTTTACAGTCCACTCCCACCACAGGGTCTGGCTGCTTAGGTGAGCTTCTATCTAGCACACCTCTGAGCTACTTCCTGCGTCCAAGCCAACATTCGACAGAGATTTTTGGAAAGCAGCACTACAAATGCAAACCTTTTTTATAGCTGCTGTGAACAAACCTCAAGTCTTAAGCCCCGTTTCCTCTCGAACAAAAAGTGTTGCCAACATGTTGCCTACAATTCTGCTTGGAGTGCGTACAACATTTATGCGACGAGTTGGCAAACGATTCTTGGTGCAACTTTGCTGCCACTTTGTTGCCAACATTCGTTTTTCGGGATGGAAAGGTTGCTAACCTTTTGTCAGGCAGCTTGATGACAACAATATTGCGAACTTAGTTCGAGTCGTAACGTGACTTTAAAAGCCACAATAAGATGAATAAAATAAAATTCAAATTTGCAAATAACGCATTTAACTGTTTGAGAGTGGTTTTTAAATCAGTTTAATCAAAATGTTTTCTTCCTCTTCTTGTTTCGAATACTGCACCCCTCTCCACAACCAGGAAAGAGCATTATTCCCCACCCTTTCACTGGTCAGAATCCTTTGCAGTCACTAGTCACCGTCAGGTGTGACTAGGTCATCTTAACACTGAACAGTCTATCACAATGTTTAGCCACACAGCTTTCAAAGCTAAAACATGTTTTTCAGTAGCCTGATGAGCTGACACCAGCCACCAGACCACAACACTGGGCTCTTTTAACGGGCACATCGATAAAATTACTTTGACCATGTCATTTGTTGAATTTCATAAATAAATATAGGCTTAAATATCAAAATACTTATTTTCCAGCTGAATGGTGTGTTTAGATGGAATTCATATTTCGTTTTATTATTCATTATTTTAATTATACGGATGTAGAGAATAGATTGAAGAATCTTTGATCAAAAAACGCCTTGCATATTACAGACATGTGGAATGAATTATTAATGTCTGAGTTCAAATTCAAACGTTAAATAGTTTATTGAATGAAATAAAAAGAAATAAAGTAGAAGAAAAATAACATGAAACGCAGGGGGGGAGATAAAAAATAACAAGAAAAATAAGAAGGGGCTGAGGTAACCATGACAGAGCTGTCACAATAAAACGTTTTCTGATGTAATACACTTGGGTCCAACAAAGATGGAGGACATTCATTAAGTTCAAATTCAAATTTCAACGAAATTCATTATTTAGGCTTATTTAGTAGAGGTGAACATAATGAATAAAATCGCAGGAATCAATCAGTAAACATCAGGGTTCGAATACAATTCGCTGGGATCTAACACGGGTTTACTTACAATAGATGTGAAATTGAGGAAATGAAACAGTAAACAGGAACCATAGACAGTCCTCTTAAATTGGTGCAAAGAAGCTCATTCTGGCTGAATAAATACAATCGGTATTGAATGTTTAGTTTCTGGTTTGTTTCTGATCTGACGGTCATCATCCGTCAAATTCGAAACGATGGACCGGTAGTTTGAAACAACCATTGACGAACAGATCTTATATTTCATGTAGAATCATGAAAATGTTTTACCTTCAATGGAGAACAACTGAGCCATTCATTAAACGGCTTTCACAGCTTACGTTCTGAATGAATTGTACGTTTTTTAGTACACGTTGTAGTAATGGGCATTAGAGTATACGCCAATTTCTCTCTATTAGAATTAACTAAAGACTGGAATTTGGGCATTAGAGTATACGCCAATTTCTCTCTATTAGAATTAACTAAAGACTGGAATTTTTGCATTTTCAACTTTCATTTAACTCTATTTGTCGCTTTTTTCATACAGGTAGTTACCCCTCTCCCTTACATTTTTTCAAGTTGTGTTCTTCCAAAACTACTGAAGGGTTCGTTTCAGGCAAGGGTGCCTAATAAATTGTGTGAGTTCTAAAAAATTTCTCTGAATGTGATGATTGTGTTTAATTTTGCGATGATTATGATTGTCATTGAGTACATAGAGTATGTTTCTATGTTCAAGCATCCTTATTCTTGAGCGTTCTTTGTTCACAGAACTACTAGTAAGATATGAATAAGTGGATAGACAAAACTTCTCAGTTTTTTTTTTCATTAATAACATTATTTAAGAGTGATCAATATTCACTCTTTCAGTATTCATTACATGTTTTCCTAATCAAATAGACTGGTTTTTGAGAATTTCTCACCAAATTTATTGATAAACTAAGTACATTTCAAAGGGGTCTCTTTTTTTGGGGACCATGTTTGATTAAGCTGTAAAACTTATGAACAATTTCCATCTAGACGTCCCAACCTTGGATTAATACAGCCTATATGACTAGGCTACCATAATAATGATTACACTTTGGCATTTGAAAATGTTCATATCATGCTGATGGATCAATGGCTGACGTAGACGCACGAATATGCACAATCTATATTTCTATGCTCTCTCTCTCTTACGAACACACATGCACTCATATGTAACATTAGTTTCTATACATGTTTGAAAGGAGATGGCCGCTCATGTAAACCACCGAAATAGCTAAAAGCCAGACAGACAGCACGAGCAACAAACAACACAGGGTAGATAACCTCTCTCAAAGTAACCTACATCATGACTATCAGCCCGCTCTTATGCTATCAACCACCTTCTCTTTCTCTTCATTTCTGCTCTCACTCCCTCTCTTTCTCCTTTCTCTACCTGTGCTTCGCTCCTACTCGGCCCAAATACACTATCATTCATAATCCGCGCCTCCCGCACCGTCATCCATACTTTGCTCCTAATTTCTGTTTGTTACTCATTTTTCCCCTCCTCATAATATTCTCACTTTCTACATCATTATTACCAACTCTGTAACCTTATTTTTCTTCTACCAGCTCTAATTTTTCCTACACTTTCTTTCTCGCAGTCAATCCCACTCCTCACTTTCTCTCATTCTATAAGCCTCTTATCATTATTTTTTTCGAATCACCCACTTACGTTGTATCAATTATTTCTTCATGGATGCTTTTTTCCGCTTCTTCCAGTACTCCTTAATTCTATCCGATGTTGTTTTTTTTCTCTCCTCTTCCAGCTTTAGGATGTTCTTGGAAACTTCTATTTTCATCTCTCAACAAATTTCTTGAACGTACAATGTTCTTGATTGTATTCTCTAGTTTTTATCATCATTATTTTTATTTTTTAGATTGAACTTGTTTTCATCATCATTATTTTTATTATTGTTATTACTGCTATAATTGTCATTATTGTTATTATTTTTTTTTTTTTTTTTTTTAGGATGAAGCCCACATAGGTCTGAGACCTGTGCGTGGGTAATGAGTTGGATGATGGTGATTGATGAGTTGGACCTACAGTTTTAGGTGGGTTCCGAACCACCGGGAAGTAATTTTACAGCAGAGAACAGTGTCTTTTTGCTGGCCAAATTATTATTATTATTATTATTATTAAAATTAAACTATTATTATTATAATTATTACGGAAAAAATGAATTGAGAGTTGTGGTGCCTACTCTTTTCAATGAGTTGCCAGTTGATTTGATTGCTCTTGATAGACTATCAATTGTTAAAAAATATATAAAACTGTCCCTGATTGAGAAAATGAGTGATTTTGAATGATTTTGTTTTGCAATCTAAGTTAAAAAGAACTTTTCAATTTTTTCCATAGATTCTTATTAAACCATTTTCTATAGACATATTCATATGATTGTATATGATTATTAATTGTTGAAAATTATTGTTGTAGATTATTACATGGTTTTGATTATATAACTATACATTGCTTATTAGTTTACTAAAGATTTTCCTATTCGATGGATATTGATTTAATTTGGATTTGGAAAGACCCTTATAATTTTGACTATAGATTCTTATCAACATATAGATTACCAAGCCACATTGTTTATTAATTTACTAATTTTTGTTATGTGATGGATAGCAATGATTTAATTTGAATTTGGAATGAACTATGTAACTTTTCCTAGATTTTTATCAACATATTCTGACTTAGCAATTCCTGTATGGACATAAGTTATATTGATTATATATCATTTTTTTAATTGATTGTTGCTGTTTATAATATAATATGGATTAACTCGACTCCTCCAGTCAAACCTTCTTGTGAAGGTTTTGGAGTAACATTCGTTCCTGTATAATGTATTGTTTTTCTAGTTTAAAAAAAGGAAATTTGCAATTTGTATTGTCTTTTTTGAAATTAATGAACTCCCTTCTCCTGGGAGTACCAGGACTAAGGAAAAGGAAGGAAGGATTATTGTTACTATTACTATTATTTTATTATTATTATTATTATTATCTTAAGATAATAATATGTGTACTAGTATTGCCATAGGTAAGTAAGTGTAAGTAAGTATGTAAGTTGTAATTAATAGATATCAAATCTCTCTCTTGCTCTCTTTTTCTT